>CM059283.1:5679667-5714667 GCA_030347295.1 Setipinna tenuifilis | reverse complement strand
CGGTAACCGACTGCCTACTGTCATAGACACTAAATAGCGAGCCGCAGGATGTGTTGGTGTTTGCCCATGTCTGTAATGTACACAGCCTCCTCCTGTCACAGAGACTAAACATGCATCCGGAGGAATGTGTACAGCCACTGTATAGCGATCTTCAGAATGTGTTAGTGTGGAAGCCAAGTACAGACACAGGCAAACACTGTCATAGCCACTAAATAGCGACCCACAGAATGTGTTAGCGTTTGCCCGTGTCGGTAGTGTACGCAGCTTCCTACTGTCACAGTGACTGAATAGTTAGTGTTTGCACGTGTCGGTAATCGACTTCCTACACTCATAGCCACTAAATAGCGACCCACAGAATGTGTTAGCATTTGCCCATGTCGGTAGTGTAAGCAGCCTCCTACTGTCACAGCGACCGAATAGCGGAACATCAGAATGTGTTATTGTTTACAAATGTTTGTCTTCCATACTGTGGCAGCAGCTGAGGAGCAGCAGGCCAAGTGTGTTGATGTTTACAAATATGTGTCTGTAGTCGGACAAATTTCTGTATCAGGAGTGGGAAATAAACTTTAGCACAAACACAATTTGAACCTTTACCAGCCACTGACGCACTCAAATGATGGCAAATTTAACAGTCACTGACACACACACGCATGCACACACACACACACACAAACATCAGCAGTGCAAAATAAACTTTATTTATACCACGGCTTGGCTCAATTTAACCATTTACCAGCCACTGACACACAAATGATGGCAAATATAACAGCCACTGACACACACACACACACACACACACACACACACACACACACACACACACACACACGCACACACAATTTGACAAATGGTAAACTTTAACAGGCGCCCAGCAGTGGGTCTTTAGACCTTACCTATACCTATTTTGGATCTGACATCTCAAGAGTCCATGGGAAAAATGGGCATGGTCACAAAATGCAGAAACTGAGAATGTTATTTATAAGTTAGTTTTTTTTCCATCTGATTTCATAAGTAAATGCAATATAGTATATGCTAAAATGCTTCTAGCTCCAGACTATGCTTGTTTACCCACAGGATAACCTTTAAAAAGAGAGTTTATTTTTGAAAAAGCTGGGGTTTTAGTACAACTAGCACTAGGGAGGGAGAGACTTGGAAAAAATGTGATTTTTGTGTCTGTGCCCTTTTTTCTGGTCTCCATGGACTCCCTATCTATCAACCACTTTTTAAAAAGATTTTCAGTATCAGTATTTGGCTGGTGCCAATTTTCACCCCTGGTGTTGATGTTTACTCGTGTCCCTTCTGTGCCTTCTTCCTTACTGTGTCAGCAGCAGGCCAAGTCTGTTGATGTTCACAAATGTGTGTCTGTACTCAGCCAAATTTCAGACTTGAAAAAATGTGATTTTTGTGTCTGTGCCCTTTTCCCTCCCCATGAACACCTTATCTATCCACCACTTTTTAAGAATATTTTATCAGTATTTGGCTGGTGCCCTGGTGTTGATGTTTACTCGTGTCCCTTCTGTGCCTTCTTCCTTACTGTGTCACAGTGACTGAATAGTGTCAGGCCAAATGTAGGGCTGCTCAATTCATCAAATTTAAAAACATGATTACAGTTATCTTCCCCAAACGGTCTCAAAAAAGGACAAATCGTTATTTTGTCACGTTCGAGTTTTGCAAGTAGGAATAGGCAGAGGGTTTTCATTTTGTGGTGTTTTCTTAACACACGCACACACACGGGCCCACACACACACACACACACACACACACGCATGCACGCGCGCACACACACACATCGCATGAAAGGGAAATTTAGTAGCTGAAAATGTCAATACTGCAACACGTTTAGAAATTCAATAAGTAATCCTGTTAAATTATCATGATTCGAGCCAAGATCATCATGGGTTGTCATGTTTCCCATAATCGACCTGCCATAACTGAATATGTTTATAATGCCTGTTTTTATATATATATATATATATATATATATATACACACACACACAGTATGTCACAAGAGTGACTACACCCCTCACATTTTTTATGATATCTTTCCATGGGAAAAGTCTGAAGATATAACACTTTTGTACAACATAAAGTAGGCGGTGTACAGTTCATATAACAGTGCAAATTTGCTGTTCCATCAAAATAACTCAACACGCAACCATTAATGTCTCAACCACAACAAAGGAGAGTACAAAAATGTGAGGTGTGTGCTCACTTTTGTGACATGCTGTATATATTGATCATGGCCTGGTACACTTTTGGTTTGGTTTGGTTTATTTATGGATATAGAAAGACAAATGTTTATCCAAGGGATTACATGTAAAAGCGAAGACACTTATTTCCAACATGGTCCCTGATGGAACAGGACAAGACATACAGAACACGTGCAACAGATATACATATACAGTTACATTCTGTCCCCTAGATCTCTACTTTATTCCACAAAAAACATCTAACCTGCTGTTTAAAACCCTTTTTTGTTTCTGCCATTTTAATATTCAGTGGAAGACTATTCCAGAGCATAATCCCAGTATAGAAAAGAGTTACGTGCCACGCTCATTGTAGATGGCACTTTACAAGAGTGGACACTCGCTCTTGTTGCATGGTTGTGCTGAGAATGCACCATTATAATTTGTGTTCCCAAATACTTAGGTGCTACCCCATTTATGATACTTTGTCTCTCTCTTGGTGCAGGTGTTGGTGAATGACTTCTTCCTGGTGGCCTGTCTGGAGGACTTCATCGAGAACGCTCGCCTGTTCATCTTCGAGACCTTCTGCCGCATCCACCAGTGCATCAGCATCAGGTGAGAGGTTGGGGGAGTTGGGGTTGGGGGGTCGCCACCACAAGTGGTGTTGGGGGAGTCCAGCTTAATCGTGTCGCTCAGGTCAACGGTCTCCACCTCCCTTCGAGGGTTTGAGATTGGTCGTGTTCAGGGACTGGAGCTTGGTCATGGTGGAGGGAGTGGAGCTTAGGTGTGCGTGTGTGTGTGTGTGTGTGTGTGTCCGTGTCTGTGTGTGTGTGTGGTGTGTCTGTGTGTGTGTGTGCGTGTGTGTGTGTGTGTGTGTGTGTGTGTGTGGTGTGTGTGTGTGTGGAGCTTAGTTGTGGCGCTCAGGTTAACGGACCGGGGGGGGGGGGGGCAGTCGCTCAGGTTAACTGTCTCCAGCTCCGTTGCATCACACCATACACTGCATCAGCATCAGGTGAGAAGGGGTGCGGAGGGGGGTGTGTGTGTGTGTTGGGGGGGGGGGGGGGGGGGGGGGGACTCGTCACCACTAGTCGTGGGGGGGGGGGGTTTAGCTTAGTTGAGTCGCTCAGGTTAAATGTCTCCAGCTCCGTTGCATCACACCATACACTGCATCAGCATCAGGTGAGAAGGGGTGCGGAGGGGGGTGTGTGTGTGTGTTGGGGGGGGGGGGGGGGGACTCGTCACCACTAGTCGTGGGGGGGGGGTTTAGCTTAGTTGAGTCGCTCAGGTTAAATGTCTCCAGCTCCTGTGTGTCACGGAAACGGAGAAAATGGAGTGT
This sequence comes from Setipinna tenuifilis, assembly GCA_030347295.1. NCBI lineage: Eukaryota > Metazoa > Chordata > Actinopteri > Clupeiformes > Engraulidae > Setipinna > Setipinna tenuifilis. Next base: position 5,711,143 of record CM059283.1, on the reverse strand, counting down.
GGAAGGGGCTTTATGTTTCCCTGGTGCGATGGAGAAACTCATTGGGTGTGTGTATGTGTTTGTGTGTTTGGGAGTGTTTCTTAAGATGTATTATTTGTGCTTGAGGGTGTGTGTGTGGCTATATGTTTGTGTGTTTGGGAGTCCTTCTTAAGGTGTGTGTGTGTGGGTATGTGTGTGTTGTATGTGTGAATGTTTCGGTGTGTGTGGGTATGTGTTTGTGTGACTGGGAGGTTTTTTTTTAGGTGTGTGTGTGCTGTACATGTTTGTGTATGTATTAGGGTGTGTGTATGTTTGTGTGTGTGTGTGTCAGTCACGGCAAATGAAGTCCAGTGGGTGGTGTAGCACTCCTGCTATTATTCCCTCAGGCTAGCCTAGTGAGCACAGCGCTCTTAGTTATGTGGAGTCCTGGGAGTGTGTGTGTGTGTGTGTGCAATAGCCTAGCAAGGGGCAGTGCTCTTAGTTATGTGCAGCCCTCAGTGTGTGTGTGTGTGTGTGTTCGTGTCTGTGTGTATGTGCAATAGCCTAGTGCTCTTAGTTATGTGTAGCCCTGTGTGTGTGTCTGTGTGTAGCGCTGTGTGTGTGTCTGTGTGTAGCCCTGTGTGTGTGTGTGTGTGTGTGTGTGTGTGTGCATGTGTGTGTAATAGCCTAGTGCTCTTAGTTATGTGTAGCCCTTAGACCGGTGAGAAATCAATGCGCTCGCAGCCAGGTGGAGCCAGGCTATTGGAGCAGCCCGCGGCACAGACACACTCGCATACACACACACTCGCATACACACACACTCGCATACACACACACTCGCATACACACACACACACACACACACACACACACACACACACTCGCATACACACACACACACACACACACACACAGGTGGAGCTGCGCTATTGGAGTTGCCTGAGGCACAGAAATGCGAACGCTGCCTTGCATTCAGCTCGCATCCATCAGCTGTGGCCTCTGAAGTCATGCTATTAACACCAGCACCCACACACACACACACACACACACACACACACACACACACACAGTCATGCTATTAACACCAGCAGCCACAGCTATTACACTCGTAAAGACAGAGCCCCTTAATGCACACAGAAACAGAAACAGACTGATCTGCTCTGCTCCCTCAGAATGCAGAATGCCTTCTGGAATGGCTCAACTTAAATGAACCGTGCCTGTTAATAGTTCTATCATAATTGATGATGGTGATGGTGATGATGATGATGATGATGATTATTTTTAGTATTATCAGAGTTATTATTGCTACCACGACTACTAATGATCATCATAAAAAATATACTGAATGGAACTGAAGCTGGGTTTGGAAACTCTTTGTGTTTTCCAGCCGTTAACCAGGTCCCATAATGTAAATTTTGGTTGTGTGCGTATTTGTGTGAATGTGTGTTTGTGTATTTGTGTGTGAGTGTGATTGTGTGTGTTTGTGTGTATTTGTGAGTGTGTGTGTGTGTGTGTGTGTGTGTGTGTGTGTGTGTGTGTATTTTGGTGTGTGTGTGTGTGTGTGTGTGTGTGTGTGTGTGTGTGTGTGTGTGTGTTGTTTACTCTGAGTGCGGGAGCTAATTGGAGTTGATGCACCCCTGCAGTGCTGTGGAGAGTGGAGACCCCCCCATGTGCTGCTGAATGAAGAGATAGGGAGAGACGGAGAGAGAGACACACGGAGGGAGAGAGACAGAGAGAGAGAGAGAGAGAGAGACTCAGACGGAGACAGATAGAGAGACGGAGACTGAGACAGAGAGGGAGAGAGAGAGAGACGGAGGGACAGAGACGGAGACACCGAGAGAGAGAGACAGACAGACAGACAGAGGGAGGGAGAGACACACAGAGAGAGGGAGAGGGAAAGTTTCATGGATTTTGGAGTTTTTCTCTTCTCTGCGTGTGGCAGTGCTTTATTTCAGAGCCTTAGACTACTAGAGTTGTTTTTTGTTTTTTTTTGTTGGCACTGAGGAACACACAGTATGCTGATGGCTCCTGGTGTGCTGATGGGCTCCTGGCATGGCAGCCTTCACAAGCAGCATGTGTCAGTGGATAAGTGTGAGGCGTTTAGTGTGAAGCTCCTGAGGTATTCTGCTGAGTCCAGAAATGCGTTATACAAATGCAGTTCAGTACACATAGTAGCTTTACTAAGGCCTAATGGCAAGTTTACATGGCAGCCTTCACAAGCGGCGTGTGTCAGTGGATAAGTGTGAGGTGTTTAGCGTGAAGCTCCTGAGGTATTCTGCTGAGTCTATACAAATGCATTGTGCTATACAAATGCTGTTGGAGCTATATTAGTTTTTCTTTGAATAATGGTAGTTTGTCAATTTAATTTGTTTATTATTATTTCATTCACATTAGTAGTTTATATTTTGGTAATATTTGTTGGTCTGTTATTGTTTAGTAACGTTGTTTGCTTTATGTGTTTATTCTTTATTCTATTTTTGCTTTAGTTTATTATTTAAGTGTGATTTTTGGTTTAGGCACCTGGGTAGTGGGCATATGTTTTTTTACCAGTGCGAGAAATACCGATTTGTTTGCTCACCTGGAACAATAAACCAGCCACAAATAAGAAATCTGCCTGGGAATTGTATTTTTGCCTGCGTACATTACCAAACTATCCATGGTGCCAGAAGTGTTCGTTTGCTTGTTTAAGTTAACTTAATTTAGTTAAATTTAGTTTTTTTTTTTGACAAACGGCCACTACAAATGCAGTCCAGTGTGCTATACCAATGCAGTCCAGTGTGCTATACCAATGCAGTCCAGTGTGCTATACCAATGCAGTCCAGTGTGCTATACCAATGCAGTCCAATGTGCTATACCAATGCAGTCCAGTGTGCTATACTAATGCAGTCCACCGTGCTATACCAATGCAGTCCAGTGTACATAAAGTCAAAGTCAAAGTCAAAATTATTTGTATAGCGCATTTCATACATAAATACACTTCAATGCGCTTTACACAAATTTTAAAATAAAATACAATTAAAGATTTAAAAAGTAAAATACAATTTAAAATAAAGCAAAACCATTAAAATAATAATAATAATAATAAGAAGAAGAAGAAGAATGAAAATAAAATAAAAAATATAACATAAAAATAAAAATTAGGAAAAGGCATCAGAAAAAAGTTTCGTCTTGAGTCTGCTTTTAAAACTCTCTACAGTAGGGGCATTCTTTACATCCTCTGGAAGCTGGTTCCAGAGCTTTGCTGTATAATAGCTAAAGGCTGCCTCACCACACTTTGTTTTTACAGTAGGTATGGTACATAGTAGCTCTACTGAGGCCTAATGGCAAGAAAATAGTAAATAAATAAATAGTAAATATCGTCGCTGTCGGGCGGAAACCTCGTATCTCCATTTACTGCTAAATCTGCCGGTCAGAAATCTCGTAAGTCCATTCAACTACGGGTTCAGGGAAATTGTCACTAAATAGCATAACACATGATTACATGGTCATATTTTGAGTCGTTGTGCCAATTTTGACATTACAACATTTATTTATTTAGAAAAATATAAGGTTTTTGGTGTGTCCCTGCAAAGTAGCCGTTTTGGACATACGAGGTTTCCGCCCGACAGCGACGATATGTAAATTGCAGCCTTTACAAACGGCATGTGAGCGGATGAATGTGAGGCATTTAGTGTGAAGCTCTTGAGGTATTCTGCTGAATATAGGAATGCGCTATACAAATGCAGTTCAGTACACGTAGTAGCTGTACTGAGGTAAGCAGACTGCCCTCATACACACAAGGAGATGCAGGTGCCTAAGGAAGTTTCCTGGAGCAGGGACACTACAGACACACATACCTCCTACACACACACAGACTAGTACAAGCCTGAGGCACCTAGGGAAAGGAGTGGGTTAGTAGTAGACATTAGACTTAGCAGACCCTTTTATCCAAAGAGACTTACAATAGAGGACAAAAACAAGCTACAGATATAAAAAGGAATACAGAGTAAACACAAAGCATAACAGAGTTAGAGCATCCAGGGTACAGAACCATCTTGGTGAGATGGAGGTTAGTTTTGTTAGGAAGAGGAAAGTACTCCTCCTCCCTCACTGTACATCTCGTGTTTGCATCATATTTTAGCATCTTCATGGAGTTTTCGTCTCTGTGTAGCACTGATGTTCCTTATTGTCTTAGTAGAGTTGGGAGGTTTCATTCCCTCTCTGCATGGAACACTGTTGTTGTTTTTTAAGGTGTTAGTTGTGTTTTCCCCTCTCTGTGTGTAGCACTGTTAATTTTTAAAGGTCTTAATGGAGTTTGGGTTTTACTCCTCTACATGTAGCACTACTGTTTTTGTTTTTTAGGGTGTTAGTGGAGTTAGGGTTTATTCCTTCTGTGTGTAGCATGGTTTTTCCTTAGGGTGTTAGGAGAGTTTAGGGGGTTTCATTCCTCCTTTGGGGGGGGGGGGGGGGGGGGGGGGGCTGGTGATGGCCATGGTTTTTTTTTTGTACTTCAGACTACAGAGCAGCTCCCCTGGGGGGGTGTCTATTGGCACAGTACAGAGGTTTTCAGCTCAGTTTGACAGTCATCCAAAGGTAAACAATAATATTGGAGGAGAGGAGAGGACGTGATCAGTGGGTGATTAGCAGGCGCTAGATGTGAACTGCTCAATCTTTAGTCCTGGCTGGATGGACTGGGGTGTCTGTGTGTGTGTGTGTGTGTGTGTGTGTGTGTGTGTGTTTGTCTGTCTGTCTGTCTGTCTGTCTGTCTGTGTCTGTGTCTGTGTCTGTCTGTCTGTCGGTGTGTCTGTCTGTCTCTCTGGGTGTGTCTGTGTGTGTCTGTCTGTCTGTCTGTCTGTCTGTGTGTGTCTGTCTGTGCATGCATGTTTATGTGGGGTTAGCTTTAGCAGGCTCGCATCCAGATTGGCTGCCGACATCTTGGAAAAATGGCTGCCCTACAAAGCCAAAAGGCAGTAACTGCATAAATTGTCAAATTGAGTTTAGACTGAAGAATATACTTTATAACATCTCCTTTGTTTTTTTTGGTGAACCTCTTGCTTCTTCCTATTAAGAAAGTACATAAAAGCAACACCACTATTATGCCTTTAACATGTTTGACTGGACAGTATGAGAACTTTAAAGGCGTTTTTTTTCTCAGTTTCAGTGTTCCCATAGTTACTGCACCCTGCCTTTGTAGGGTAGAGTAGGTATCCAGCTGACTTCTGGAAACAAGAATATGTTCTCTACAGATTGTGGTGTTCCCATGTTCCACACACACACACACACACACTGTGCACTGGCACTGTGCACAGGCTGTAAAAATATCCCCGGAGTTGGTACATGTCAGAAGCAATGACACCTAACTCCACCACATACTAAGTACAGTGAGTTGGGGAAGCCCACTAGTGCTTCCTGGCAGGCTGGGCTTTTGGGAGACACCATTAAAAGCCGTTGGTAGCCCTGCCGTATGCAGTGTGTGTGTGTGTATTATACACACAAAGATCAACACATCTACACAAAGCAGTTCTGTTCAGATGTCTTAATACAAATTATTTGATAACTCTGCCTTATGCAGTATGTGTGTATGTATTATACACACAAAGACCAACAGATCTACACAAAGCAGTTCTGTTCAGATGTCTTAATACACATTATTTGATAACCCTCCTCGATGCAGTGTGTGTGTGTATGTAGTATACACACAAAGATCAACAGATCTACACAAAGCAGTTCTGTCCAAATGTCTTTATACACACTGGTTGATAACCCTGCTTTATTCAGTATTTGTGTATGTGCAACAGGGATGGAAATTTGCATCAGCCATTAGCAAAATGCTGGTAAAATATGGAAATGAAATATGGCTGGTATATTTTGGACACAAAACAATCATTTACTGTTGAGTGGCTGGTAAATTTGACCATTTATTGGTTAGTGGCTGGTGAAGGCAAAAGTTGATTCCCACCCCTGATATACACATACTAACATGTCCAAAGACAAACATTTGGACAGAACTGCCTTGTGTAGATTTGATTTAAATGTGACACAAGAATCACCAACAAACACTGCAAAGGCATGCAGACATGTTAGATTGGCGATCCGCCTCACCATGGTAGCTTGATTGTTGTCAGAACGTCCAGCTGGGAACTCGCGTTCCAATTTCCACGTTTCAGCAGGAAGGTTCTGTAATGGAGCTAGAACTGTGTGTTCCTTTTATCACTGGGAGTTGGGTCCAGCAGAATGTCATCGTGCGTGTGTGCGTGTGTGTAAGGTGTGCGTGTGTGTAAGGTGTGTGTGTGTGTGTGTGTGTGTGTAAGGTGTCTGTGTAAGGTGTGTGTGTGTGTGTCTGTGTAAGGGGTGTGTGTGTGTGTGTGTGTGTGTAAGGTGTGTGTGTGTAAGGTGTGTGTGTGTAAGGTGTGTGTGTGTGTGTAAGGTGTGTGTGTGTGTGTAAGGTGTGTGTGTGTGTGTGTGTAAGGTGTGTGTGTGTGTGTGTGTAAGGTGTGTGTGTGTAAGGTGTGTGTGTGTGTGTGTGTAAGGTGTGTGTGTGTAAGGTGTATGTGTGTGTGTGTGTGTGTGTGTGTGTGTGTGTGTGTAAGGTGTCTGTGTGTAAGGTGTCTGTGTAAGGTGTCTGTGTAAGGTGTATGTGTGTGTGTGTGTGTGTGTGTAAGGTGTATGTGTGTGTGTGTGTGTGTGTGTAAGGTGTGTGTGTGTGTGTGTGTGTTAGGTGTGTGTGTGTGTGTCTGTGTAAGGTGTATGTGTGTGTGTGTGTGTGTGTAAGGTGTGTGTGTGTCTGTGTAAGGTGTGTGTGTGTGTGTGTGTGTAAGGTGTGTGTGTGTCTGTGTACGGTGTGTGTGTGTGTGTGTAAGGTGTGTGTGTTTAAGACACCTTACACACCTTACACAGACAGAGTTTGTATGTATGTACGCATGGCATGTCCAGTGGTGTAGCACTGCTAATCTGTACATCCCATTTGATTTGTAACCCAAGTAAGGAGCACTAAAAAGACACGCCGCCATCTTGCCTTGGGGATTGCACATCATGGGTTATTATCGGTGAAGTGTGTGTGTGTGTGTGTGTGTGTGTAAGGTGTGTGTGTGTCTGTGTAAGGTGTCTTAACAGAGATTGTATGTATTGTGTTGGTATGTATGTACGCATTGTGGCATGTCCAGTGGCATAGCACTGCTTTGAATGTAACCCAAGTAAGGAGCACGAATAAGACACGCCGCCATCTTGGCTTGGGGATCACACTTCATGGGTTATTATCGGTGAAATGGCCCAATGGGGGGAGCTCAAGCTGTAATTGCTATCTTCGGCAGGAACGTGCCGTGACTGAGCTGTCATTCTATCGTCACTGACAGTTGGGTCCAGCAGAACGTGTTTTTGTCGTCGTGAAGTAGGGTGTTTGTGCGTGCGTGTGTGTGTGTGGGAAAGAGAGATGGTAAAACTCACACAAAAGTTTTGTCATTGTGAATGGGTGTGTATGTCAGTGCACGTGTGTGTGTGAGAGTGAGAAAGTGAAAGACCGGTGGGTGTGTGTGTGTTAGTTAGGTGGCAAAGCTAAAACAAAGTTTTGTCATTGTGAATGTGCGTGTCAGTGCATGTGTGCGTGTGAGACGGCGAGAGAGAGGGGGGAAACTGTGTGTGTGAGGGAGAGAGACGGTGTGTGTGTGTGTGTGTGTGTGTGAGAGGTTGCGGCGCTGACAGGAAGTTGTGTGTGTGTGTGTGTCCCTGCAGCATGCTGGCTGACAAGTTGAACATGTCCCCCGAGGAGGCGGAGAGATGGATCGTCAACCTCATCCGCAACGCCCGGCTGGACGCCAAGATCGACTCCAAACTGGTGAGAGACTCCCCACAGGACTCTGTGTCTGTCTGTCTGTCTGTCTGCATGTCTGTCTCTGTGTGTGTGTGTCTTTCTGTCTGGATATCTGTATGTGTGTGTGTGTCTGTCTGTCTGTGCGTGCTTCTGTCTGTCTGTGTATGTGAGTCTGTCCTTGTGTGTGTGTGTGTGTGTCTGTCTGTCCGTCTGTCCGTCTGTCTGTCTGTCTGTCTGTCTGTCTGTCTGTCTGTCTGTCTGTCTGTGTGGGTCTGTCTATCTGTCTGTGTGTGTGTGTGCATGCTGGGTCTAGTGATTTCCAAGGCACATTAGGCGGTGCTGGAAAGGGAACAGTTGGGTGTTAGATGTGCTGGTGGTTGCAGGGCAGAGAAGGTTGATTGATGGTCCTCTGTAGGCTTTACTCACCTACGCAACCGCCATATGCCCCAAATTATATATTTTATTTTATTTTTTTTAGCCTAAGAGTTTTAGGACTTCACTATGAACGAACACTCCACAGTAGTATGATAAACACATTATAGAAATGGGGGGAAAATTAGTGTAAAGGGATTTGTAAATCAGCTATTTAATGTGAGTTTGTCGACTTGCATTAGCAAGCTAATTACTCTTTAACGTAGGCAGCTTGTTGTGAGTTTAGAAGCAGGAAGCAGCTCGTAGCAAAGCGACCAATAAGTTAACAACCAAACTCTGTTTGGAACACCAGCACCATGCAGGTGAGCAGGCAGGTATTTTTTTTTTTTCCAAGATGTAGGGGTAGGATACAAGGCTATGGTCAGGCCACAGCATAGAATGAATGAGATTGCATAAATTGGATTTGAAGGGTTTTTTAAAATCATAATTAAATAAATAAATAAAATTGCAGTAGTCCTGGAATAATTTCATTGTGACTTTGACTTTGTCCGTAAGCTTGTGTTTGGCACTCGTTTGTGCTGAAACATCTAGTTTCAGTAACAGATGTCTATTAGATTAGATTTCGGAACATTAAGTACGTGAGGAAATGAGATTATTTCAGACTAAAAAGTTGTTGTCGGCGGTGGCAAGCAGTTCAAATGTCTGAATGTGGCGTTTTTAAGACCGCTGCAGTGAAATGAGACTCTAATGTGGGTGTTTGTAATGTGTGTGTGTGTGTGTGTGTGTGTGTGTGTGTGTGTGTGTGTGTGTGTGTGTGTGTGTGTGTGTGTGAGAAATGAGACTCTAATGTGGGTGTTAATGATTGCAGCACTAGTGGCATTTGCCATTTCTGGGCCTACCCAAAAATGCTCCCCAAGGGCTTGGCTGGGAGGGGAGGTGGATGGGAGGTGGAGGCTAAGTTACAGGAGGTGGGGGAGGGGAGTGGAGTGAAAGGGAGGGGGGGGTAGGGGTGGAGGAGAGGAGTTTCGGGGAGTGTAGGAGGGGAGGGGGGGGGTGGAGGGGAGGTTAGAGTAGGTGGGTAGGGGGCAGGAAAAGAGAGGATAGGTGAGGGGAGGTAGGGCGGGTGGGTGGAGGTGAGGGGAGGTGGGTGGAGTGGAGAGGAGCGGGGAAGTGGGTGGAGGGAAGCAGGGTTCACAGGGTTTGGCTGGGGGAGCAGGAGGAAGATAGGAGGGAGGGAATGGAGTAGAGTAGAGTGGAGTGGAGGGTAGGGGTAGATGGGAGGGTAGGGGAGGTGGGTGAGGGTAGGGGGGGAGGAGAGGATAGGTGAGGGGAAGGTAGGATGGGTGGGTGGAGGGCAGGGGAGTGGAGGTGGCTGGAGGGTAGGGGTGGAGGGGAGGGGAGCGGGGAGGTGGGTGGAGGGGAAGGGAGGAGTAGGGGTGGAGGGGAGCGAGGATGTGGGTGGAGTGGAGCAGGGTTCACAGAGTTTGGCTGGGGAAGCAGGATCAATCACACCACGGGGCTGGGTCTTAGAAGAACAGCCTGCAGGCAGAGCCACATGTTGGCGTGAGGGTTCACCTTGGGTCGTCAAGTTCAAGGACTCAACAGGCCATAAACTACTGTCAAAAAGTTTGGCATGTCTTAAACCCACAAAACACTAACTCCATCTTTTTATTTCTCCTCCCCTTATCTCTTATTCTTTTTCTCTCTCCCTGTCTGTCTGTCTGTCTCTCTCTCTCTTTCTATCTGTCACTTTCCATCTGTCTGCCTGTCTGTCTGCTTGTCACCTTTTCTCTCTCCCTCCCCCTCCCTCTGCTCTCTATATATCTTTATTTTTTTTCTGTCTCTCTTCCTCTCCCTCTCCCTTTGCTCTTTTTCTCCCTCTCTCTATCTCCCTCTCTCTATCTCTCCTCTCTGTCCCTCTCTCTCCCTCTCCCTCCCTCTCCCTCTGCTCTCTCTCTCTCTCTCACTCCCTCTCCTCTCTGTCCCTCTCTCTCCCTCTCTCTCCCTCCCTCTCCTCTCGCTCTCTCCGTCTCCAGGGTCACGTGGTGATGGGTAACAATGCGGTGTCGCCGTACCAGCAGGTGATTGAGAAGACGAAGAGCCTGTCCTTCCGCAGCCAGATGCTGGCCATGAACATCGAGAAGAAGCTGAGTCACAGCAAGCACGAGGTGGGATGGCCACCTCACACACACACACACACACACACACACACACACACACACACACACACACACACATATATATATATATATACAAGCACACACACATCTGCATACAAGCACACTCACACCCATATATACATAAACATACATGCAAGTACACACACATCTGCAAACATACATACATACATACAAACTTGTGCACACAAGCATGCACATGTCTGAAAAAATACACACTGCATATATGCATACAAAAACATACACACATACATGCACACATTTACACTTTCACACAAACACATACACATCTACACACAGGATTCAACAAGGATTGGCTTTTAGGAGACTTTTTAAGTTAGCCATCCCAGAATAATGTAGCCTCATGTTTTCACCAGTACACACACACACACACACACACACACACCACACACACAGGACTACACTGGGATTGGCTTTTTTGGTTAGTGGTCCCAGACTAATGTAGCCCCATGCTATCGCTGATACTGAGAAGCCCATTGGCTCCTAGTAGATGGAGTAGCAGTATAATAGAAGTAGAGCTTCTAACTGCCCATCTGTGGTTCCATAGCCAGGTTGGGTGTTGGGTGTTGACAGCATCGCTAGATAATTATAACACCCAGTGCGCTAGTTTGCCCTCACAAAACACCATAGCAACATGTCCACAGATAGATAAGTCAAACAGTACTGTGGTCACGACAGATTTTTTATTCGACTCAAATGAGAGCAGAAATACTAATAAGCAACATATTTATTGCAGAAGGTTTCATTTACTTTGGATGGGTGCAAGCCCCTTTAATTTTTGAACTAAGGGTTAATGACATTCCTCCGACCTTTCAAGTGAACTTCCGTTTAAAGGTCTTCATTTGGATCCTTCAGGTTTTAGGCCTTTCTGATCCTAACTGAGTCCAACTGTTATTGTTCACTCCATTGACTTGCTGATTATCCAGCTACATGTGTCTACCCATCCCAGGAGAGCCACGCCTAATGTGGATTTATGCAGAAATTTAGTCCAGCATCCTGGAGACAGATTGAGGCTCCTTCCTTCCTTGTCTGAAGCGCCCAGTTCCTCTAGGAATTAATTAAGGCTTCAGCTGTCAGTCTGTACCTCTTGAATTCTCCGAAATCTGATTTTTATAGCCATTAGAAAAACACCATTCTGACATTCTGTGTGAGGCTGTTATTCCTCAGATGTAAGACCCTGCTTGGCCCTGCTGTCTCCAGCTCAGTGGCTCTCTAGCGCCTCTAGTGGTGCTCTGTGGAAGTGCATGCTGGGTCAAGCTGGTAAACATGTAAAACATGTTGACTTCAGTGAAAAATAGTGAAAGTGCATAGGTAGTTAGGCCATCATTTGCAGTCAGAGCAGGTGTTACACTTACACGCAGTTACTATTTCTAGTTTTAAACAAATTTTCTTAAATATAGAGCATCTAAATTAAACATTGCGTCAGTTCCCAATTGGCTAATTTAGTTCTTCCTCAAAGCCTGCTTAATGACTGGGTAAGGGCTTTGGTGGGATTTGGGAAAGGCTGTTTTGCGTTTTCTTAATGCTCTGGCTTTCACGGCTCATATCATTTATTCATTAAGGGTTTTTCTTTTTTTTTTTTTCTTTAAATTTCTCCAGCAAGTATTTTTTTTAACTGGCCAACTTTGTTCTTTGCTTACATCAGCGGGTTCTTAAGTTTGTTCCTCATAAGAGCACCATGTTAGGAAGGAATAAGGAAAGAAAAATATATATTACCGGTTGTAAATCTGAATAATAATAAAATGGCTGTGCACTGTAATTGCTGTAACAATATAAGTAATATAAGGGTTGCACCTACATGGTGAAAGGCTCTGTGAAATGGAATCATATTCTTCCCTGCATCTCTAATCTGATGATTTTGCTTCTCCCTTTCTCTCCCTCCCTCTCCCTCCCTCCCCCTCTCTCCTTCTGCCTTTCTGTCTGTCTCTCTCTCCCTCCCTCTCCCCTTCTCTTTCTCTCTTTATTTCTCTCTCTTTCTTTCTTTCTTTGTCTCTGTCTCTCTCTCGCTCTGTTTGTCTCTCTCCCTATGTCTGTCTCGTCTTTCTCTCTGCTTCTCTCTCTCTCTCCCTCTCCCTCTCTCTCTCTTTTCTCTGCAGACACCCAACTGGGCTGCCCAGGACTCTGGATTTTATTAGAAGTGTTCAGCTGTGGGACGAGTGATCAATAAGTCTCTGTAACCCCCTACCCCTGAATAAAATGCAAAACACGACTTGGTATTTAAACTGCTTCACTGCATCTCCATTTGTTTTCATTTATTCTCTTTTTGTAAGGCCTGGACACACAATACTTTCTGTCTCTCGCACGCACGCACGCACACACGCACGCACGCACACACACACACACACACACACACACCTCAGACTTTCTAACAGTGACTCTGTAGTGCCACCTAGTGGCACATACATGCCAAATAGGTCTGTCCTGAAGGTGATGGTCAGATTAAGCAGGGATGTTTTTTTTTTTAAAAACCAAACAAAACAATGCTGATTTTTGGCTGTGGTGATGTCTTTCCCTTTAAAAAACAATTAATACACACAAAACAGAAAGGTACATTTGCAAATAATGACAAATAAAAAACACTACCAAATGTATACGCTTTAATATTTTAAAAAGACAAATTTGATGCTGTAGGCACAGAATGTGACACATTACACCAGCCAGTGGTAGTTAATATTACATTTTGCATCAGCGGGGAAACTGGTAAGAATTGCATACCCTCTTACAAGAACCTCTCTGGAGTCTGGACATTTTGTGAGCCCATCTGTGAGCCGAATGTGCTGGAAGGCCAACAGAGAATCTCGGCTTCAAGACGTTGAAAGAAAACACAAGTCATCTGTTCTTCACCTGTGGATGGATGCATGTTCTATTGTTCTATGTATCTGAAAGGTGTACTCAAGGTCAGAGACTCACCAGCTAAACTAAAAGTTTCTGTGACTGGAGCAGAGCTAAATGGCTTTCATTACGGGGCTGTGGTACTCGTGGATATTAAACCCAGCTGGGTGCACTCCTCATAAGCCAGCCTGTGTCTCCACCTGCCCCCTGAGTACCCAGAACACTTTAGCACAAGAGACGCACAAGGAAGCTGATTAGCACGGAATGAATCCCGCAGACCAGAGGGCAGATTCTAGCTTTGCAATTACACGGCAGTAATGACGCTATTAGGCCTATGATTCAGAGCTAATGTAAAACTGTCTGGACAAGAAATCTCCTGCGTCCCCAGCGTACGCATAAAAAAAGGCTTCATAAGGAAGTTTTCTAACACATGAGCATAAACAATGAAGCGAGACCCCTTTTTGTCTCTGGCCTTCTATATTAGATTAGATTCAACAGTATTGCCACTACACATCACGAGCTCAAGGGCATCGAGAGGCACTCAGACTCCCACTAGACGTGCAGTAGCAGAGAGAACAGGATGTGTGTATTTACAGATATATGGTATCGAATATACACAGGATGCACATATTTACAGATATGCATGTATCTATATGCCATCGAATATACACAGGATGCACATATTTACAGATAAATTCCATTAAATATACATAGAATGTACATATTTACAGATATACACAGGATGTATGTATGTACAGTTATATGTACATGGCATAGGATGTGCACACAACACAGATATATCCGTATGCCATTGGATATAGACAGGATGTGCTGTACCTGTGTACAGGTATATGTACATGACATTGGATGCACACAACACAGTTAGATATACGGTATGTCTGTGTCTTTGGATGTGAGCAGGAAACGCATAAGCAATAATGACGGGTGTGTCTGTGAAGGCTCTCATTAATCCAGGTCACACCCCTCCCCTCCATTCCTCACCTCTCCTCGTTTCTTAAAGTTGCTAAGTTGTAAGCAACTGTCCTCCTTATGGGCTTGAAGGGAAAATAAGTTCACTTGCCTACAAAACTTAAGACTGTCAAATAAAGGCTGTGTGTGTGTGTGTGTGTGTGTGTGTGTGTGGTGGAGGGGAGGGGGAAGGGGGTTAGGGAATAAAATCCCAATAAAGTTTTAATGGGAGGGGGGGGCATTCCAAGCGAAAAGGCTAGCTGTGGAGAGTGATCACTCTCAGCAAGGGTCTGGACTTGCTGTCCTCTTTATGGCCTGTTTGAATTGCAAGCAATCAGCTGCCCCCTGCTCCGCGTATTATTAGCCCTGCCCAGCTATGCACAAAGCTGCTGACTCCATCTTCATCTTCCTCAGCCGCAGGCTAGATCTGTCTGCAAGCTGACGTGGGGATCAGGCTGCACCCTCTTTAAAAAAACACTGAATCCACAAAAGCTGGTGATTACACTTGCCCCAGGCCAGTGCACCTTTGACTGTCTACAGTCTCAGAAAAAAGAAATAGATTTACATAAATGTCTTTATTTCAGCATTGTGACCTAACGGGTTATGAAGAGAACAAATGTGAAGTTTGTGTCAAGGCAGCATAGTCCTTTAGTACAGGTGTTTACTATTGTCTGTAAAGCATCTATGACGTCTATTAGAGACAGTAAATCTATGCAGTACTTGAAAAAAAAATACATTATAAAATCTAAGAATCATTAAATCTAATAAATCTAAGAATCATTACATATATACAGATTTTGTGCTGGTTATGTTATTAAGACTGCAAAAACATATCACTGGACAGAAAGTTCCGGCCTGCCAGAAACTATTGTTGCAGTGTAATGTGTTACCACAAGAGGGCAGCATCTAACTGTCTAGTCACTCTCTCTCTCTCTCTCTCTCTCTCTCTCTCTCTCTCTCTCTCTCTCTCTCTCTCTCTCTATGCGCTAATTAGGCCCCATAACGCTTAAAACAGCATGCTGGCTTTCATACTTGCCAAGTCCGCCTTTGTGGTCTTGACACAAAAATTATCACCGAAGATTCCCCTGGAAAAAAGCTTACATGTCTCTCAGCAGGAAGTTGGCAAGATGACTGGATGCTGAGTGGCACGTCAACGTAGCCAGCGCAGCGGGACATCCCATACAAACACAAACAATGGAAAGCTAGGCTAGATTGTCGCGCTGTTGTCATGGATACCAGGCCGGGTTGATTCCTGTTTGTGCGGACATAAGAACTAGGTGATACAGCGAGAGTGGCGTTTAGTGGCAACCGACTTACTCATCTGAAGTGCATTACGGTCCAGCTTACGGTCGTGGTTTTGGAAGCTGTAGGGAAACTGTCAGGAGCGTTGACATGTTCATATCCCAGCAGCCTTTGCTGCCTGCCATGATGCCTCTGGAGACGATGGCTGGCCTGAAATTAAGGTCTGGCGGCATCGCCACGGCAACCACACAGAACATAAAGTCCTGCCTGGAGGGTGTGTATGTGTGTGTGTGTGTGTGTGTGTGTGTGTGTAAGTAGGCCTATGTGTCGGGTGTGGACTTATGAGTGAGTGCCTCAAGACACAAAGAGAAAGAGAGACAGAGACAGAGAGAGAGTGAAGGATGGGAAGAAAAGAAGAAAGCGAAGAAGGAATGACAATTAGGCAGCCAGGCGGTGTCTGCTCCTGTTGGTGTGTAGGCCTAATGAGTAGTGTCTGCTCTTAGCATACTTAGTGCTTCATAACTCCCCCCACCCCACCCAAACACACACACACACCCACTGCACACACATGCACACACATTGACATACACATACACATACACACACCCACTGCACTACACCAACTCATCTTTTATCATCTCATCCACACATCAGACATCCCAACCTGCAGAAACTCATTTTAGGATGGTCAGCAATGCACCCCCCGCTAGGACATGCGAAGAAAAAAAAAATTGTTTGTCAAAAACTGAATAGTCTAAGGAGAGAAACAGAGGTTGTCTAATATGATTGCAAAACTACTACACAATACCCAATACCCACTCTCACTCTCCCTCACTCTGCCTGTCTTTCTGTCACTTGCCCTAATTAGCTGAAGAAAGTTGTACGAGTTGTGGGAGATGTTGCAGTACTTATAGGGCCATCCAGGAGCTGCTTTTTGAGTGTGTGAGACTCCTTGAGGTCGTAGGAGACTTGGGATGCCTGACACATCTGCTGCAGCTCACCTGAGTGGCACAGGTGAGGGGGGATAGTGAGAGACAGGGAGGTAAGGGAGAGAGAGGTGAGGGAGGTGAGAGAGGTGAGGGAGGTAAGGAGAGAGTAAGGGAGGTGAGGGAGGGAGGGAGAGAGAGGTGAGTGAGGGAGGGAGATGAGAGAGGGAGGGAGAGCGTGAGGGAGATAAGAGAGGGAGGGAGGTAAGGAGAGAGAGAGAGGGGGAGAGAGAGAGGGAGGTAAGTGAGGGAGGGTGGGAGAGAGGGAGGCCTGTTGCTGGTTTGCCTCGAGGAGATCGTCTGTCTGTTCACCCACAATTACCTGACAGCCACTCTAGCCTGTCATGTTTAGTGTGTGTGTGTGTGTGTGTGTGTGTGTACGAACAGGGATGCCTGTGTGTGTGTGTGTGTGTGTGTGTGTGTGTGTGTGTGTGTGTGTGTGTGCGAACAGGGATGCCTGCGTGTGTGTATGTGTCTGTGTTTAGTGTGTGTGTGTGTGTGTGTGCGGGCGGGGATGCCTGCGTGTGTGCGTGTGTGTGTGGGTGGGTGCGGGCGGGGATGCCTGTGTGTGTGTGTGTGTTTGTGTGTGTGAACGGGGATGCCTGCATGTGTGTAGGTGTGTGTGTGTGTGTGTGTGTATGTGTATGTGTGTGTGTGTGTTTAGACAAGTAGGAGGGGCCGGTGTGCTTACCATGCACGATATTGTGTACTCGTCCCACCACTGCATAACCGTCAAGAGTGTAAATATATGCTTAGAGCTGCACACACACACCCCTCCCACACACACACACACACGCACACACACACAGACTCACACGTGCATATGCATGCATACACATATGTGCGCACTCTTGCACATACTCACACAGACAGCACAGCTGGGACCCATCTGGCTCTTCCGCTGCTGTGGTTCGTGCTCTTGGACCTCCCTCTGCTCAGAGCCAGCTACTGGGAGACGGCCCCTGAGTCAGAGACAGAGAGGGAGAGAGAGAAAGTTAGAGAGAGAAAGAAAGAGGGAGTGAGGGAGAGAGGGAAAGAGAGCGAGAGAGAGAGAGTGAAACAGTCTCTCTGCTGAGAGCCAGCTACTGGGAGACGGCCCCAGAGTCAGAGAGAGAAAAAGAGAGGGAGAGAAAGAGAGGGAGAGAGAGAAAGACAGTGAGAGAGAGAGGGAGAGAGAAAGAGTGAAAGAGTCAGAGTGAGAGAGAGAGTGAGAAAAAGGGAGGAAGAGAGAGTGACAGAGTAAGAGAGTAAGAGGGAGAGAGAGTGTGAAAAAGGGAGAGGGAGAGAGTGACAGAGTTAGAGAGAGAGGGAGGGAGAACAAGAGTGAGTAAGAAAGAGAGAGAGAGGGAGTGACAAAGTAAGAGAGAAAAAGAGAGAGGGAGGGAGAGTTAGAGAGAGAAAAAAAAGAGGGAGGGAGGGAGAAAAAGAAAAAGAGAAACTAGAAAAACGAGAGAACGTTACGTTAAACCCGTCTGACGCCATCATGGACGCCCTGGCTGACTGGGCCCAGGCCCACCCGGCGCTGGTCCGCTTCCTGTGGGTGCTGGTACCGGTTCTGGCCACGCTGCTTCTCTGGCTGCTGTTCCTCTGCTGCTACCGGCTCGGCACTGGGTCCAGCTCCGCCTCCACACCTGGCCTGGAGAGATACCTGGCAGGTAAGGCACGCCCCCTAGACAAACAGGATCTCACCTGTCACCCTTTCCCCCTCTGTCCTGTGTCCTGTCCTGCCCTGTGTCCTGTCCTGCTGTCTGTCTGTCTTTCTGTCTGCCTGTCTTTCTGTTCATCAGTCAGAATTAGAGGTAAGCAGGTAAGCTACGCCCCCTACACAAACAGGATCTCACCTGATCTCTCCCCCTTACCCTTCTGTCCTGTCCTGCCCTGCCCTGTCCTGTTCTGTGTCCTGTCTTGCTGTCTGTCTGTCTGTCTTTCTGTCTTTCTGTCTGTCTCTCTGTCTTTCTGTCTGTCTGTCTTTCTCTCTGTCTGTCTGTCTGTCTCTCTGTCTCTCTGTCTGTCTGTCTTTCTGTTCATCAGTCAGAGTCAGAATCAGAATTAGTTTTATTGGCCAAGTATACATACATACATACATACATACATACATACATACATACATACATATACAAGGAATTTGGCTCCAGTAGATGTTAGCTCTCTACACATTAAACATACACATGTACTAGTATACATTCAATAGACAAATAGAAATGTTAAGACACATACTGTACAATAGAGACAGCAATGTACACATGCTTTCTTTTCATCTGCCCAGCTTTCCTTCTCTTGTCTTTCTCCTCACTGACATACCTTCAGTATTGTTGTTGGATGCCCAGCTAAAAATACTTGCAGCCCCTGGAACACATCTGGGCCTGGCCCAGTCTGGTTCACTTCTGGTTTTAACGTGAGCCAGATCTGGCCCTGTTGCGGTCCCAATACGGGCCCCAGATTGATTGGTCTTCCTCTGGTCTTAATAGGGGACAAATTTGGTCCTAGTGTGGTCGTAATACGGGCCCACTCTGACGCAGTTCTGGTTCTAATGTGTGGGGCCCGGTATGTGGTTCTGTTACTGTCCTAATGTGCAACAGATCTGTTCCAGTTCCTGCTGGTTGCTGCTCACTCACTGTTCTCCAGGAGAAACTGGCATCCCAAGTATATATATTTTTGACTGTGTAAAAGCCAGGGGGTGGAAAAACTAGTGGAAATTTAATTTTCTTCTTCTTTCGTGGGCACTCACTCATAGTGGTTTCCAAGACTTTTTACTCACATTTTCCATAAATGGTTGGCTTCTCTCTGGAACACGGTTTTTATTCTGCGGTTGTGTCTGTCCACATACTGGCTTAATTTATACTCCAAACCTTTTATTATGTTTAAATGCCTCTTACATAAGGGCACACAAGGACTTTTTCTTGTTTCTCTGTTCTATAATTTACACCTCAAAAATGTCATGGCATTTTTTTTAATACTTTGTTGTGAAAGAAGAACTTCCTATAAATTCTGCTTCCTGGTTAGCGTGATGTCACAATGCGTTGGAATGTTACCGAGCTGCTCTCTTTAGTCCTTACTGACACAACCATGAAGTACGATGATCATTAAACTGTGTACCAACTAAGCTTTTAAAAAATGCCAGTACTCTCGTAACAAACAATAACAATATGAATTTAAGAAACCTCTCGGTTGTCTGTCTCCATTTTTATGTTGTGGCACACAAGCTGGATCTTATTTAAAGACCAGTAATCAAACCCCTCATCACTCTCACCTCATTTTGTTTTATTAAGTTTCTGGGTAGGACTAGGCTTTTGTTTGCCTTTTCATTAGTGGAATGATCTCATATTCCAGTAAAACAGCATTTTTAACTGACAGCAAAATGCACTATATAGTACTTTAATAATATGTATCTTGAATCCTTAATTGTTAATTGTTTTTTTATTATTATTATTTTATCCATAAATTCTTGTACAATATTTTCTCCCCAGCTCTTGCTCCACAGTCAAAAGTCAAGCAGCAAACCCAGGTAAGAGGCATGTCCATTTCTGCAACGTGTCCAAAGGTTGGCTTTCTTGTTTGGTGCATACATGTGCCTCAGCAATGATCAGGATACTGGTAGTGCAGTAGCATTTGTTGCAATACTGCCATTAGCCTGTAGAGGGCGTTATTTGTGCATGTAAGCCATAATGTGAACCTTCTGAGAAATGCAGCGAATACAGTGTTTATTGTATATTACACATAGATATGTCCCACATGCATGTATACTGGTAGAAAAGAATTGGTCATGGAATAAAAATTTGAATAATGGTTCATGGAATAATAATTAGTATTGTTTGTGCCTATAACAGAGACAAACAAATCAAACAGACAGGCAGGCAGACATACAGCTAGATGGACAGACAGGTAAACAGATAGGCAGGTAGACAGATAGACAGACAGGTAGACAGATAGACAGATACAGATACAGATAGATAGATAGATAGATAGACAGACAGACAGACAGACAGATAGATAATTTGTTATTTGTACTTCTTAAAATCTCCAAGGTTGTCATGGCAACAGACAATGCTGCATTATTCTATCATTCTAAGTTATCGCTAGGCCAATTACAAACAATACAGTCTACACTGTTACCTAGGAGCCAGAGACAGTAGATGCAAAGTGGATGAGAGGTAGAATAGAGCTGATCCATAGCATTCATTGTATTGCATCCTGGTATAGCTGAGCTAACTCACATTAGACATTGCCACTGTTAATTTCCAACATACGGGAGGCATATTGAAGGCCCCTTTGTCTCTGTAGTTCAGGAGAAGCGTAATTGTGTCAGGGATGTGACCAAAAACAATGCCGTGTTTGTTCACATGACAACACCAATTATGGTCTGGGCCAGCCTCACTGGGCTACCCTATTGTTAAGGTTTGGAGAGTGAAGTGCCAAAAATGAAAGCCCACACACGCACACACACACACACACACAAACAGACACACACACACGCACACACACACACACACACACACACACACACACACACACACACACACACACATACACACACACACACAGACAAACACGCACACGTCTTCTGCCAGCAACTAACCATGGTCAATTATGCCAAAATATCTCAGACGCATGTACTGTAAAGTGATTCAGCTTTGGCAGCAGAGCAGTTTTTCCTCGTAATCTTTGTGAACACACATCCTGTGGACTACAGCAGAGGCACTTCTAGACTCCGTTGGGACCCTAAGCAAAAACCCCAACGCTGTCATTAAAAACCGGCATTACCGCTGTAGCTTCAAGGTCGGTAGCCCCAGTCTGAGGCCCTTTAGTGGCCCTGGGGGGTCCAAGCAGTGGCTGGGTGGGGCACAAGCAGTGGCTTTGTTTCCTGTTGGATAGCTACCCCTCTGGACTTGAGGGAGTGAATGAGTGTAGAGTGATTGAGAG
Organism: Setipinna tenuifilis; assembly: GCA_030347295.1. Lineage (NCBI taxonomy): Eukaryota > Metazoa > Chordata > Actinopteri > Clupeiformes > Engraulidae > Setipinna > Setipinna tenuifilis. Next base: position 5,689,880 of record CM059283.1, on the reverse strand, counting down.
TCTCTCGTCCTGTTTGCTGCAGAGGAAGAAGAGGATGAAGAGGAAGAGTGAAGGTTCTGGTCGTCCGAGGAAGGAAGAGGAGGAGGAGACCCCAGACCCCCCTCCACCCGCCCCGGCCATCGCCCCCGCCCCGGTGCCAGCTCCGGAGAAGAAGCTTCCTTCGGCGCTGAGGAAGAGGAGCAAACGCTCACGCTCCCTCAGGGTGGTCATCGCACCAGAGGCACTGTCACCACACACCAGAGACCAGGTGAGCACATGCCAGACAACAGGTGAGACAGTAGGCAGTGTCACCACACACCAGAGAACAGGTGAGCACATGCCAGAGAACAGGTGAGACAGTAGGCAGTGTCAACACACACCAGAGAACAGGTGAGCACACACCAGAGAACAGGTGAGGACAGGGGGCAGTCATGGGCAAGGGGTGGTTAAGGCGTTGAACCTGCAGCCAATGAGTCACAGGTTCCCCACATGCAAATGCACACGCAGCCTCCTATCCACACACACACACACACACACACACACACACACACACACACACACACACACTTGTGCGTGCACACACACACAAATTACCACCACTCTGTATAGCATTAGAGACAGTAAACAACTGGGATGCTAAGCCATAGGACCTGCAGCCAAAGGGTCACAGGTACGGGGGGAGTGAATGACAAGCACTCTCCTCCATCCTTCCCTGTGACTGACGTACCCTGAGCAGAGTGAAGTGCCAAAAATGAAAGGACACACACCCACATGCGCACACACACACACACACACACACACACACACGTCTTCTGCCAGCAACTAACCATGGTCAATTATGCCAAAATATCTCAGACGCATGTATTGTAAAGTGTTTTGCCACTACTGCTGTTTTAAATTTTAGCCATCTCTATTATTGTGAGGAAAATGCAGTGATGCTTCAACTGCTCCGCACTGAATGAATATCTTGTCCCTCTCCTCTCTTCTCTTCTCCTCCTCTGACTGTGCCTATGCTTCAAGCAGCAACCTTTAATTTATTGATGCCTTGGGCACATTGCAGCAAGTCTGAGGTGTTTTGTGTTTTTTGTGTTTGCCCTCCCCTCAATCAGAGTATATGCACAGTCAACACCAGCAACCGGCCAAAAGTTTGGACACACCTGATGACTATTTACACTGTAGATTCTCACTGAAGGCATCAAAACTGTTAATGAACACATATGGAATTACAAGGATACAAGGATACAAGGATGTTTTATTGTCAACTGCACAGACATACTGGGTAGAGTAGGGCATGCAGTGAAATTAGTGATTGTTTGTTAATTATGTACTTACCACAAAAAAGTGGTAAGTCTTAACTTACATACAGTAAGTCCCCTCACCCTGAGTATATGCGAAGGCCAAACGCTTGGACACACCTTCTCATTCAATGTGTTTTCTTTATTTGCACGACTATTTACATTGTAGAGTCTTACTGAAGGCATCAAAACTGTGAATGAACACATATGGAAGTATGTACTTAACAAAAAAGTGTATATGCACTGAATATCTTCTCTCTATCCTCTCTTTGTTGATGATGCAAGCAGCAATCTTTGATTTATTGATGCCTTGGGCACATTGCAGCATGTCTGAGGTTTTTTTGTGATTGCCATCCCTTCCCCCTTCATATTCATAGGCCAAATGTTTGGACAAACCTTCTCATTCAATGTGTTTTCTTTATTTTCATAATTATTTACATTGTAGATTCTCACCAAAGGCATCAAAACTGTTAGTGAACACATATGGAATTATGTACTGAACAAAAAAGTGTTAAGTCTTAACTTACATAATTCCATCCCCTCACCCAGAGTATATGCACTGAATATCTTCTCTCTATCCTCTCTTCTCTTGTTGATGATGCAAGCAGCAATCTTTGATTTATTGATGCTTTGGGCACAGTACAGCATGTCTGATGTGTTGTTATGTGTTATGCCATCCCCTCACCCAGAGTACATGCACAACCAGCCAACTAGCCAGGCAGGACACACTCTCAGTCAGGACCGCACTGGAATGCTCGCGGGTGGGGTAGGGGTGGGTTTGGGTGGACATTCTGCACCGGACAGAACAGAACAGCACAGCACTGCGATCGAGAGACAAAGGCTTTGCAGTCTTCGCTCAAAAGGCCATAGTGGTGGGCACTCACTCGGACTGACGTGCACCGAGCGGTGCAGAGAGCTGCCACTGCCTCAACCCCGCTGTCCCATTGGGCCTGAGAAATGAGCAGCTTAGAGGCAGCCTCTTTCCATAAGTGCCTCTCTTTATTGCTTAGTCTGCTTTTAGGAGCTGGGGTGTTTTTTTCCCTTAGTAGAGTGGCTGGTGTTGATTTAAAAGTGATCCTGTGATATTTGTGAGCTGGGTTTTTTTTCCCTTAGTGGAGTGGGTTTAATTGTGTTGATTTTAAAGTGGTCCTGTGATATTTCCCTTTCCGTATACAGGTGCTTACTTATTTATTACAACCATAATACTATCATGCAGTGTGTGTGTGTGTGTGTGTGTGTGTGTGTGTGTGTGTGTATGTGCGCTATAATACTATTATGAGACTATTGTGATGTTTATCAATATATAGCCCGGATAGATGGATGAAGCCTCAGTTACACATTAAAGTAATCTCATTTGTATTGGTCAACACTTGGGTGCATCTTAAATAATAATCTGTTTATGTCTGATATAAGATACAGTACTTAGCTCATTCCTGTTGTCTGAACTAAGTCGTCTTATAAGCTCTATTACACTGTACAATAGGAGACGGATATGCAAATAGAGCTCATCTATGCGGACTCCACTGGACCTTTGGACAATTGCGGATCTGTGTGTGTGTGTGTGTGTGTGTGTGTGTGTGTATGTGTGTGTGTGTGTGACCTAGGCAACTCTATAGAGTGCAAGATCTTGGCAGTGCAGTTGCATAGTCTGTCATTGTCCAATGTCCACTGCTTCCCCCACTTAGCAAGACAGTGTGATTGATTGTAAGGAGATGACAATAATCAACCCCCCAAAGCCTACAGAGTTGTTAACAAGCAAGTGTCACTCAGTGCAGTTATGCGCTTGACAAAGTGCTCTACAATTTTGTGCGTGTTTTTATCAGTTTAAGTAAAAAAAAAAAACCTTGCGGATCTTATTCTGGCAACTGTAGGTGCCTCTGGCGGTTAAATGCTGTCGGATTAAAACAGACAAATCCTGTTCCGTAAAGTGAGCGTTTTAATTGGATATCCTTGTCGGTAAGTGTATTTCCTGCGGACGTTTGATTCAGCCATAGGTGGGATTGGATGCTGGACGGGCCAGGCGTAGCCCACATTGAGATGAGCGTGCAAAATCCGCAAAGCAGCTGCATCTCTCTCTCTCTCTCTCCATCTCTCTCTCTCCCTCACTCCCACGTTTTAGCCAGCCTTTCACAGCGAGGAGGGGGGTACGTAGGCTACTGTACGCCGGTCAAGTTCGGATCCAGTCCCTCAGCCGTGTCGGGTCGGACAGCAACACTGGGAAGCAGAGAGCAGGTGCCGTACTTTATGGCACACTGACAGAACTCTGGTGGGCTCAACGGCTGGGGTTGGGATTGTTGTCAGGGTCCCTTGCATGTGAGTTGCCGAGTCTATTTTTAACAACTGCCTCGCTTGCTTGCTTGCTTTGCTTGCTGGGAAGCAAGGCTTGAAGGTGCGCCTCTGTTTTGCCGCATCGTCAGAGAGACAGACCCTGTGTGATGACGAAATTGCTACTAGTGGACAAGATTCCTTTGCAGAACTAGCTCCGTGTCACGAAGCTTATAGGCTAAATTCTGCACCATCAAAAGACTTGACAGCGAGTCGTGCGTTTGATACATGTGTATGTTTGCAATACACTTGCTTCACCTAGGCTAATTTAATATCGGTTATCGGGAATTCAGTTACTGGCTGTGTTGGTAGTTGATGCCAACTTCAGGCTGTCATAATTCTCCTGTAGAAAGGTTCATCAGGTAACTGTTAGTTAAACACACCGATTTACAAGTGATGGCAACAGAGATGCTCTAACTGTGCTTACCGTAAAATTCAATAGCCCAGTAGTCCCATGCTTGTTTCGCTATTTGTTATTCTTGCATTGGAACTGGTGCTGATTGAATCTGAATGATTAGCAACGAAGTGATTGCAACTTTGTATGAGCGCGTTAGTCTAAATTCTGGGCTACCATGTGTTATAAAGTTTGTCTCCTACGTTTTACTGTTGAAAGTACAGAAATCCGAGTATATGTTTACACTGTTGTTACAGGATTGACATGTGTGTATTGTAGCTGTATGCCTATGTAAATCTACAACACTGGGTCTCTGCTGGACAGATTAAGATGCTGCCATGTAGCCTAATTCAGTAATATCGCTACGTGTGCTTTGGTGATTCATCGGCCTCTATTTACAGCTTCTGGTCTGCACCAGTCTCTCTGATTACAAGCGCTATTTCTTAATTCTTCAGTGAGAGACCACACAGCTAATTCTATAGTGTTACATCAAATCTGAGAGAGAGTCAGTTTTAACACTATGCCAGTGTTGATTTTGTCCTAATCTTTGTAGTGTTAGTTTAACACTCCTTCCTTACATATTTAAAGTTAAATCAACTTTTTGCAGTCTAATTTCAACTCTTAATCTTACACGTACACTCTTAAATTAACACGTTTGCCAAACACTGGGAAATTAACTCTGAGAATTTTGCTGCGTAGCTTGTGAGATTGCATGAACTGGATAATAATATCTCAGGTTAAGATCCTGAGTGGAAACAAACAGTATGAGTCTGTATGAGTCCCTGACCTGTCTGGAGCTCTTCCTGGGGGGTGACCTCCATAGTGCTTTCACCGAACATCAACAGAACAGGCTGGAATAGTCTGGTGCGCTGTGCAAAGTTGCTTAGTAACTCTCTCACACTTTCCTTCCCTTCAACACACGTTTTGTTTCCAAGAACTAGGATGGGCTTTCATAGTGTGTGTGTGTGTGTGTCAGGAATGGAAATTGGCACCGGCCAAATCCTGGTAATTTTTAAAAGTAGCTGGTAGATTTCAGACACAAAAAATTAATTTAATGTTGAGTGGCTGGCTTTACCATTTATTTACCAGTGGCTGGTAAATGTCCACATTTTGCAAAGTTAATTTCCATCCTAGGTGTGTGTGTGTGTGTGTGTGTGTGTGTGTGTGTGTGTGTGGTGGCATAATGAATGGGCATAATTTGATTCCCCGCAAAAGCTGCCAGTTGGAGTTGCAAGTCGGTAGCAACCAGTTTGTTTTCCTCTTCTCTACACAGCATTAAGTAACTTGCAGGGATGTCAAACTCACCCACACCTCACTCACAACACACCTCTGCATCATTGTCATCACCATCATCATTATCATCATCATCATCATCATCATCGTCATCACCACCACCACCATTACCATTACCACTGTCGTTGTTATGATTACTAATACCATCATCATCATTATAATAATAATAATAATACCAACAACAACAACAATATTTATTATTATTATTGTTGTTGTTGTTGTTGTGATTATTATTATTATTATCAACTACAACTACTACTGCTGCTACTGCTGCTACCCAACCCAGCATTAAGTAACCAGTGATGATGTCTCACTCCCATCTCACCCAGCTGCACTGCTGAATCATTGATCACTACCCATAGGTGCTCTGTGCCTCTGCCCAGGTCTTCTCTGGCCTCTACCGAGAGCTTTCACCCTCTGTAAGGTTTACTGTATGTTCAGTACTTTACTGTAGTAATAATATAATATAATACAATACAATACAATACAATACAATACAATACAATATAATATAATATAATATAATATAATACAATATAATATAATTGTAATAATACTATACTGTAGGCCTTCTCTGGCCTCTACGAAAAGCATTCGCCCTCTGTAAGACTTACTTACTCCAGTACTTTATTGCAGGTAGGCACCTGCAATGATAATAATGACAGCGACGACGATGATGATGATTTATTTGTATTATTTGTAGTAACAGGACAAACGATTCCCAGTGTCCTTCCACAATGCTATATTTCACTGGTATACATTCAGGTGCTTGGTGTGGGTGTCCTCCTCAGACAGGCCTAGTTGGTATGGCAACGCATCTGGAGATGATACTGGCAAGCGCATTCACCCTCTATAAGACTTACTGTATGTTCTTCATTCTTCAGGTGGGCATGATGATGAAAATGGCAATGACAATGATGATGATGCGAGTATTATTTCTAGTAATAGCTTAGTAGTAACAATAATAGTAATCATATAGGTCTTCTCTGGCCTCTATGAAGAGCATTTGTCCTGTAAGTCTATATGCTCAGTACTTCATTGCAGGTGGACATGATGATGATGATGATGATGATGATGATGATGACGACAATGGCAATGATGGTGATGATGCTAGTATTATTTGTAGTAATAGCTTAGTAGTAATAATAACAATATAGGTCTCTTCTGGCCTGAGCATTCACCCTCTAAGATTTCCTATGTGTTTAGTACTTCATTGCAGATGGACATGATGATGATGATGATGATGATGATGATGATGATTAGTATTATTTGTAGTAATAGCTTAGTAATAACATTAATAATCATAAAAAGCATATAGGTCTTCTCTGGCCTCTACGAAGAGCAGTTACCCTCTGTAAGATTTACCATATGTTCAGTACTTTATTGCAGGTGCATGGGCATGACGCTGATAATGAAGATGATGATAATGATTATTAGTACTATTTCTAGTAATAGCAAAGTAGTAACAGCCCTAGTTATAGCAGGAATAGTAGTAATAGTAGTAGCAGCATTAGTTATAGTCACAGTAACCGTAGTAGTAGTGGTGATAGTATTGAGTTGTAACAATAGTAATAACACAATAACAATAGTCGTGCAGTACAATACAACAATAATAATGGTTGTAGTGGTAGTAGTAGTGGCAGTGGTGGTAGTAGAAAGAGTAATGTTGTTGTTGTTGTTGTTGTTGTTGTTGTTACTATTATTGACCTGTATTTGCTTCACACTGTTGGTTTTGCCAACAATGTTGTTTATTACTGGTGACTTTTTCCACTGATCCATGCCATGGCCACCCCCAGCCATTTAAAGCAGCACTTTGCCTGTGAGTGCATCCAGTAGCTGGTGTGTCCTTTCCTGTCTGTGTACAGCCATGCTGTTGTGTACTGTGTAAAGAGGACACTATGTCTCTCTATATGTGCCTGTACTATATTAGGTCCCATGCGTATTTCGTGAATTACGTGTGTCTTGTATTTTTCTGTTTCTGCGTTCCTGAAAAGCACTTTGTGAAGCTGTCGGACAAATAGGCTTCCTAAGCAAAGCTTATCTACTTACTTACTGTAACCTTGCCCCGCATATGGATTTAATGGGTGCTCTCTTTTCAAAGCAAGCCAAACCTTTAAATGAATACCAACACTGATGTATGTGTCTCATTACGGTGCATGTAGATCATTTGTGCATTGGCACACACATGTACACACACACACACACACACACACACACACAGTAGCAGTTGCTGTAGCACACAGTGAGACAGTGTGTTAGCAACATGGTGAATTCCCAGTGTTTTTGCACGTGGCTATATTTCACTGGTATATATATTCAGGTGCTTGGGTGTTGCTATGGGTGTTCTCCTCAGACAGGCCTAGTTAATGTTGCCCTACAAAGGCAGAGTGCAGTAACTACACGAACACTGAAACTGAGAAAAAAGCCTTTAAAGGTGTCATACTGCCCAGTCAAACATGTTGTAGGTTTAATGGTGGTGATGCTATTTTGTACTTTCTTAATAAGAGGAGGCAAAAGATTTAGTCACAAGACAAAAGTGAAAAAGTTATAAAGTGAAATTATGCAGTTACTGCCTTTTGGCTTTGTAGAGCAAGTATGGTTATAGCAGTGCAGTCCCATGTCTGGGAATGATACTGGCAAACAGTGACTGTGAGTGTGTGTGTGTGTGTGTGAGTATGTGTGTGTGAGTGTGTGTGTGTGAGTATGTGTGTATGTGTGTGTGTGTGACTGTGATTGTGACTGTGTGTGTGTGTGTGTGTGTTCAGTAATCTGGTGCGCGGCTGACTGGTGTATTTGGCTGTTCTTAGCTGTAAGAGGATTGATCGTATTGATCTGTGTAAGGCATCCTCCTTCCTAGAGCAGACCACTCACAGTAGGCAGATCTCGGATCATGGGCTTGGTCCCGAACAGTCTCAACAAAGCTCCAAGAACACATTACATCATCAGTCTCTCTCAAAGTGTGCTCCGTGGAGAACTGGTGGTTCACAAAATATCCCAAGTGGTTACACTATGAAAATCGGTTATATTAGCAGATATTTTTTTCATGCTTGGTACCGTACAGTCTCAACAAAGCTCCAAGAATTGTTAGCTTATTATGTCCTCCTTTTGTTAGCTTATTATGTCCTTCTTTTGGAAGTCACTTTGGATAAAAGCGTCTGCTAAGTGTAACGTAATGTAATACGTTAAATCAGTGTTTCTCAAAATGTGGTCCGTGGACCACTGTCAGTGAACAAAAAAATCCCAAGTGGTCTGTGAACAGTTGTGTTAAAATATATATTATTTTTTGTGTTTCTTAAGCTACCTATGCTATGCCCAGTGTGCTTAAACGGCATGTACATCATCTTATTGCTAATGCGTAGTTAGGGCGTTGATGCTGCAGCAATTTATGCATTTGCATAGTCCTGTTAGTCTCAGATGGGGGGAGTGGTCCTTGGGGATTTTTTTTTAAGGGGGGGGGGTTGGTCGGAAAGACTCTGACAAACACTGCAATTAATCATCTTATGACAGAATTGCACATCCGTTGCCAGACAGAAAAAAATGAAAAAGTATTGATGTTACTTTTACTGTGTTGTGGTGTAGTCATTATTGCTACAATAATTGTTTATCAGACAACCTCTAAAAACACTTAACAACTTAAAAAGCACCTGCTAAAAATAGGAATGTACATAAGAATGGTATTGTCATTGTGTTTATTTCTTGAGTATTACGTTTGAGCATCCAGTAGTGTATGTCATTTCTGTTACAGTTACAAACTTAGTGGGAAGACAGTACAGCTCTGTGTGTGTGGTATCTCTGTGGCACTCCCTCCCACAATAGTAACCTTGTAGAACATCCATGCTAACTATGCTGGTCAGATGCTTGCTGTCTCTCACACAGGTGATCTTGTGGATCACCCACACACACTATGCTGGTCACAAACTCTGCTAGTTAGATGTTTGCTCTCTCTTACCCAATCCTAGTAACCTTGTAGAGTATCCATGCTAACTATGCTGGTCAGACGTTTGCTTTCTCTCTCTCACCCAGGTGATCTTATGGATCTTCTCCACACACTGTGCTGATAAGATGCTTGCTTTCTCTCATCCAAGTGATCTTGTGGATCAAAACCTTAGGAAATCTTGTAGAGTATCCAGTGCTGACTATGCTGGTCAGACACTTGCTCTCCCAGGTGATCTTGTGGATCATCAACACACTTTCCTGGTCATACATTTGCTGTCTCTCACGTAGGTGATCTTGCAGATGATCCACACTCACTATGCTGATGAGATGCTTGCTCTCTCTCACCCAGGTGATCTTGCGGATCACCCACACACACTTCCCTGGTCAGACATTTGCTCAGTTACCAACCATGCGGAAACTATCCCAGGCTTGGTCTCAGGCAAACATGACATACATATATGGCATACATGGGGTAACAGCATCTGCTGCATGCATAATTACCCAGGGGGCACTGCTGCCTGCTCTGGTTCCGTCGTAGCGGGTACCGCAGATATAACTGACCCGCTTTCCAGGCTGAGATGAACGTACTTAGTGACCTTGGATAGCTATAACTCCTTCCGGGCAGGCTTTATGTGTGGGTCTGTTTGGATGTAGAGCACTTCTTGTGGACTTCTAGCAGGGGGTGTTTTTAGATTTCAAAACAAAGCAAAACAAAAAATCACTGAATAAAGACTTGCATAATTCGATTGATCATCACCCGAGACTGTGTGGATATTTGGTAAATTCTATTCATAACAAAAATGTACAGTTTTTTGTGATGTGCCAGTTTATTTACAAATATAGATAGTTGACTTATCATTTACCTTTTTTTTATTTCCATTTTTCCATTTCAGAATAATTCAGAATAAATAAATTAATTGTTTGAAGTCTAATTGTGATGTACAACCAGTGCAGCTGATATGAGTGTTAATAGTAACAGTAACAGGTGGCA
>CM059283.1:5664667-5669667 GCA_030347295.1 Setipinna tenuifilis | reverse complement strand
AATACCATAAATCAGCAACTTAGTACTGGATTATGTGTCTGTGTCTGCTGTTTCATGTCCCTATACGGTATGTAATGTTTCTGTCAGAGGTGTCAACCCCGGGTACAGAAAGTAAACACCCTGCCAAGTTTTCCATCTAATATAGGTGTGACTTCACTGAGTAGCTGATCTACAGTACCTGTCTTAAATGCTCATTACGATCAGTTGATTCAGAGCTGGTTGGATCAAATTTGCGTCAGGGTTTGTACTTTCTGAACCCGGGATTGACACCTCTGCATGACGCATAGTGAAAAACAATATGTAGAATCAAACACATGGTCTGGAATGGTGGAATGGTATCTCTTTGAGCAAAGGTGCAATGACAGTTGAATTGACTAAAATACGAATACTTTCTGAAGCCTGGGATTGACACCTCTGGTTTCTGCTTGTGCGAGGTATCTCTGCTTTAGGCTTTAGGTTGGTGGTTGAGTAATGACAGGCACTCAGTTACATACCAGACAGACCTGTAGCCTTAGGGCTTAGGGCTTATGTTTTAGCCCAGGTTTCACCTTTCAGACCCTCCCCTAAAAGCACATTAGCTGGAGTGATGGCACTTTCACCCTTTCACCCTTAAAGCCCTCACAGCCCTTGCAGCTATGTATTTAGGGCATGGTAGGCCAAAAAACGATAATAGAAAGTTTGAAACTTCTAACAATGTCACTCTCGCTCTTTCACCCTTACCCCCTTAAAGCCCTTACAGTCCTTAGAGCCCCTACAGCTATATATTTAGGGCCTGGTAGGCCAAAAACCAATAATAGAAAGTTTGAAACTTCTAACAATGTCACTTTCGCCCTTTCACCCTTACAGCTATATATTCAGGGCCTGTTGGGCTGCCGCACGTGTGTTTGAAAATTAGAACATACTTACGGTAATCGTAAAGGGAAGAAATATTAAGTGAGGGGTAATGTTCTTTGAAGCAGTCATCTCATCTCATTCATTATCATATAATGACCCTTACCCCAACCCCACACCTCCTCATCTCATCCCTGCCCTTAGATCAAAACATTATTACTTACCGACCCTAGCTCTGGACTCTGTCTTGACTTGAACTTGAATACACTAGACAAATGTAGTCTTTTGATTTTAACAACAACCCTGCAGGTAGTTATCAGTAATGATTTGGGTATATATTATAGTTTCTAACTTATTTTAGCTGTAGATGGAGGCACGTCTTTGATGTTAAAAGTTTCAGCTATATTATTCCATCTAAACTAAGCTAAGCTTAAAAAAGCTAATTTAACAGTCCCTGCGTACAGCACTGTCATCTGCTCTGGCAGTCACAGTGTGACACGGTGCAGTAATTTTATACAGCACGAAGACAAACATTAGTGCTGCAGTAACCAATAATATTATAATATTAGCAAATAATAAATAAAAACAGCTGTCCCAGTCTCTGTCTTTGACACAGCAGTTTTCTGTACCCTCTCCATTTTCTCCCACATACACTCAATAATACACACCATAATGGGGCCAGTACTGGTTCATTGATGACATAGAAGAACCTTCACTCTGCATGGAACCATCCAGAGATTTAAAGAACCATTTATTTGTTAGTATGTATGTGAAAGGTACTACACATTGGAAATGGTTCCTCAGAGCCTCAGATCATAATGGGCTATGTTATGTTATATTGGCGTCAAATGGTTCTTTAAAGAACTGTTGCCTTGATGCTTCCTTGAAGCACTGAAAAAAAGGTTCTTGTATGACTTGTATCACTCTGAAGAACCAGTACTGGGCCCTTTTTTTTAGAGTGTATGCAGAGGTGCATTACATTACATTACATTACACTTAGCAGAAGCAACTTACAAAAGGAGGACATAATAAGCTACCAGAGGTGTAGAGTAACACAGAGTTAACAGACTACACACATACACACAAGGAGATACTGTACATGTGCCTCAAGTAAGTTTCCCGGAGCTGGGACATTTCAGACACACACACCCCCTACACACACAGACTTGTACAAGCACGAGGACCCTAGGTAAAGAATCCGTTAGTAGAGATTAGTCTTGTTAGTTTTGTTAGTCTACCCAGTTTGTCAATGCGTGTGACAATATACCATCCTTGTATCCTTGTATCCATGGCAATGCAGTTGTTAATGAGAGTGGTGGGTTTTCGTTTTGGGCCCCACAGAGTCTAGAATCATCTCTGCACACTTGCATGCATATTTCTTTCCCAGACGTTTGAGGGGGGAAAAAAGCCTCCCGCCGCCCCCATCCTTAGACAGCTGTAGTGACTCACATCTGATTAATTATTTACCCCAAACCCACGAATAGGGTGCTGGTGTGCGGCTTACTCTGACAACTTCTGAAACTTGATCAATTATTGATCAAAGGCTTGAAGTAGTTGCGGCTGAGGACTGTCTGAGTCAAGTCACTAGTGCTGTCTCAGTCTCAGGGTGTAGATCATATCCGGGGCCTGACATGTCTATGGTTCTATTATTCTGATTGATGTTTGTCTTCTCTCTTGCTTATTGTTTGTGTATAATTTAGGATGTGGTGTTTGGTGGGTGTTTGACATGTCTATGGTTCTATTATTCTGATTGATGTTTGGCTTCTCTCTTGCTTATTGTTTGTGTATGATTTAGGTGGTGGTGTTTGGTGTGTGTGTGTATGATTTAGGTGGTGGTGTTTGGTGTGTGTGTGTATGATTGTGGTGGTGTTTGGTGTGTGTGTGTGATTGCTATTATTTACTACTGTACACTGTCCTTGGGTACCATGAAAGGTGCTTCAAATAAAATGTATTATTATAATTAATGGTCCTGATGCGTCAGTAGGAGATCAGGAGAACAGCCTGCCAACCCCTGTGTTGATGTTGTAATTTTGTGTTTTGTGTCTGTCTAGCCTATAGGGGAGGGGAAACAACTTTATAGTATTTTGAGTTTGATTGCAGTACCAGTTTTTCAGCACAGTCATACTGTATAGCTCTTGGGGTATAGCGCTGTGGGTCAGCATGACCTTCATTGAGCTGTATGCAGTTGCAGAGTAGTAGTGGTAGTGGGTGATGGGAAGTGTGTGTGTGTGTGTGTGTGTGTGTGTGTGTGTGTGTGTGTGTGTGTGTGTGTGTGTGTCTGTGTGTGTGTGTGTGTGTGTGTGTGTGTGTGGGTGTGTTACATAAGCTACTCTTCTCTGCTCGATGGGTTTCTCAGGAGAGATGAAGTGGGGTTGTTTAGTTCTCGCTCTCTTTCTTTCTCTCCCCCCCCCCCCCCCCTCTCTCTCTCCCTTCTCCTCTTTTTCTCACCTTGTGCGTGTGAGTTTGTGTATGTGTGTGTGTGTGTGTGTGTGAGAGAGAGAGTAAGGGTGTATGAAATTTGGGTCAGGTGTATCTTGGGGTTTGAGTTGAAGTTCCACACTCTTCCGAGCAGGATAAATAGGATGGCACTGCAATACAGAGGGGACAGTGTGTCTGTTGTGTGTGTGTGTGTGTGTGTGTGTGTGTGTGTGTGTGTGTGTGTGTGTGTGTGTGTGTGTGTATGTGTGTGTGTCTGTGTGTCTGTGTGTTTGTCAGCCTTCGTATTTCTGCCTCCGTATGTGTGTGTGTGTGTGTCTGTGTGTGTGGCTGTGTGTGTGTCTTGGGTATTCGTCTGCATCCGTATGTCTGCCTCCGTATGTGTAAGTGTGTGAGTGTGCGCGTGTGTGTGTGTGTGTGTGTTTGCTAGTGCATGCTTGGTTGTGGCCTCCTTCCATTACCCATAACAGTACATAACTCCCTAAGTAAAGTCACTTACAATCACTTCATCATTGGGTTTGTGAATATGTAGCAGGCAGTGACATCAGTGTCCCAGTTACTGTAGGTATGGTACTGTGTAATACCGTCCCTTTAAACAGCAGTACCGGTCACCACCACTAGGGGTCAGTATACACGGCTCCACAGTGTGCCATGTGCAATCGGCCCCCACTGTAGAGTGTCTGGGAACAGCATGGGGAACACATGGGCCATTTCCTCCTCAGCAGGATCAAGCTGGTTTAACACAGCTGGCCTGTGCTGGTGTTTGGGAAATGTCAATACTGAATGTCTACATTCTCTGCTTGTTTTAAGTGATCTGTAGAGTCCTTGCATTTGGTTTCATTAAGAACATATGCAGTTTAAATACTGTAAGTGTCTCTTGTTGGCAGACAGTAATGTACGGATTTACCAGACGTTTTATACCCTGTTACATGGTGTGCATATGAGTAAAATAATATTGTGTGAATTACCTGAGGTTGGACTTCCAATAGTTCTTGGATGTTGAGCCCTTTAAGTATTTAATGTCCATAAAGTCATTTCGCTGCTTGACTTTGTTGGATTTGCCTTGACCTTTTTTTACTCACGTCCTTACTCCTGATACATCTGTTTTTTCCTTTTTATAAGAATCCTCATTCACAAGCAGTAGGCCTCGGGGTTAGGATATCACCAGAGTCAGAATCGTTGTCCCTTTTATATCATCCACAAGCTCTTAAAGTAATGATACTTTGGGATAGTGTCTGGTTGTTACTAATATGTTGTTTTTTAGCACTTTTACACCTTTTTCAAAAAATGATTTCTTACTTTTAATCAGACAGAAAAGACAAAGAATGACAGGAAATTAGTGAGAGAGAGAGAGAGAGAGAGACAGGGTAAGATTGGACAATGACTCAGCCTTAAACTTGGGTCAACCTTGAGTCGGACTCAAACTTGGGTCTTCAGATTTATGGTACTGTAGAGAAGCCTTAGCCAACTCTGCCAGTGTATGTTTGAGCATTCATCACAGATATTAGGCAATACATTTTTTCATTCAGAGAACTTAAATCATCTGCAGGCAACTCATCACCATCGTTCCTGTCAACATCGGGAGTTTGCATACCGCTGTGTTGTTTGTTTCCCAACCGCTGTGGGAACCATGCTGTGGTCTATGGCATTTCTGTTTTACATTACATTACATTACATTACACTTAGCAGACACTTTTATCCAAAGCAACTTACAAAAAGGAGTACATAAACTA
>CM059283.1:5649667-5659667 GCA_030347295.1 Setipinna tenuifilis | reverse complement strand
TCGCAGCAGGTTAGGGTGTATGTTGTAGTGTGTGTGTGTGTGTGTGTGTGTATGTATGGGTGTGCTTTGTGAAAGTTACTGTGGGCTGTCCTGTTGCACACTCTTAGTCACTCATGCTGTCCCTTTAAGAGGAGGGGCAGTGATTTGTGGCTGTGCGTGTGTGTGTGCATGTGTGTGTGTATGTGTGTGTGCATGTGTGTGTGTGTGTTGCTATTTCTCAGGCTGAGACAGGGGAGTGGTGGTGGTGGTCTGGAATGAGAGCCAGAGCTTTAGAGGGAATACGCACACTCAAACACACACACACACACACACACACACACACACACACACACACACACACACACACAAACACACACATAAACACACAACAGCCTGGGCACACACACAAACACATGCATTGCACACACACTCCAACACTCAAACTCACAGACACCCCCCCCTCCCCACACACACACACACACACACACACTAACAGGCAGAGAGGGAGGTGGTGGTGGTGGGAAGAGGGGAGGAGGGGAAACACACTCCACACACACACGCACACACACACACACGCACTAACAGGCAGAGAGGGAGGTGGTGGTGGGGGGTGGGGGAGGAGGAGGAGGGGAAACACACTCACACACTCCACTTTTCCTCCGAGCAGAGGGGCGGTCAGACAGCCGGACAGGCTCAGCTCAGCTCAGGCAGCTAGGCGGTCAGGCTCTCAGTGGGCAGCTCTGGTCAGGAAGGGTGGGAGAGTGACAGTGAGTGGGATAGAAGGATATAGAAAGAGAGTGATAGAGGGATAGAAAGAGAGTGGCGGAGAAAGAGAGAGAGAGAGAGAGAGAGATAGAGGAACAATAACAGCAGGAATAAGGGAGAGAGAAAGAGAGAGAGACAGACAGACAGGGCAACAACAACAGGTATAAGATAGAGTAAGAGAGAGAAAGACAGAGAGAGAGTAATAAAAGTGGGAATAAGAGAGACAGAGAGAGAAGGAGAAGGAGAGGGAAAGACCAATAAAAGGAGGAATAAGAAAGAAAGAGAAAGAAAGAAAGAAAGAGCGAGAGTAGTGTGACCTCAGGGCCATGTCGGTGTCTGATCCCTACAGCCTACCGGCACATGCTGAGGAGCAGGAGTACGTGCAGGCGTACGAGAACGTCCGCGAGAAGTATAAAGGTACTCACACACACACACACACACACACACACACACACACACACACACACACACACACAGTCAGACACACACATACACAGACATAAACACACACACACACACACACACACACATATATACATACACACACATATATACATACACGCACACACACACACACACACACACACACACACACACACATATACACACATACACACACGCTGTAATGCCTCATTCCTCCGTGGCTTCAAGAGCTTTCTCAGTACATGCTTATCACACATGTGGATGTGTTCACACGCTTGTTTGTTTGACTAGCTGCGCATATGTGTGTGTGGGGGTGTGTGTGGGTGTGTGTGTGCGTGCGTGCGGTGTGCATGTGTGTGTAAGAGGCAGAGAGAGAAAGACAGGAAGTTTGTGTGCGATTCAAATAAACCTGCGTTCCTCTCTAAGTAGTTCCACATTGATTGCCTCGCGCACGTGTGTGTGTGTATGTGTGTGTGTGTAGTGTAGCCCAGACCAGAGTGTGTGTGTTAGCCCTGTGGGTGTGTTTCCTGTCATGAGGTAGCATGGCCACTGCAGGTGTGAGGTAGCGATGAGACTTCACTGATGCTCACCGAAGAGTGTGAGTGTCAACAGGTGTCCACCATTACGACTACTGTGTGTGTGTGTGTGTGTGTGTGTGTGTGTGTGTGTGTGTGTGTGTGTGTGTTGTGAGCGATGAGACTTCACTGATGCTCACCGAAGAGTGTGTGCACAGTGTGTCAACAGGTGTCCACCATTACGACTACTGTGTGTGTGTGTGTGTGTGTGTGTGTGTGTGTGTTGCGAGCAATGAGACTTCACTGATGCTCACCGAAGAGTGTGTGCACGGTGTGTCAACAGGTGTCCACCATTACGACTACTGTATGTGTGTGTGTGTGTGTGTGTGTGTGTGTGTGTGTGTGTGTGTGTGTGTGTTGTGAGCGATGAGACTTCACTGATGCTCACCGAAGAGTGTGTGCACAGTGTGTCAACAGGTGTCCACCATTCTGACTACTGTATGTGTGTGTGTGTGTGTGTGTGTGTGTGTGTGTGTGTGTGTGTCTGAACGATAAGAACTGGAACTCGAAGAGACCCCAGAGTGTGTGCAGTGTGTGTATGTGTGTGTGTGTGTGTGTGTGTGTGCGAGCGCAGGTGTCCTCCGTTCCGACTAGCTCTGATTCTGATGAAGAGACCCCAAGAGTGTGTGTGTGTGTGTGTGTGTGTGTGTGTGTGTGTGCAGGTGTTCTCCATTCCGACTACTGTCTGATTCTGATGGCTGATGGCTTTCCCAGCTGAGTCATATTGTATTTCAGTGCCGGTGTTGAGACCTAGAGTACAATATAAAGGCTTTTCATAGTTGTTAGCATAACAGCAGCACCGATGTCTCGACCCCCCACCACACACTGAAGTGCGCCTGTGTCATAAGCCCACTCTGTTTACTTAGCCCCCCCGCCACCAAAATATCTTCCTCTCTGGTTCTCCTTTGATTGCTTAAGGTGGTTTTAATGCAGATACCCCCCCCCCCTCAGTATTTTCTGCTGCAGTGCACCTTTGATAGCATGATATGGTTTCAAATTGAGATGCCCACACATCTTATCTTCTTATCTTTTTCTCTGGTCCTCCTTTAATTGTGACATGTGGTTTTGCTATGAAGTGGGACCTCTGCCCCCCCACCCCCACCCCTTCAGTATCTTCCTCTCTATTTACTTTTGATTGGGTGAGGTGGTTTTACTGTAAAGTGGGACCTCCCCCGACCCCAGCAATCCCCCCTCAATATCTTCTTCTCTATCTCTATCTCTATCTCTATCTATTGGGTGAGGTGTTTTTACAGAAAAGTGGGACACCCCACCACCCTCAATATCTTCATTTGTATCCACCTTTGATTACGTAAGGCGGTTTTACTGAAAAGTGCCTCCTCCCCTCCACCGTCCTCAGTATCTTCCTCTCTATCCACCTTTGATTGCGTGAGGTGTTTTTACTGAAACAGCCCCCCCATACCTTTTTTTCTGGTCCACCTTTGATTGTGTGAGCGGTTTTACTGAAAAGTGGGATCACCCACCACCCTCAATATCTTCCTCTCTATCCACCTTTGATTGCGTGAGGTGTTTTTACTGGAAAGTGCCTCCACTCCCCCTTCATATGTTTTTTCTCTGTTTCACCTTTGATTGGGTGAGGTGTTTTTACTGAAAAGTGGTGCCCCCACTCCCACCCCCATATCATTTTCTCTGGTCCACCTTTGATTGCGTGTTTTTACTGAAAACAGGGACCCCACACCCCAGCAACACCCCCCTCGATATCTTCCTCTCTATCCACCTTTGATTGGGTGAGGTGTTTTAATGTTAGCAAGCCCCAGCTGAGGTCAGACTGACTGTTGGCCCATGTTCAGACACAAAAGGCTCTTTCACCGGAATTAGGTCCCGGCCCGGCCTGGTACCTGGTGTTGCCCAATGGGGTACTTCTGCCAACTGTGCTCGCCTTTTGATCTCACACACACACACTTACAAACACACACTGTATCTAATTCTGTCAGTAACTCCAAACCCTGTTATTTCATGTACGTACAAAAACGCACGCATGTGCGCGCACACACACACACACACACACACACACACACAAACACACACACACACACACACACACACACACACACACACACACACACACACACAAACACACACACACACACACACACACACACACACAAACACACACACACACACACACACACACACACACACACACACACTCAAACATAGGTAATTCTCACAGCGCTCTGTCTTGTTGGACTCGACCTTCAATCCATCTCTGTCTGCACTTGGTACACACACACACACACACACACACACACACACACACACACACACACACACACACACACACACAAACAGAAATGTCTACATGTACAAACACATGCTGTACATTGTTTACGCTTATATTTATGCACTCTTACATACTTTGTCATTGCTGTGAGCACAGCGTTGTGCTGTGTTTTGTTGAACTGAATTGACCCCCAGCCCTTCCTCTGTGTCCATGCTTGGCAAACACACACGCACAGAAATGCCCCCATACACCTATGTGTAGTTACACACACACACACACACACACACACACACACACACACGCAAATGCCCCCATACACCCACAAAGAAGTGCCCTCACACACACACGCAAATGCCCCCATACACCCACATGTAGTTATGCACACACACACACACACACACACACACACACACACACAAACACACACACAAACACACACAAACACACACACACACACACACACACACACACACAGCTAGGCTGTCTTTTGCTGGGTGGATTACGCAGCTCAGCCCAGTGAGAGATGAGGCTTTAGCTGCTAATAGCTGAGGAATGTCAGCCCCACCAGAGGTGTGTTAGTGTCTGTGTGTGTCAAGGTCATGCCCACCTTTAGCAGATGGTACGGACTGGTGTGTGTGTGTGTTTGTGTTTGTGTATGGGTATGTGTGCGTGTGTGTGTGCGCACATGTGTGTGTTTGTGTGTGGTGTGTGTGTGTGGTATTTATGTGTGTGTGTGTGTGTGTGTGTGTGTATGAAATGCTCCAGGTCTGGATAGTGTGAAGGTGTGTGAGCAGGTGTGTGTACAGAAGGTGGCAGACATCCCAACACACATGAGTGTGTGATATATGAGGATGTATGTTCATGTTTACCATTCTCTCTCTCTCTCTCTCTCTCTCTCTCTCTCTCTCTCTCTCTCTCTCTCTCTCTCTCTCTCTCTCTCCCTCTGTAGTATCTCTCAGTTTACATCACTCAGACCTGGTCAGCATTCCCTCAAAATGTCATTAGATTGTAAAAGGTAGTTATTAGCAGTGGTACAGCTTGGTAGCGCCGGGAAAGAGGAAGTTCATTAAGGTGCTGTTGACAGTTCCTGTTAGTGTCTCCAGGGGCGACAGGGGTGAGGAAAAACTCCCTGTTTGCAATTGGATTATTTAAGTATAAGGGGGAACCTTGTCCCTCAAAGTGTCATTAGTCCACAATAGATAGTTATGAGCAGTGGCACAGTTGTCCTGATAACTAACTGCACATTAAAAGTATCTGCTGGTGATGTAATCAACCTCTGTGTCATAGCATCCTGACACAGCAGTAGTGATCAGATATAGATGTGATTTATCATATTGTCAGTTTTTATGTAGTATTTGTTAGGACACAGGAATTTAGGTGAGTGAGTGAATGACTGAGTGAGTTAGTGAGTTAGTGAGTGAGTGAGTGATTGACTCACTAACTGCCAGACTGACAATGAATGAGTGAGTGAATGAGTGGGTGTAGGTATGTGTTGGTGGTTGTTGACATAGGTGTGTGTGTGTGTGTGTGTTTGTGTGTGTGTGTGTATGTGTGTGTTGTGTGTGTTAGTGTGTGTATTGTGGGTTGTAGATGTATCACATTTCAGCTCTTTGGTCTTTGGGCTCATGTTTGCAGACACCGTGACTGTGGAAGATAAAATCCCATCTCGTCTCCTCTCTCTCGTCTCCTCTCTTTAAAACTGTGAGGAAAGAATCTCCCGCCACCATATAACTCTATCAGTCCTCTACCCCACCCTCTGTGGCTAAAAGGGGTCGTAGCTATTTCCAGTGTTGAGCACAGCACACTGTCCACCCCGAAATACAGCCCATAAACATAGCGGCCATAAGCACGCAGTCTGATCCCTCATCTCATGCTATTCCTGATCACTCAATGCTTCTTTGATGGTCATCCTGTTTCAAACTGGCGTCCAAACGTTGATAGGATCACTCTTCAATGAAGACCAGTAGTTCCAAAGGTGTCCAGGTCATATTGGCGATGTTTATTTCTCACCTGTGGAGTAAAATGCCTTTTGAAAAAAGTCTCATTGGACCCACACGTAGAGTCAGTGGTTTTAGCTGTGATAACAGTAGAATAGAACAAAATGGAATAGAATAGAATAGAATCAAACAGAACAGAATAGAATAGAACAGAGCAGAATAGAATAGAATAGAATAGAATAGAATAGAATAGAATAGAATGGGATGGGATGGAATGGAATGGTATGGAATAGAATAGAATAGAATAGAATAGAATAGAATGCCTTTTATTGTCACTATACACATGTACAATGTACACTATGCACCTGTACAATGAGATTGTAGTACAAGACAAACATAGTGGTAGGGTGGTATCACTTTGTATATAAACCCTCATCTATTACTTTTGTCTCAGAACCGTGCACCACCCTACCCCGATTTTTGTCTTGTACTACTATTTATTTATTCTATGTTGTAAATATTCTTCTTACATATTTGCACTGGAGAAGGAGTTGCTTTCAATCTCATTGTATGTAGGAGTAGTATACTTTTTCTTCTGCACATGCGCAGTGTAGTATGTATTGTCTAGTATCCTACTTCCATAGGAGTTTTCCTTTCAACCTGTGTGTATATAAACAGACTAATGGGTAGTAAGCACATTCTGCCGTCAGACCTCCAGACCGTTTCGGACCCGCATTCCCAAAAGGTCGTGACCCCCAAGTCTCTGTCGGCCCTCTGTAGTCCCATCTGTCACTCATTCCATAGTGTTGACCTTTGACCTTTGCTACAGGTCAGAAGTGCAGGAGCGGATCTGGAGGGGGGAGCGGATCTGGAGGAGGGGGGTTAATGGTTCTGATCTCTATGTCTGTGTTTGCTCAGTTTGATGCTCCAACTCAAAGCACACACACTTAGGGGGGCTTGGCTGAGGGATCCCATATCACACACACACACACACACACACACACACACACACACACACACACACACACACACACACACACACACACACGTCAGGTGAGGGTCGTCTGGAGCTTACGTGGTGTGTTGATCCAGTAACAAGTATCCGCTTTAAATCACGGTCACGGGCCTGAACAAAGGAGACCCCATAGACACTGTTCATATCAAGACAGAGTAAGGATGCAATGTGTGTTCAGTCAGGCCAGACTGAGATGCTGACTAGACCAGTCCTGTGAATGTACATGTATTGCTGTGCCATCTGTTTTGGGACCTCTTTAGGCCTGTATATATATGTGTTTTATGTTATTATTAGTATATTACATTACACTTAGCAGACGCTTTTATTCAAAGAAAAGACTTACATGATAAGCTAACAAAGGTATAGAGGAACACAGAGTAAACAGACTACACACATACACACATGGGGATACATGTGCCTTAAGTAAGTTTCAAGGAACAGGGACAATGCAGACACACACACCCTCAGTTTGATGCTCCATCTCAAAGCACACACTTAGGGGGGCTTGGCTGAGGGATCCCATGTCACACACACACACACACACACACACACACACACACACACACACACACACACACACACACACACACACACACACACACACACACACACACACACACACACACACATGTCAGGTGAGGGTCATTTGGAGATTACGGGGTGTGTTGATCCAGTGAAAAGTATCCGCTTTAAATCACAGTTAGGGACCTGAACAAAGGAGACCCTGTAGGACTGTAGGGCTGTGCGATTCATCGTAAAATTAATCGAACCGACAATCGAACCGTTAATCGACAATAATCAAGCACATGACTACTAATTGGTGTTTATTATTACTGTTATTATTGTGTATTTTGTAAACTCTTTCTTTATTTTCTGTGCATTTCACTGTTTATGTTCATGTACTGTCCATTCAAAGCACATTACCACGTGTTGTCATGTGATTCTGCCCAGTCCTGTAAACTAAAGGCAATTTTGATTTGCCCTAAACGTGACAAAAATGTATATCGGTCAGTGTATCACCATATTGCCCAGTCCTACCCTATAGACACTATTAATATCAAGACAGTTCAAGGAGCTTTTGCTTTAGTGCATAATGCAGTAATGTTTACGCAGTCAGGCCAGACTGAGATGCTGACTAGACTGGTCCAGTCCTGCAAATGTGCAGGTACTGCTGTGCCATCTCTTTTGGGACCTCTTTAGGCTTGTATATACAGTATTTGTTTTATATTCTTATTTGTATAAATTGTGGTACATTTAGAACCTGATAGCCGCAAAGACAAGACAGCCATGCAGCAGACAGACAAGTAGTGAGAGGGACTACCACACAGCATACAGACAGACAGACAGACAGACAGACAGACAGCCGAGCAGGAGATAGACAAGTAGTCAGAGGGGCTACCACACTGTATACAGACAGATGGACAAACATACAAAGACAGACAGCAGGTCACACAGCAGACAGACAGACAGACAGACACAGACTCTATTCTACTTAACTATTCTTATAGTGTCTGCTGCTTTGTCGTTTTATTCCCACAGATGTTATAAAAGGAATAATGTTCACCAGCAGTGTTGATAAGGAAATGACACTGCAAATACCGAACACCGTGACACTGGGAACAGTCAGATAATTTATAGTCCAAATGTTTATCGCTTGAGAGTGATAATGATCACCAGTCATTAAAACTGGAGGCTTAAAAGATGGCCGAAGACCAACTGTGACACGTTCGTCAACACACACACACCCATACACACTCATACACACACACACACCAACACACATACACACACACACACACACACACACACACACACACACACACACACACGCACACACACACACACAAACACACAAAGATGGCCGAAGACCAAGATGCAGTAGAGAGAGAGAGGAGTCCTGTGTCATCCCAGAGGACTTATTAAGAGATGACAAACACAGATTGCCACACTTGTCACACTTATCTTGGCAAAATGATATAGAAGGGCAAAACATTGGTAAACTTTCTAAAGTAACAGTAAGCTTTACAAAAGTATTGTAAGTAACGTAAAACTTCAGTTCATTAGTTTGAAATATGTGTTGTTTTGAACATAAATTAAAGGAGATGAAAACTTTTCAAAAAAAGTGAGTGTGTACGTGTACACACTGATTTACAAGGCTAGAAATAAAATTTAAATAGTATGAAAGTAGTAAGTACTAGGGGGGGGGGGGGTGTGTAGTTGGACCCTAATGGCAAGACTATAATAATCAGATGCAGGGGCACTGCTAGAAATTGTCCCTGAAAGAAAATAATTTTGGGCCCCTAACCTCATAGTCCGCTGTGGGCCCCTGTGAAGTTCAGGGCCCCCTGAATCTCCCTGATCTATCCCCCCTTTGCAGTACCCCTGTCAGGCGTGTTGTGGTACGTGTGGATGAATCACTGCCCCTCTGTGTGGGGTTGGGCAGGACATAGTGTGAATTACATGGGCATTGGCAGACACAGTACACCCCTATCAAGACCCAGTACCCCCTAAAGAGAGCAAAACAACAGGGTTGTTGTTTTGTTTTGATGTTTTTAGGGGGTACCAAGTCTTGATGGGGGGTACTGTGCCTGCCAATACCCATGTAATAGTACTTAATGCTAAACGTAAACGGTAGTACCCCCCATTATGAAGGGGTAATTCACGCTCTAGGCCAGTGTGTGTGTGTATTCCTGTCTCTGTGAGGTGTCTTTGTCCTTGTGGTGGTGTATTGGGGGGGGTACATATGAGTGAACCCCTATTGTGTGTATGTGGTGGTACATGTGAGTGTCCCTGACCCTGTGGATGAATCTCTGTTGTGTGTGTGTATGTGTGTGTGTGTGTGTAGCAGTGTATGTGTGGTGGTACATGTGAGTCAATCTGTACCTGTGGGGCCGTCCCTGTCCCTGTGGTGGTGTACGTATGAGTCAACCTCTGTGGTGTGTGTGTGTGTGTGTGTGTGTGTGTGTGTTTGCCCCTCTGGGGGTGTCTCTGGTCGAGCACTGGAAGCCTGAAGAGTCACTTCCAGCTTCTCCCCAGGATCACTTTCATGCAACCTGATCTCCCC
>CM059283.1:5634667-5639667 GCA_030347295.1 Setipinna tenuifilis | reverse complement strand
TGGAGCGTCTAACTCTAATGGTGTGACTCCTTCATTACATTTACCCGCTACTGCTCCTGTGTCACCCCCTGACTTCAGGGGAGAGGAATTCCCTGCTCCTGCTCTGATTGGCTGGGCAGACCTGCCTGGATGTATGGTATCACCGCAAGCCCATCTCATCCCATAATATGTGGACGCATCCCTATCTACCTCTCCACCTTCCCCGCAGACTTAAGATGGAGGGCCTATCTCAAATGTTGTGAATCCTTTACTGCATTTAACCTCTGCTGTGGTAGACTGGACAGATTTTTAACAAATGTGCATCCTAGAAGCATTTTTTTTAAGTTGGGAACCTATTTACTGAACACAATTAAGGTGTGCCGAATTTAACTAGCTCGTTTCCCAAGCTGAATTTTGACTTTGTATTAACAAAATGGCTGCCAAAATTGACGATTTTCTGTATTTTAGCAAACACTGCTTTTCCATGGAAATAAATGCACACTGTTTGCACGTTTGCACCTTACAAATATTTCAGAAAAATGATTAAATGATTAACAATATGCATTTTATGCTGTAATACGCTAATTTGTCACCACCATTGCCAAAAACGTTTTAACTACAACATGCTTCTAGATTCCCAATGCAGAGACTATTTCTGAAAATGCATCTCGTCTATGGGTGAGGTTGTCTCCTAGGCCCAAGGAGCAACATTAGTAATGCTGTGTGGCATTTCACAGCTGGAGTGCTTCTAATCCATCATCCCTGTATCTCACATATGCACACGTGTGTGACTTAGCAGACATATTTGCTTCATGAGTCTCTTATGCGTGTGCATGTGTATGTCCATATGCGCACGCATACACACACACACACACACACAAACACAAATATATACTGTATACTGTACATATACTCATACAAAGAAAGCTTAGCAGATAGACAGGTCTGGAGTACAACACTTAAGTAGTCTATAAATGGTGATGAATGCTATATTAATATACATTAGTAAATTATAAATACATTATTAAGCCTTATGAAGGCATTATAACCCTTTATGAATGTGGTTATAGAGTCTTATGAATATAAGCTTTATAGAAAGTGTTACCGACATGTCTTTATGTAGCGAATGTGCTTAGTCATGAGCCAGAGTCTCTGTAGTGGAGCCTTCCTCAGAAGTCTGCCATGTTTATCTGCCACCCAGGCTTGTGTGTGTGTGTGTGTGAGTGTGTGTGTGTGTGTGTGTGTGTGTGTGTGTGTGTGTGTGTGTGTGTGTGTGTGTGTGTGTGTGTGTGTGCCTGGGCTTGTTGACCTCCCTGAAGTAAGTTTCTGCAGGTTGGGATGTTAAGGTTAAACTGCTTTAAATGGAAGCCAGTTGAAGAGAACACATGAAATTGAATAGAGTACAAATCAATTGAATCATACGAATTTGTATTGAATATATTTACATAAAATTGAATGAATGGATTTACCATAAAACTGAATTAAGTTTAGAAAAGATCGATGTGAGTCTGGCGAGTCTGGCCAGATACTGTGAGGGTTTTGTGGACAAGGCGTCCGGCTGGCAGAGCCGAGCAGAGAGCGCCTGCTGAATTCAACAAGTGGCCGTGAGGAGAGAAGATTGGGCATCACTCTTCCTTGACACCCCCTAATAGCCTAACACACACACACACACACATACACACACACACACGCACCATACTACCACTAAAGGGGAGAGAAGAGCATAGAGAGAGCCACCAGACACACACACACACATACACATACACACACAAACACACACACATACACACGCACGCACACACATACGCACAAACACAGACACACACACCCCTTAATACCCCAAGCTGATGTAAAATAAGTGAAGGCTATGTGCATTAGTGCTTGTGTGTGTGTGTATATGTGTGTGGTGTGTGTGTGTGTGTTAGTGTGTGTGTTGGGGGGGGGGGGTTGGGGGAGTGCTGCCCCATGTTTTACACAACAAACAAACACAAACTTGGGAACAATATGCACTTCTGTGATGGCACTCAAGACATCCCACAGGCCTTAAGGATGGTGGGTTGATGAGACACAGACAAACAAGCTACTAAAAAGCCATATGCTGTCTGTTACCACACAGTGGGTGGAGGCCACAGTGGATTGGGATTGTGACACACTCGTAGGTCTTCCCCCAACACACACAGACATACACACACACACACACACACACACACACACACACACACTCACACGCACGCACGCACGCACACACACACATACACACACACACACATACACACACAAACACATACTGTATGCACACACAAACACACACACACACATACGCAAACACAAACACACACACGTACACACATACAGGCATGCTGTGATAATGTGACACCCACACTGCTATCCCCGACTGTCTCACTGGGACCAGAACAGAACAGAACAGAACGGAGCGTTTGTCCCGCCACATTAGGCACTAAAATTATCCGGCCATTTTTCTTCTTTTAGTCTTTTAGTCTGGCTGCCTCGCATTCACACTTGCAGAGGCGTCACAGAGTCACAGAACAGGTCGACGTAAGGAAGAAAGGATGTCTTTGTGCTAACCCATCCATTCCATGCCATGCTAAATTAGCTAATGCTCACCAGCTGGTCCTCTTCAAAGGGGCCTGCATGGCGTCAGCAAAATATAGGTTTTAGATATCCTTGGAGCATAAAATCTGATTTTACATTATTAAATGCTTGACCCCAGGATGTTTTTGAAATGCCTGTGAATGGTGTTAGGTTTGTTAATCTTTTGGGAATGCGTGCTATTCAAGTTTGAGGTCTTTATTTGTGCTGTGTGCAAATGGTTTCGCCATTAAATTCTTAGTGCATTCCACTTTCAACCGTTGCAGACATACCAGCACAAATACATCATAACTAGTGTAAAATCACAGAATAAATACACAATTATCAAGAATGTCTGCCATGGTGAGGGCAGTCTTCATCCATGTGGTGAATTTACTGTGCGTAATTTAATATTGACGGTGCTTAGCACTAGATTTATATATCATTATTGTGTTTTGGAGGTAGTATTTTACCATCTAGCAGGGCTGCAGAATGTCATCCATGTGGTGATTTTGCTGTGCATGATGTAATATCGAATATGCTTATCGAATATGCTTATTCACTGGCTTTATATACCATTATTGTGGTGTGATCTAGCAGGGTTGCAGCATAGGTACACTGGACCATGGGGAGTAACGGAATACATGTAACGGCGTTAAGTAAAAGGATACAAAAAAAAAGTAACTGTATTCCCCTACAGTTACAAAAAATGAAGGCGTACTCAGATTACAGGTACATTTAGTGAAAATTGGGATTATTTAGCAGGATTACAATTTTAACATTTTAAACATTTTACGTTATTTATTTCTTTTTTATTTCAAACTGGAGATGGAGGGGAAGCGACAAACTATCCTACAGACATGCATGCGCGCGCGCAGTTACACAACGGGCGAAATCGGGACTGACATGTCTCAGTAAAGACCGTCTCTGGTTCACTTCACTTGAACTTCGCGTCGTCGTCCGGCAGCATTGGCATGACTTCAACCAAGAACGCATTTAATGGGTGGAAATTTCAGCAGTAATCCGAAAGTAATCAAGTTACATTACTTTAATATTATGGTTCTTGGATTACGTTACTGAATACATATTTTATGGGGTAACTAGTAACTTTACCAGAATACATTTCTAAAGTAACCCTCCCAACCCTGACTGGACCATAGTTGCCACGGTCTTCATCCATGTGGTTCATGTGGTTTTGCTATGCATAATTTAAATACTGACTATGCTTAGCACTAGATTTCTATACCATTATTGTGTTGTAGTTCTTGTGGTAGTATTTATCTAGTAGGGCTGCAGAATGGGTAGACTGGACCATAGTGGGGGGGCTTTATCCATATTATATGGTTTTGCTATGCATAATTTCCTACTGACAGTACTCAGCGCTGGTGTTGTTTATCATTATTGTGTTGTGATAGCAGTTGTAGTATTTTCCCCTCTAGCAGGGCTTTAGAATGGGTAGACTGGACTATATGTATGCCCCACCCAATCACACAGTCATCATCCATATTATGTGGTTTTGCTTTAACATTGACAGTACTTAGCGCTGGTTGTGTTTATCATTATTGTGCTTTGATTGTAGTTGTATTATTTTCCCCTCTAGCAGGGCTTTAGAATGGGGTAGGCTGGACCGGGGTAGGGGGGAGGGGGGCTGGCACTCTCCGTCCATGTTATGTGGTTTTGCTGTGCATAATTTCCTATTGACAGTACTCTGCGCTGGCTTTGTTTGTCATTATTGTGTATTGTGTTGTATTTGAGGAGTCCAAGGGGAAAAACTGGCATAGTAGTAACAAAATCACATCAGTAAGTAATCCTGTGAATAAATGGGCTTTAGTCTTGACATAATTCTTTTTTAAAATAGCATTTACTTATGAAATCAAGTAAAAAAAAGACTTATAAATTACATTTTCTCAGTTTCTGCATTTTGTGACCATGCCCGTGTTTCCTGTGCAGTCCTCAGTTGTATCTGTAGTATTTTCCCCTCTACTCTACCAGGGCTGCAGTGTAGGCAAACTAAATCCATGTTATGTGGTTTTGCTGATGTATAATTTCATATTGACAGTACTTAGCCCTGGTATTGTGTTGCTATTGTAGTTGTAGTGTTTTATAAGGGCTCTAGCACTGGTGCAGTATGGGTAGATTAAATCCATGTTATGTGGTTTTGCTGCAGTATTTTATACTGACAGTAGTTAGCCCTGGCTTTGTTTGTTGTTATTGTGTTGCGATTGTAGTTATAGTATTTTATTAGGGGCTCTAGCCCTGGTGCAGTATGGATAGATTAAATCCTTGTTATGTGGTTTTACTGCAGTATTTTCTATTGACATTACTCAGCACTGGCTTTGTTTGTTGTTTTTGTCTTGCGATTGTAGTTGTAGTATTTTATCGCGGCTATATCAGTGGTGCAGTGTGGGTAGATTAAAGCCAGCGTGGGCCTG
>CM059283.1:5622167-5632167 GCA_030347295.1 Setipinna tenuifilis | reverse complement strand
ACACACTCTCACACACACGTACGCACACAAAGACGCGTACACACACACACATACACACACACACACACATACACATACACACACACACACACACCTACACACACTCTTACACACACACACACACACCCTCCAGACTCGGTGCTGACACCATGGCCATATGACCTTGGTCCTGGCGGCCTTCCCAGGCCACCCTGCTGTTTTGCTGCTGCACCACTTGATGGACGACAACCAATGTGTGTGTGTGTGTGTGTGTGTGTGTATGTGTGTGTGTGTGTGTGTGTGTGCATGTGTGTGTGTGTGTGTGTGTGTGTGTGTGTGTGTGAGTGTGTGTGTGTGTGTGTGTGTGTGTGTGTGTGTCTGACGACGGAGAGGCCCAAACCCCTCAGTCCCACTCAGAGGACATGACCACTGCCACTCCATTAAAGATGCAGCCTTTGATTTACAGTCCAATACTACTATACTCTCGGCCAGTGTCAATAGGTCTGTGTCAGTGTGTCATTGAGGTTTTGTAGCTGTAGCTGTTTCACATGTGTTCCAACTAAAGAAAACACTGGTGTTCGTTGTACAGAATTAGATCTCTAATCGAGATGGCATACTGTATGTCCACTGTATGAGTTTAGATGGAAAATGTAGTATCATGAGGTCCTAATGTATGTTTAAAATCAGTAATTTATGTTTAAATGTTTTGTTTTAGTTGATAATTCTGCTAGTGTGTGAAATTTTATCATTGTAAATGTTACTTTGCTGTCCTATGGGTGGTCCTGGCAATGAAAACAGACATGCACACCAGAGCAATGGAATTCAGGATGAGTCATATACAGTACTCATTCCCACTAATCAACATCACTCTGCATTTAATGGCAACCATGACAGCTTGTCAGTGGGGTGGACATTTTCTGGATACCTCTGATCCAGTATTCAGTGGATTTATATACTGTATTTTCTTTGTTCCATTATTTTTTGTGTCATTGATTTTCTGTTTTCCTACCCAACCACATTGACAGGCAAAATATGTCATGCTGTTACTGTGGATTTGAAACTTTGAATTTGGTTTCCAAGTGGACTCTACTCTATGTGTAAGTGCGTAGATTTGAGACCTCAGGCATCTTGAACAAGCGGACAGGTGACTGGAATCATCTGGTTAGTGGAGCCTTTGATGCTGTGCGGAATATTGATGAATATTCAGGGAATATACTTTTTTCCTTCAAAAACAGAGATGGAATTACCGCCCTATTGTTAAAGACCGTCGATAGTTTCGTTGAAAGACAAGCTCTTGCTTGTGAGTGAATCCGACCCTTGGGCAGTTAGTGATACCATCGCGGTCAATCTCTCGTCTGTTTGTCTGTCTGTCTGGCACACTCCGGTAGATCTCACACTGTGGAGATCCCAACTGATGCAGTAGATCTCACACTGTGGAGATCCCAACTGATGCAGTAGATTTCATGCTGAGATCTCAACTGATCCAGTAGATCTCACACACAGATCCCAATTGATCCGGTAGATCTCACACCGATATCCCAACTGATCCGATAGATCTGACACTGACATCCCAACTGATCCAGCAGATCTCACACTAAGATCCAAACTGATCCAGTAGATTTCACACTGACATCCCAATTGATCCAGTAGAGCTCACACTGAGATTCTAACTTATCCAGTAGATCTAACAAATAGATCCCAACTGATCCAGTAGATCTCACACTAAAGATCCCAATCGTTGCAGTAGATTGACACACAGGATGTTCCAACAAACAAGCAGTCAACACACTGATTAAGTCTGCTTCTAGATCCCACCCTATTGGCCAGCCTTCTCTGCGGTGGGAAGATAGCATTCTTTTTTTCTTTTTTCTTTTTTCTCTTTCCTCCCTGAGCCCAGTGGAGCTATTCAGTGTTGCCCAATGCTGCGGCTGAGATGAGAGCCAAACCACACAGAGGCTGTCGGGGAGACTGCAGAGCGGGTGACAGGCAGGCAGAAGTCTTAAATCTGGGCTGCACTTGTCTCTCCGCTGCCAGAACAGCCCATCAGTGAGAAAGCTGGAAGAGACCGCGGGGTGGGCTAGCCCTCGGCTCTCGGCACTGCAAAGCCAGAAGGCAGTAACGGCATATTTTGTCAGTATTGAGTTCAGACTGGACTGGAAGTTGACTTCAGAACAGCTCCCTGAAACACTAAATCTCTTGCTTCTTGCTATTAAGAAAGTACATTAAAAAGCATCACCACTAATCTACCTACAACATCTTTGACTGGGCAGTGTGACAACTTTAAATGTATTTTTTTTTTCAGTTTCTGTGTTCACACAGTAACTGCACGTTGCCAAGTGGAGTTACAGTACATCACATGGACAACATCCTATCGGATAGAATGTTGATCAGCTGGAGCTGGGCTCTGATTGGATAACGCACTCTATCATAGGAGGTGCAGGATGGGATGTTTAGCACCAGCGGGAGGAAGGGAAGGGAGGCGAGGAGAGAAGGGCAGGAGGAGGAGGAGGAGGAGGAGGAGGAGGGGAGGACGGGGGATGGAGACTGGTGGAGGGGGGGTTCACACTGATCTCTGATGGAGTGATAAAGGGAGGGGGGACAGAGGAGAGAATGAAGGAGAAAAGGAGAGAGGAGGGGAAGGAAGGAAGGAGGGAGGGTGGGATAAGAGAGAGGGCAAGGGAGGGAGGGAGGGTGGGAACAAGTAAGAGAGAGAGAGGAGGGAGAATCACAACACTCCCAAGCCACACAGTCAGCAAACAGCACTGCAGAGAGAGAGAGGGAGGGAGGGAGAGAGAGAGAGAGAGAGAGTAAGAGGGAGGGAGCGAGTGAGTGAGTAATAGAGAGAGAAAGAGTGAGTGTGCGAGGGAGCGAGAGAAAGAGGGAAAGCACACATAAAAGCTACATTCCTTCTGGACGCTACTGTGGAGTAGCAGCAGCAGCAGGCAGTAGGCTAGCATTGCGTTTGTGTGTGTGTGTGTGAGAGCGTGTGTGAGAGAGAGAGAGACAGAGAGAGAGAGAGTTTGCGGGGCACCCAGTGAGCTGAGGAGAGTAGGCAGGACGCCAGAGAGAGCAGCAGCAGTAGTTCAGTGGTAGCTACTGGTCCACAGACGCAGGAAGAGAAGCAGAGAGAGGATCAGAGAACCAGAGCAGCAGCATGGACTCAGCCAGGTCTATACAGCACGAGATCACCTCTCTCAAAGGTACCACCTTCACACTCTCTTCCTGCTCTCTATTTTTTGCTTTTTTCTCTCCTCCCTCTCTCTCTCTGTCTCTCTCTCTATTTTGCTCTCTCTCTCTCTGTCTAATTCATTCATTCATTCCCCAGCTCCCCTATCTTCTTGCCCTACTCTCTGTGTACCTTCTCTTTCTCTGTCTTTTTTTTCTCTTCTTTTCTTCCACTCTTCCTCTCTTTCTCTCTCTGTCTCCACTGCTCTCTACTTTTACCGGCCCTGGTGACTCAGTCTCTAACGGTCCTGGGAACATTTTGAGTTATATTGAGCACTGCAAAGTTTTTTTTTTCCACCAAAGAAGGATTTTTGTGGCCTTAGACTCATTTGTATTCATTTCTACTCCCTCTCTCCTCCTCTCTCTTTCTCTCTCCCTCTCTCTTTTCTCTCTCCCTCTATCCCTCCTTCTGTCTGTCTCTCTGTTCCCTGTGGCTATGTTTAGCTATTTGAAAGGAAAATAGAACCTTTTGTGCTGTGTTGTGGCTGGGGGTGTGTGTGGGAGAAGGTGGATAGGGTGTTAGTTGTGGATGTGTGTGTGTGTGTGTGTGTGTGTGTGTGTGTGTGTGTGTTGTGGATGTGTACCACGCATGGGAGACATATGCTCTGTCTATTCTGCCTGCCTGTGTGTGTGTGTCCATAGTGAGAGAACTTTTCTTTTCTTCGCAAAAGTGTGTGTGTGTGTGTGTGTGTGTGTGTGTGTGTGTTCTGTGTGTGTTTCTGTGTGTGTGTGTTTGTTTATACATGTGTGTATCGGGCACATGCGATCTTGACATCCGGCTGTTCCTGTGTATGCATTTGTGTTGGTGTGCATGTGCATTTCTGTTTTAGCTGCGCATGTGCATGTGTGTGTGTGTGTGTATGTGTGGCAATGTATGAAGGAGAAGGGGTGAGAAGAGAGGTAGAGAGACAGGGAGATATGGAGAGAGAGAGAGAGAGGGAGAGTGAAAGAGAGAGAGGGAGAGAGAGAGATGGAGAGAGAAGGAGAGAGAGAGCGAGAGAGGGAAAGAGAGAAGAGAGAAAGAGAGAGAGAGGGAGAGTGAAAGAGAGAGAGGGAGAGAGAGAGATGGAGAGAGAAGGAGGGAGAGAGCAAGAGAGGGAGAGGGAGAGAGGGAGAGTTTGCCAAACGGCATGCAGGCTGCGTCATGCGGCACACTGAGTGCGTCTGCGCCGGAATATTTTTGCTGACGGCTGCATCACCATGGCAACAGCCGCCCGCCATGACTCTGGGCTTCCCTCATCACCGAGTAGCCAGCACAGGACACAACACAGTGTGTGTGTGTGTGTGTGTGTGTGTGTGTGTGTGTGTGTGTGTGTGTGTGTGTGTGTGTGTGTGTGTGTGTGATAGAAGAGTGCATCTGAGAAGAGATCTCATTTATCCTGCTGTGAGGAGAGAGAGATAGAGGGATAGAGGGAGATAGAGGGAGACAGAAACAGAGGGAGAGATAGAGAGAGCAAGGGGAAGAAGGAGGGAGAGAGAGGGGGGAGACAGACAGACTGACTGACAGACTGACAGACAGAGAGGAGTTTTAATGCTTTATAGCGTAGATAGAGATACATAAACAGACAGACAGACAGGAAGGAAGAGCTCTACTCTGCACTCTGGAGAGAAGGATAAGACAAGGCCATCACTGCACCTTGCTCAGGACTTAAAAGACATTTGGGCAGGTGTCTTACACAGTTGCACAGTGACAAGGCAGGACAGGTGGACAGGTGGACAGGTGGACTGAAGCAGATCCAGTCCCACCTGACAGAGGAAGTGAGACATGGACAGTTGCACAGTGACAGGACAGGACAGGACAGGTGGACAGGTGGACTAAAGCAGATCCAGTCCCCCTGACACCTGACAGAGGAGGTGAGACATGGACAGCTGTCTGGCATCAGCAGGGGGAGGGAGGGATCTGAGCAGGTCACTCAGTCCTTAGTCTGTGTGTGTGTGTGTGTGTGTGTGTGCGTGTGTGTGTGTGTGTGGGGGTCTGGGCAGGTCACTCAGTCCTTAGTCTTGGGGTGTGTGTGTGTGTTTGTGTGTGTGTTTGTGTGTGTGTGTGTGTGGGGAGGGAGGGATCTGGGCAGGTCACTCAGTCCTTAGTCTTGGCTGAGAAGTGATGCACAAAGGCAGGTCCCTCGGTCCCCATGGTGCCATAAGATTATTTTCACGGATGGAGAGAGAGAGGGAGAGAGAGAGAGAGAGAAAGAGAGGGAGGTCAATTGAACAGTTTTTATCACTGTCTAACATTCATAAATTAATAAAATACAAACATCTAAAACAAAATCCCAAACCCCACCCACCCCATTACACTGATGATTATCTCTTCATCTCTGCAATGTAGCACTGCAAAACCTTATTAGAGGGAGAAAGAGTGAGAGAGGGAGACAGACACTGACAGACACAGAAAGAGAAATAGAAAGAGGAAGAGAAAGTGTGTGGGAGAGAGAGGAAGAAAGAGATGCTTCCAGCCACACCCTTCACTTTAGTTTTGGCTATAGCCTCCCTGCAGCAGCAGCAGTGATGGTGGTAGGAGTGCACCCCTAACCCCCATACATTAGAAAGAAGTAGAGAAAGAGAGAAGTGGAGAGATGGAAAGTGCTGGAAAAAAGTGAGAGAAAGAAGAAAGATAGTATGACAAAGAATAGATAGAAAGTGAGAGGGAGAGAGAGAGATGGTTCCAAACATCCTTCATCCAGCAGTTGTGATGGTTGCAGTGGTGGTGGTGGAGGTAGCAGTAGCAATGGTCGTGGTGGTGGAGGTAGCAGTAGTCAGGAGACGGTGCCAGTGGTAGCAGTTTTGATGTTAGTAGTGGTATTGGAAGTGATGATTGCAGTGGCCATAGTGATGGTGGTAATGGTAGCAGTAGCCATGGCAATGATGGTAATGGTAGCAGTGGTGATGATGCTAGCAGTGGTGACAGTAATTGTGGTGGAGGTAGCAGTGGCTATGGTGGTGGTGGTGGAGGTAGCAGTGGTGGAGGTAGCAGTAGCCATGGTGGAGGTGGTGGCTATGGTGGTGGTGGTAGCAGTGGTGGAGGTGGTGGTGGAGGTAGCAGTGGTGGAGGTAGCAGTAGCGATGGTGGAGGTGGTGGCGATGGTGGTGGTGGTGGGCTCCTGTTGTGACTGGAGGTATTGGCCCAGCAGGCTGGACTCATCTTTAATTAGCAACTATGTGGTGATGGTGGTGGTGGTGATGGACTCCCGTTGCCCCCTCTCTCTCTCTCTCTCTCTCTCTCTCACACATACACACACACACTCACACACACACACACACACACAGACACACACATACACACACATACACACACACACACACACACACACACACACACACACACATACACACATTGGTTGCGGCGGTAGGCAACGGCCCGGCAGGCTGGTCTCATCTTTAATTAACGACTCTGCGGCCATTAGACCCAGAGCTGCTGTTGCACACACTCACACTCACTGCACACACTGCCCACTTTCATAAGCACTCACACTGGGCAGAGTGTGTGTGTGTGTGTGTGTGTGTGTGTGTACTAGTGTGCCTGTGTGGGTGTGTGTGTGTGTATGTGCCTGTGAGTGTTTGCGTGCATCCATGTTTGTGTGTCTGTCAGCATCTTTCCACGTCGTGTGTTTGTGTGTGTCTGTGTGCGTCTGTGTGCGTGTGTGTATGTCTATGTCTGTGTACTTGTGTGTGTTCACACGCATTTATGTTTGTGTATTTGTCAGCATTTAACGACCCCTCTGTCTGCGGTTTCTAAGTGAGTGTTTGTGTATATGTTGTGTTGGTGTGTGCGAGTGTGTGTGTGCCTTGCTTAAAAACATTTCCATTAGACTGAGGTGGCTCATGAACTTGATGAACTTGTGTGCAGGATTAGCAGAGTCTCTATCTGACGTCTCTCCTTATATATTAAGCGTCTGTGTCTCCAGCTGTGTTTGTCCTATTTTCCTGCTCTTAGAGGTGTTAGACTGTCTGGGTCTGCTAGTGTGCAATGAACGTCACGCTTTGAAAAGATCAGGTGAACTTGGCAACATAGAGGCCATGGTTGTGCACAGAATTTACCAGTGACATGCAACATTTACCACCGACATGTAGCACCTAAGGTAACGGAATCTACTTAACCACGCCACTCATCAATCTCCCACCCCACTGGCCTGTCCTCTTTTGCATTTTCGTCTCGCCCAGTTTCCTCGTTGTTCTGTTCCTTCCTACAGCAAACACATGTAACACGTATTATGTATCACACAGCATGTCACATGTGTCCAATTTCGATTGGTTGATTGTCTTCTGTCAATGCAGACAATTTAGGGGCATGAACAGGTACTGGAGTGTATCATGTAGTGTGTAGCATGTAGAGTTCTGCTCCTGTGTGTGTGTAAGTGTGTGTGTGTGTGTGTGTGTGTTGGTAGCAGGGCCAGAGGCAGCGCAGAGTCGGACTCCTGTTAGATTCTCAGTGTACGTGCTAACTAGGGCTCAGCACTAAATGAAACGTCTACCACACCGCCATCTGCACGCAAAAAATACATCTGTTAAAGCAGCACTAAGTTTTTTAGTATTTTCAGCCTTAAAATAATGTCTCCAGTGGTTCATCAACTCTAAACAGGGTAAACAGCACTTCTGAATTTGCTTTGCGGCCCCTCCATGGGCTATAACCGCACTATGCAAGTTTGCAAAAGCATGTTGCTGATCTGTAGTTCAAATCAGACATAAGAAAGACAATTCAAACCTGTAGGGCGATGAAAGAGGAAAAGTACTTTAGTGTTGCTTTAAATAACAGCATTATTGTAATGAGAGTACGCTACTTATAAAATTGACTGAATTATCTATATTATTGCAGTATCACTACAGTTACATTACTCATCACCATTGGATTGGTCTTATTATTTATTGAAGCAAGCAGTTTTTTAATAACCTCACAAACGTTTCGGGAAGGGTGCGTGCCAGCCTGAAATGTTTGTAAGGCAATTCAAAAAGTGTAACAAAAACTGCCAAGTGCTTGCATCAAGTCTTTGCTTTAATTTTTAGAAAGTTTGAGCACCAAGTTACAGTAGCACAGGGTGTTGAGTGTGTCAGTTTTTATTTGTGTTCTTACTTTCAGTATTAATCTTGCATATGGAGTCTGTCTTTAAACTGGCTTTGTAGCATCTTTTTGTCTGCTGATGATGCAGTTTCCTGAGGAGTGAATTATTTTCTCCATTCTAGAATTCTACACTAACATTCTTTAGCTGTCATAGAACTTTATGTTAAAATCCATCAGTGTTTGTTACATCATAGAGGAAACTCTCAATTTTGCAAACTAATCACACGTGTGACCGTACTCCTCAAAGGGTTAATTTAATTCCGGAATATTTTCCTTAATTTGGGGGAGTATGGCTGGTTCTGTAGTCTGCATTGTGTCTTCGTGGCGGGGTGTCTCTGTAGAAAGCATTACAGATGCTCTTAAACTGCACCAAACTGTTCACATCTGTTTTGAGATCTAAGGATGTAACTTTCTTTTCTTAGAGCACTTTCACTAAATGTTCCCTTTAAAAAGGGTTTCTCAAAAACCACAGCCACTCGACTTAATGGCTCCTCAACTCCGAGGAGATGTGTGTTTGCCCTTTGGTTTTAGTGCCTACTACATATTAAATAGTGTGGGGCTAATTGGTGCGGGTGTAATTGTGGCAGTCATGGGCTAGCATTGTCCTTGGTGTTGGCCTTGTGGCCAAAGGGTAACAGGTTCATCAAAGGAGCTAAGTTGTAAGCAACTGGACTTCTTTTAGTAGCTTGAAGAGCTTGGTAACTTGGTAGTAACTTGGTAACAGGTTCAATTCCCCACACGTACAGGTGGGTGTGGGGATTGAATAACCAGTGCTTCTCTCCATCCTCCCCTGTCACTGAGGTAACCTGATCATGGTACCGTACACACACACACACGCTGCTCTCCATCCTCCCCTGTGACTGAGGTACCATGAGCATGGTACTGTCCCCACACACACACTCTCCTCCCTCCTCCCCTGTGACTGAGGTAACCTGAGCATGGTACCGTACACACACACACACGCTGCTCTCCATCCTCCCCTGTGACTGAGGTACCATGAGCATGGTACTGTCCCCACACACACACTCTCCTCCCTCCTCCCCTGTGACTGAGTTACCCTGAGCATGGTACTGTCCCTGTCTGGCTATCACCCTGCTCACATGTGTGATGGGTTCAATCTTGTCGTGTGCTGTGTGTTCACAACGGCAAATGGAAATCAGTTTCATAAAATGCCCCTTTGCATGTGTTCGCTTCTCCCTCGAGTTTGTTGCTTTTGATTTTGTTTGACATCGTCGGATTACTTTGGATTACTGACTTGCACTACATATCTGCTTTTCATTCACTACACTGACTTTTTCTACTCTGTTAAAATAAATACATTTATATTTTGAACTTCTGCGTCTCTCCTTCATCTCTCTGTGCCTGAGGCAACATGTGTGACAATAGACAGAGATGATTCTGTTAAATTGTGTGTAAGTTAGCGAGACATGCAAAAAGGTGTCATCTAGTATATGTGTGTGTGTGTGTGTGTGTGTGTGTGTGTGTGTGTGTGTGTGCATGTATGTGTGTGCTATACTCTGTTGACTAGCTTGTAGTCTAGCTGACCAACTGATGTAATCATGTGCAATAGTCCTTACTAATGTGTGTATGTGTGTGCTTCTGTGATTCTGTGTTTCTGTGTGTGTGTGTGTGTGTGTGTGTGTGTGTGTGTGTGTGTGTGTGTGTGTGTGTGTGTGTGTGTGCATGTGTGTGTGTGTGCTATACTCTGTATGTAATCACGTTCAGTAGTCCCTACTAATG
>CM059283.1:5609667-5617167 GCA_030347295.1 Setipinna tenuifilis | reverse complement strand
ACACACATGCATACACCCACAGGGGTGCGCACCCGCACACACACACACACACACACACACACACACACACACACACATACACACACACACACACACACACACACTTACAACCAGCACCACACCCAGTGCGGATGCTTTTCACAGCCAGCTGCTCTATGATGAAATGCTATCTGAACTCAGTGTGAGGCACTAGATGGGTATTTTCTTTATTCTGGGTTAAACTTGTCTTTTCTGTAGCCTCTTCTACATTTGAAAGAATAAAATCAGATAGAGTTTTAATAGTGTTGGTTTCAGATAGTGTTTTGACAAGGACATGGTGATGGTTTATTGTCACATGGGTAGACGTACTGGGTAGAGTAGGACATGCAGTGAAATTGGTGATTGTTAGTTAGATAGAGGTTTTCTGTAGTTTGCCCATTCAGGAGGGTTGTAATTCCATTTTACTACTGCTGCACTCTGCACTACTAATATGTAACAAACAAAGCATCTTTGGTCCTGATTGTCTGATTTGCAGAGTTTTATCTATAGCATGGTAATAACAATAGTGCAGCCACTGTGTGTCATCCCTCTCCTAAGGAGGGATCACTGCACACCAGATCACATCAGTACAGACACATCATTATGCCTTATGCGTTCAGTGCCTCTGCTCTGCAGATACAACTCTAATCACATCAACACTTATAGTATCTATTGGTGTGTTGTTTCAGATAGTGTGTTGGGTGTTTCAGATAGTGTGATAGGGTGTTGGTGTTTTGGTAGATAGAGGTTTTCTATAGAGGGTTGTAATTTACATACTGGTACTACAGCGTAATCTGCACTCTGTAGTACTAGTATGTAACAAATAAAGCATCCTTGGTCCTGATTTTCTGATTTGCAGAGTTTTACCTATAACATTGTAACAATAGAGCAGTCACTGTGTGTTTGGTCCTCTCCTAAGGAGCGGTCACAGCACCCCAGGGGGTCACTGCATCACATCAAGTACAGTCGTCAGTCCTCAAAGCAGAACTGCATAGCAGCTGAAAGCTGCTTCGCCACATTTTGTTCTGACAGCAAATTTCACCAACAGAACTCTAATCAATCACATCAACCCTTATCTCTGTGTCCATCTGATTTAAAAAAGTACCCAGCAGAGGAAAGGAAGGCAGAGAGGAGGAGAGGTCTCACAGTAGAGATGAGATGGAGTAGAGATGGAGATGAGAGATAGTAAAGATGGTGTAAGAGACAAACGAAAGGAAGGCAGAGAGGAGGAGAAGAGGTCCCAGAACAGTAGAGATGGAGATGAGATAGGAAAGACGGTGTAGGAGACAAACCTACTGTATCTCCGTGTCCTTCTGTTTATCTGATTTAAAAAGTACCTAGCAGAGGAAAGGAAGGCAGAGAGGAGGAGGAGGAGAAGAGGTCCCACAAGAGTAGAGATGGAGATGAGATAGGAAAGATGGAGTGAGAGACACACACACACACAGGGAAACAAAAGCATCAACAGGAAATAGTATTGTTATTGTAATGCGAGAGTGCAGTATTGAACTGCAGCGTTGCATGCAGTATGCATTATGGTGTAACTGCAGTGTAAGTGTATATCAT
Source organism: Setipinna tenuifilis (assembly GCA_030347295.1). NCBI lineage: Eukaryota > Metazoa > Chordata > Actinopteri > Clupeiformes > Engraulidae > Setipinna > Setipinna tenuifilis. Next base: position 5,615,586 of record CM059283.1, on the reverse strand, counting down.
CAATCAACATGTGCTCAGAGACACACTGGCTGTGGGCCAGGAGGAGTCGAAGGGTCGTAGGGGTTGCTGGTTCAATTACAGCTCCTGCTGACTAGGTTGAAGTGTCCTTGATGTTGCATATGATGTTTTCCCTCGGTGCCTCATGCTCAGAGTTGTATAAAGTAGAAGTAGAAGTACTGTTTTGGATGTAATTACAACACAAGTAGTATGGTACTACGCAGTTGCAACTGAATAATACCATACTACCAGTGTTGTAATTACATCCAAAACAGTACTTCTACTTCTACTTTATACAACTCTGCTCATGCTTGTATACTGTACGTCTGTGTGTGTAGGGGATATGTGTGTCTGTAGTGTCCCTGCTCCAGGAAACTTACTCAATGCACATGTATCTCCTTGTGTATATGAGAAGTCTGCTCACTCTGTGTTCCTCTACACCTCTGTTGGCTCAGGAAGAGTGGAAGGGTGGCTGGTCCGATTCTAGTTCCCCATGACTAGGTTGAAGTGTCCTTGATGTTGCATGGGCATTATGGGAAGGTCTTCAGTGTTAATGGGTATCATGTCCCCAGAGAGATACACTCCAAGGCTGTCCACAGGCCTTCACAAGCTGCTCAAATCTTCTCATATAATGTAATGCCTATTTAACCTTTATTTTACCACAGCTTGATTAAAATCTCCCATTATTTCCCATTATGATCATTTTTGACATTTGACATTCGCCTTAAAGAATTCGCCTTAAAGAATTCGCCTTGTTTTCAACAGCTTACGCCTCACCTCATGACCACATTAACACCTCAAAGATTAACGGCATTAACTTCCGCCCCCAAAATGCTGTGTCATCCACTATCCCTTACTTATAAAAGGCCTGCAAGAGTCCTGTAAAAAGCTGCAGCATTAAGACATGAAATATGGTCTGCCTGCATTGTAAACATGCTTCAGGCTTTTTAGATCTTCTAAAAGTACAGATAATCCATACCTCGGATGCTTGTGCATTATCAGATTACATCAGTGTATTCATGGTAGCCTTCCCATACTGGATGAGATAGCCATACACGGCCATACACACACACACACACACACACACGCGCACACACACACACACACACACACACACACACACACACACACACACTTACAACCAGCACCATACACGGCCATACAGTAAGTCCACTGCTCCCACAGATAAACCTAAAAATGTGCCCAGCCTGAAACTCTAACCTCTCGAACCTAAATTTGTAGTGGCATCCTGATCACACCATTCCTTGATTTACTTTGCATGTCATTTGCTGGTTACTTTTTGTGGCTCCTCGTGATATTCTGATCTATAAAGCACATTGGAACAGTTGTGTATTTACATTACATTACATTACATTTAGCAGACGTTTTTATCCAAAGTGACTTACAAAAAGGATGACATAAGCTGAAGTGTGGCAATTTATTTATCATGCATAGTGGTGTCTGTGTTGTGTGTTGTTTTTTATGCCACTGGCTTCTCATGATATTCTGATCTATAAAGCACATTGGAACTGTTGAGTGTTTATCATGCCTACACAGCAAATTCTATAGTGTTAAATCAACTCTGAAAGAGTCAGTTTTAACACTATGCCAGTGGTTATTTTGTCCCAATCAACAGTAGACTTCAGGAAGAAACTTTTTTTTTCAGCACCTAGTACATATGGCATAAGTCTAGCCATGGGTGAGCTGGGGAGGGCCTGTGCCCACCCACATGTCAATCAGGCCCACCCAATCAGCAGGCTCTATAAGTTCGATTGACTTTTTTAGTAATAATAATAATAATAACCTATGTGTTTTGGGCTAGATTTTCTTCTAGGCCCACCCATTTTATGATTTCTGGCTACGCCCCTGGCATATGGTGGAGGGTATCCCCCAAGACTTCTACAAACTTCTCACCTTCAACAAAAAAACAGCTCTGATCTGACTGATCTGTACTTTCTCTCTCTGTCTCTGTCCCAACCCCTCTCGCTCGACCTTGATGTGATGAGTTATTGCGGTGGTGCATGAGAGGCCTCGGACAGACGGACGCTGTGAGGCTTATAAAACAAGATGTTGTTTGCTTGTTTGGATAGCTTAGGACTCGCCATCAAACGCATATCTATAAACCACCCGCCAGCGCCCGCTGAGTGTGCGCGTGTGAGTGTGTGTGTGCGTCTGTGTGTGTGTGTGTGAGTATGTGTGTGTGCATCTGTGTGTGTGTATCTGTCTGTCTGTGTGCGTGTGTGTGAGTGTTTGTGTATGTGTATGTGTGTGAGTGAGTGTGTGTGTGTGTGTCTCGGATTGAGATGTCAGCGGGAGTTATACGATGTCGGCATTTGAGCGTTTGTCGAGAGGCGAGGTCGATTGCGGAAATACCCCTGGGGCGCCCGTGGTGCAGGTTTCATACTCATAATCATATTTTTAAATATCGCCCGTAAATCAGCACGGCCATTAGATGCAGTACACACACTTACTCACACACACACACACATACACACACACACACACACACACACACACACACACACACACACACACACACACATACAGATGCAGTACACACACTTACTGACACACACACACACACACAAAACGCATACACATACTCACACTCACAGACTTACAAAAATACACACACACACATACAAAGATGCAGTACACACACACACACACACACAAAATGTATATGCATACACACACTCTAACAAAAATACACACACACACACACACACACAAAATGCTTACGCATACTCACACACTAACAAAAATACACACACATGCAAACACACGTACACCAACCTATGCACACACACATAACACACTAATAAATCATGTTGGTGTCTACACAGGGTACTGCACCCACATCGGCACCAGAAGTTTCTGATAAATTTGACCTCAAAAGCGTTCCCTGAGAAAGAATGCAAACTATGTTTATTTTTAGTTTTTTAAGAAGAATAAGCTGAAGTCCAGGCCACATAGTTTGTGTATTTTTGTCTATATTTCTGTTCACTACAGCCTTTTGTATTTACTATTCTGCAGGGTTTTGGTTTGGTATTTGTAAAGAAGTTGGCTGACAGATTCCTGAAGTATTTATTGTGAGTTTTGTGTTCCACCTTTAAAAAAATCAGTATCAGTTACATTCCAGTTGGACGTGAGAGTTTGCAGACCTTTAGCTGTTATCCTGTTAACTGCTGCTGTATTTTTTATCCAAGTCATTTGGACAGGATTTGGAATATAAAACCAGGGAATACAGCCCTTAGCTCCTTGTGAATTCCCACAGTCCAAAATGGACCCTGCGTTACTTGTATATAACATAGCATGAAATGCTATGTAGTGCAATTCTATGTGTTGCGTTCCAGTATTTGTTTGGTATATTGCAGTGTATCCTAAGTGAAGTCATATGGTCAGAATGAAGAGGAGAAGACCCTGTTTTAATATACATGTTCATTTTAAGCTATCGCAGTTCAAATGTGTGAAAATATCCTTACTTTTTTCTCTTCCTATTTTGTGTACTACATATGATGACATGAAATTGTACATATGATACAATTTCAGGCGTTATATTCCAATATATGATTCATATATGTTGTAATTCTGAATATAACACTTCCATATGCTACTTCCCACTAGTGATATGTTTATCATATTTCATGAGATGTTTGACATGGTAGCCAAGGTCTCTTTATAAAGCTAAGTGAAGTCATATGTTAAGGGGGTGGTGTGATTCAGTGTGGTGTGGTGTGTGGTGTGGTGTGGTGTGTGTGGTATGATGTGGTGTGGTGTGGTGTGGTGGGGTGGGGTGGGATGTGGTGGTGTGGTTTGGTGGGGTGGAGTGCGGTCAAGAGGAAGCTTGTTGTTGTATATGTGGTGGAGTGGGGTGGAGAGGGTGTGGGTAATGGAGTGGGGTGGAGAGGGTGTGGGGAATGGAGTGGGGTGGAGAGGGTGTGGGGAATGGAGTGGGGTGGAGAGGAGGCTTGTTGTATAAGTTACCTCTGGGCGTCTAACCTGTCAGGCCTCTCCACCTCTCAGTGGGGGGATTAAGTCTACTAATCTGCCCCTTTTTACCCTTAGCCCCTCAACCACACACACACACACACACACACACACATATACGTACACACACATACACACACACATACACACACATACTTATACACGCACTCACACTTACACCGACACGCTCACACACACACATACGCACACAAACACACCCACACACACACACACACACACACACACACACACACACACACACAGACTCTGGGCCCCCTGAGGCTAATACCATCACAGTCGCTGCAATTCAACACTTCCACCTTGTCTAATCCCTGACGGAGAGGCAGACAGCCACATTTCCACACTTCCTCCACTTCCTCTGTGTGGGGGAGGGACAGGGGGCCTGTCAGCTGGTTTGCATTGACTGGGCCCCCAGCATCTCATACCCTGACCTGCACCCACCCTGCTTGAACACAGACATACACACACACACACACACATGCTCAGATACGTACACACACACATACGTACACACACACATACGTACACACACACATACACACATACACACACACACACATATACACACACACACACACACACACACACACCTCCGAACCCTTTCTCAGAGGAAGCAGAGAAAGACCTTGCTACTGAAGTCACTGGTGGCTTCACCTCCTTATTGCACTAGGGTATCCGCTGTGTTCGGTGATGTTTGTGCTCTTCGTGTGTATGTGTATGGGGCTAAGCATTGATCACACTGGTTATGTAATGACAAACACAAACAACTGCAGTGGCAAATGCAGCAACATGTGCTTGGATTCCTGGAGTATCATGGCATACCAGCAACTAAATTAGAGGACCCCTCTGTGGGCTGAGAGGATAGTCTCTAATCATACTTTCATGATGCTCCTCTGTTTATGGTCACAATAACACCCCCCTCTAGAGTGTTTACTCAAGGCCTAAATGCTGGTTACACACACACACACACACACACACACACACACACACACACACACACAAACTCTAGAGTGCTTTTCTCCAGTCGCCCAGTAGATGGTGCTATATCAAAAGCCACAGCCCATCACCCTTATCAGCTCCCTGCAAAACTCACAAATATTTCACATGGGTTTGATGAAGACTCTTAGCCTGTATCGTAATGGGCCTGTTTACATGTATTTGCATTGGTGGATCCTGTTATTGCAGTGAATATACACATGCTTATAATTGTTTTCTCTGTGTTTCTGTTTTTCAGGTAAGTTCTTCATGTCCTGCTGGCTACCTGTGGTCAAGGGGGAGTCCTGTTTCACACGGGTAAAGCTGTGTGTGTGTGTGTGTGTGTGTGTGTGCGTGTGTGTGTGCGCGCGCGTGTGTGGGTGTGTGTGTGTGTGTGTGTTTGATTGTTGGAGTTTGGTAACTCTGTCTTCTGTGGGTATCTCACTAAATCAAAGCAATCATGGCAACAACACTTGTTCAAGCGGTCAAGTATTTGTGCAAGTATTGCCTCTGTTTCATGACCATCTAATGAAGTAAGCTGGTTGATTGATGCACGTTCAAGCTGTGACCTCTGCTAATGGATAAAATGCAATTTTTTCCATTAGCTTATCTGAGAAAAAAACTTACTGAAGAACAAGGTTGACAATGTTCTGGAATTTCTAATTCTAATTCTGGAATGTTCTGGAATAATCCAGCCTCTCTTACGCTGCAGTAGTAAATCAAAGAGAACATAAATGCTCTTGAGGAATTACGATGTTGTTGTAAAAAAGTCAAGCACACACAAGCATTTTTCGTGATAAAAAAACTATGTGCTACACCATATACAGTATGTATGTGATTAGTTTAGTGGGTGTGGATGTGTTTGGGTATGCATTAAGAAAGAGCATGTGGAGTATCTTACACAGACAAGATAAGCTATGTGCTAAACCATATAAA
>CM059283.1:5594667-5599667 GCA_030347295.1 Setipinna tenuifilis | reverse complement strand
TCTCCAGCAAGCATACGCCCAGTTGTTATTGATTTAAAATAATGAGAGCGGCTCCGGCTTGTGTGAAGCCCTATTTGAACCCTCTGAGAGTGTTTGCGCCTTTGCGTCTTCTGCACCGCACAGATAGGGGGCGCTGTGCACTGCCGAGCTGCACCTCTCACAGATCACTGGGGGTTATTTGGTATACACAGAGGGGAGAAGAAGAAGAAGAGGTGCACTCAGAGGCCGATACTTATACTGTACTGTATGTATTGAAAGGCGATAATAAACAACACGTCTTAGAACAAAGCTGGACGACAAATGTTTCTGGCTTCGCCCTTTGTCAATGTCTCGAGTTTGCAAACACGTCAAAGTGTGTTTTGGTTTATTATGCAGATGACGTGGTATAGTAATTACCATAACACTCTACTTAAGAACGAAAAGACACAGAAAATGCAAAAAACAATGTCATGTGCAATACTCTTGCATAATATACAGACATTACAGTCTACAGTCTGTTGGTCATGGGTAAATGACACAGTTTTTAACATGGTCACAGCTATCATCCCCTGCCTCACCGTAGGCCCGCAATGATTGCTTACCAGTAAGTTAAGTGCAAGATGGCCACATTGCAGGGCAGTACAGTGTAAGCACACAGAGAGGCACACTTCTTGTCCATAATTATTCTCCCATTTCTTGTCCACAACTCTCTCTGCCTCTGCTGACATCTGCATTTGCAATCCTTTCATATACTCTGTTTGTACTACTGTATTTGGCCTGATACGTGGGTTTTTAGCGCATTGTACCGTACAGGATTACAGGAATACATGACTAAAGACGATTCTACGTCAACAGATTAATACGACCACAAACTGCAGAAATTGCCCCCTGTTTTGGTCCTCTGTGAAGAAATAACGCAATAGTTTGACCACTAAATCAAATGTCGCACCATCTTACAGTAAGTGTGCATTTCACCAGCCGGGCTATATTTAGTCGTTTTTTATTTTTTTATTTTCTCTCTTTGTGTTGCCAACTGGTCTGTCTTTCCGACCTGAGGAGGTCTGGCGGCTGCTGGACGCATGAGTCACCGTGTGTGTGTGTGTGTGTGTGTGTGTGTGTGTGTGTGTGTGTGTGTGCATGAGTCACTGCGCTGGGGAACACAGGCCCTGATTGTACGCGTGTCCCACCACAGAGTAAATCACCGCCACTGTTTCCACTGTTTCCACTGCTGCCGTGTGTGTGTGTGTGTGTGTGTGTGTGTGTGTGTGTGTGTGTGTGTGTGTGTGTCAGTGTGTATGAGTAAATCTGTCAGTGAGTGTGTGTGGGCAGTTGGGTGTGCATGGGTATGTATCTGTGTGCACACGGTTGTGTATGTGTGTGTGAGTTTGTGTGTGTATGTGCACATGTGTATATGTATGTGTGTGTGTGCATGCATGTGTGTTTGGGCATATATGTGTATGTGTATGATGTGTGTGTGTGTGTGTATGTGTTGGAGTCACGCCCCTCTGCGCTGTCGCCATGGGCTACGACCCCCAGGGGGACTCCCAGTGATGTGTAACGGCAAAGCGTCTGAATCGAGCAAATATGTGACACACACACACACACACACACACACACACACACACACACACACACACATAAATTTGTGTCAGTGTAGATGTTTGAGCTGGAACAACTGATGCAGCCATGAGTGAGGAACATTAGAGTACATTATGTGCTGTTTAGCTCACTCTCCTGCCCAGAGTGACTTACAGTGACTTAGGAACATAGTAGTAGTGTTTTTAATGCCAAAGTGGACTCTTATAAGGACAATAGGATATGTGCTGTGTGTGGTGTTTGTGTGTGCTGAGAGCTGTGTGTGTGTGTGTGTGTGTGTGTGTGGTGTGTGTGTGTGCTGAGAGCTGTGTGTGTGTGTGTGTGTGTGTGTGTGTGTGTGTGTGTGTGTGTGTGTGTGTGCTGAGAGCTGTGTGTTTGAGTTGTGTGAGCTGTGTGACAAAAAATGACAAAATGTCATGTTGGTGGTGTTGGAAAAGGATATCGCTAAAGAATTAAGCAAAATGATGCTCATGTTAGTAGGTATAGCGTATTTGCATAGTTGGGGCCAGAAGCAGGCATGCATAATTGTATCCCGTAAAACCGAGGAACATAGACACATGAACTGATCGTGCATGTTAAATTCTGCTCTATATATAGCAAAGGTAAATTAAATTAATGAAGCTTCATTAACAAAATAAATAAAAAAGAACACCTAAACACACTACTGATCGCAAGATGGCTCTGTAGGACCCTGCTGAGAAAAGGCCCATTGGGTCTTTGCCACCTCTCTGGTTCTGTTACTGCCGTTATACCAACTGGAGCCGAGTCGAGAAACATTCCTCTGTTCGCGATTGTGGTCTGCTTGTTCAGAAAGCAGGCCAAGGGCCTTAAACTGGGCAAGTTCACTGTGCTATTCAGTGCGTCTGCCTCGGGCCTTTTCTGGCTTTTAATTGGCCACTGAGGTTACAGTGAGTGGGTGGGGGGATAATGGGGGAATGTGGTCGGTTGGCACCCTCAAGACTATCAGCAGATAATCACCAGATCAGTTTTTGGAGGGTGGCTGTCACAGAGAGGAAAAGAGAGAGAGAGAGAGACTAACAGACAGACAGACAGAGTAGAGAATGAGAGATAGATAGAGAGACTAACAGACAGACAGAGAACAGAAGAAAGAGAGAGAGAGAGAGAGAGAAATAGAGAGAGACTGACACACAGACAGGCAGAGGAGAGAGAGAGAGGAGAGACTGGCAGACAGACAGAGAACAGAGAGTGATAGAGAGAGACTGACAGACAGACAGAGGAGAGAGAGAGAGAACAAGAGAGAGACAAAGAGACAGACAGATGGAGACTAACAGACAGACGGAGAAACACATAACTGAAAGGGAGTCTTTTATCTGAGTATGTGTGTGTGTGGGGTTTTACAACATAATCCATGTGGCTGGCGCCTGGTCCAAACCCACAAACACACTGCTTGCCTTGTCTCTTCTCTTCTAACGTCTGCTTGCCTTGTCTCTTCTAACAACTGTCTTGTCTCCTCTCTTCTAACGACTGCTTGCCTTGTCTCCTCTCTTCTCTTCTAACGACTGCTTGCCTTGTCTTTTTTCTTCTCTTCTCTCTGCTTGCCTTCCCTCTTCTGTTCTAACGAGTGCATCTTCCCTCTTCTCTTCTAACGAGTGTGTCTTCTCTCCTCTCCACTGTCTTCACCATCCCGTATGCCCTATGTCCCCTCACAGTAAGACAGACAGAGAAAGAGAGTGAAAGACAGAGACACAACTAGAGAGAGAGAGAGAAAAAAGCGAGGCACAGAGAAAGAGAGTGAGTGAGAGAGAAAGAGACAGAGAGACTGAGAGAGAGAGAGAGTGAATAGACATCAAGACACCAGTAGACAAAGAGAGAGAGAAAGCGAGGCACAGAGCATGAGAGAGTGAGTGAGAGAGAGACAGAGAGAGACAGAGAGAGAGACAGCAACAGAGATACGAATAGACAAAGAGAGAGAGAAAGCGAGACAGCGAGAGAGAGAGACAGAGAGAGAGATAGAGTGGGTGAGAGAAATAAAGAGAGAGGGAGAGAGTGAGAGAGAGAAACAGAGAGATAGATAGAGAGAGAGACAGAGAGAAAGAGAGTGAGAGGCGGGGAAGCCCCCATTGGAAGTCCCCCTGCTGGGCTGCCTGAGTCTGTGGGGTGGATATCCTCTACTGCTCCCTACTCCCCAGAGAGGAGACCTCTTTTGTGTCTCAATGGCATTAGGCGTAGGCGTTCCTGTTACGGTTGGGTGGTTGAGAATGGTTTTATGTCTTAATTATTATTAGTAGTAGTAAGTTTTTACTTCATACACCACAGAGAGGATGATTTTGGTTCCCTATTCCCCAGAGAGGACACCTCTTTTGTGTGTTTTAGTGGTGTTAGGCGTATGAGTTCCTCTTACGCACTCAGACTGGTTGAGAAGGGTTTGGGGTCTCGATTATTATTAGTAGTAGCTACCCCAAAGAGAATGATTTTAGCTCCCCAAACTCCACAGAGGAGGCCCTTGTGTGTTTCAGTGGCTTTATGAGTAGGCGTTTCTCTGACGCACTCAGACTAGTCGGGGATAATTTTGGCTTCCTAATCTCCAGAGAGGAGCACTTTTGTGTGTTTCAGTGGCGTAGACATTTCTCCCCTGCACTCAATGGAAACAAGAGTTTGGCTGGCCCTCTATCCCTGTGGGGAATAGAACATGTACCATCAGCATGGGGACATCCTCTGTGACTAATACTCTTGAACGTTTTGCTTTTTTTTCTTTCTCTGACTCAGAAATACATACCCCTTTCAATTATTGACCAGGGGGACCTCCATCTTGTGTTTTTCCTTTCCCTGACTGAGAATAAAATGCCCGTTTTAATTATTGACTATGGGGACAGTAGTCGTGTCCTCCATTTTAGGTTTAAAGAATGGGCTGGCAGAGAGGGCAGACATTTTGACTGAAGTGAATACACCATCTCTGTTAGCTCACTGGTATGGTCTTACAGGCCAGGTCACCTCTGCCACCCTTTACTCTTGAGGCCTAAATATTGAGTTGTTATTAAGTAATTAAGTTGTTAATAAGTAATAATCATGGCTGCCTCCCACCCATGTGGTTAAAAACGTAATTGGGAGTTAGACCTCTCATAGTCATAGATGCAAATTCATTCCAGATTTCCCATGGTTCATTATAAGTACATTTGTGCTAACCTAACCATACAATGGGTGAACAATTGTCAAGCTCTTTGTAGAATGTTTATATTAACGTATGTTTATGTTCCTCGTTTCTATGGATACAATTGTGACTCAATGCGTTCCACCTGTGCTTATCCCACTAGACCAATGAAAGGGCTTCTTTGTGTATCTCTGCTTCATTACCCAGCAATTCGCCGCATTTATAATTAGTACATTTTAATCAGGCTTGTTTCCTTTGGTATTGTGTTACTTTTCCTATATTTGTCCGCGTGTCCTGTCCACATCCTCACACTGTT
>CM059283.1:5587167-5589667 GCA_030347295.1 Setipinna tenuifilis | reverse complement strand
TCACCAGGGGTCCACTGATATATGGGATGAAATTGACAGGCCACAAGACTTGTTTGCACAGGTTGAAGAGGAGGAGGTTGTACAGCCTGAGGGACTGAAGTCTGAAGAACAAGCAAAGAATGAGGAGGTCATTTTGGATAAAGGGAAAAACATCACAGCTGTGTATCAAGATGAGCCAGAAATGTCTGCCAATACAAATTCCCCACTGATGATCTCCTATGTGTTAAATGAGCAAAATGTCTGTCAGGTGAACCAAGAAGCTCTGCACCAGAAACTTGAGACCAGACAGACAAAAAATGTAGTTGTTAGTGAGAAAAGTGTTACAGACAAACATCAAAGTGCCCCTGCAGTATCTGCCGATACAGATACTCCATTGATGATCTCCATTGTTGAACATGGACAAAATGACTGCCAGGTAGACCAAGAAGACCAGCAGCAACTTGAGACCAGAGAACTTGCCAAACCAAAAAGTGAGGTCATCGTGGCTCAAAAAGTACCTGTAACAGCTAAGCATCAAGAGATATCTGACCGAGAGGTATCTGCAGATTCAAGTGATGATCCATTGATGATCTCCACTGTTGAACATGAACAAAATGGCTGCCAGCTAGACCAAGAAGCCCGGCAGCAACTTGAGACCAAAGAACTTGCCAAACTAAAAAGTGAGGTCATCGTCGTGACTCAAGAGGTGACTGTAACAGCCAAGCATCAAGATAACACGGAGATATCTGCAGATTCAAATGATGATCCACTGATGATCTCCATTGTTGAACATGAACAACATGGCTGCCAAGTGGACCAAGAAGCTTATCAGCCACAGTCACTTGAGACCAAAGAACTTGCCAAACCAAAAAGTGAGGTCATCGTGGCTCAAGAGGTAACTGTAACAGTCGAGCATCAAAAGATATCTGACTCAGAGATATCTGCAGATTCAAATGATGATTCACTGATGATCCCCATTGTTGAACATGAACAAAATTCCTGCCAGGTTGACCAAGTAGCTCAGCAGCAACTTGAGACCAAAGAACTTGCCAAACCAAAAAGTGAGGTCATCGTGGCTCAAGAGCTGACCGTAACAGTCGAGCATCAAGAGATATCTGACCCAGAGATATCTGCAGATTCAAATGATGATGATGATCCACTGATGATCCCCATTGTTAAACATGAACAAATTAGCTGCCAGCTCGACCAAGAAACACAGCAGCAACCTGAGACTAAAGAACTTGCCGAACTGAAAAGTGAGGTCATCGTGGCTCAAGAGGTAACTGTAACAGCTGAACATCAAGATAACCCAGAGATATCTACAGATCCAAATGATGATCCACTGATGGTCCCCATTGTTGAATATGAACAAATAAACAGCCAGGTAAACCAAGAAGCCCAACAGCAACTTGAGACCAAAGAACTTGCCGAACTAAAAAGTGAGGTCCTCGTAGCTCAAGAGGTACCTGTAACAGCCAAGCATCAAGAGATATCTGACCCAGAGATATCTGCAGATTCAAATGATGATCCACTGATGATCTCCATCATTGAACATGAACAAATTAGCTGCCAGATGGACCAAGAAACCCAGCAGCAACTTGAAACCAAAGAACTTGCCGAACTAAAAAGTGAGGTCCTCGTAGCTCAAGAGGTAACTGTAACAGCCGAGCATCAAGATAACCTAGAGATATCTGCAGACTCAAATGATGATCCACTGTCGATCCCCATTATTGAACATGAACAAAATGGCGACCAGGGAAACCAAGAAGCCCAACAGCAACTTGAGACCAAAGTACTTGCCAAATCAAAAAGTGAGGTTATCGTGGCTCAAGAGCTATCTGTAACAGGCGAGCATCAAGATAACCCAGAGATATCTGTAGATTTAAATGATGATCAAAGAACTTGCCAAACCAAACCAAAAAATGAGGTCCTCATAGCTCAAGAGGTACCTGTAACAGCTGAGCATCAAGATAACCCAGAGATATCCGCAGATTCAAATGATGATCCACTGATGATCCACATTGTTGACCATGAACAAAATGGCTGCCAGTTGAACCAAGAAGCTCATCAGCCACAATCACTGGAGACCAAAGAACATACCAAACAAACAACAGAATTGGAGGCGTCGAAAGTTCCCGAGGAACCACTTAGCAGACAATGTGTTACAGATACTTTAGACTCCCCAAAGCCATCTGTTCCAGATGTGTCTGATATCACTGTACCAAGTACCCACAATGCACCTGAAGCTGATCTGCAGATGGAAGAGATGGCCATTCTGCAGGAGGTGTTAGTAGAGGAACATATCAAAGAACCTAACAGACAAACAACACATGAAAAGGCCTTTATAGAGGAAACCATTGATGCGAAACATGTAGTGGTGACGGAGACTGTCCGACAAAATTCTGTTGATGAATCATGGGTGGTTGTCGACATCAGTGATGCAGTAGAGGGTGGTGCCCAGGTTAATGAATTTGATGGTCCACGGCATGGACAGGAATCTGTAGACCTTAGCCAACAGCAA
>CM059283.1:5557167-5582167 GCA_030347295.1 Setipinna tenuifilis | reverse complement strand
TGTGTATGCTGTGTGTGTGTGTGTGTGTGTGTGCTGAGAGCTGAGACCTGTGTGTGTGCTGAGAGCTGTGTGTTTGTGTGTGTGTGAGCTGTGTATGGTGTGTGTGCTGTGTGTGTGTGCTGTTTCCCTACTCGCTCTAGGGCATGAGGAAGGGGGAGGTATTGCAGAGCTTGTGGATTGGGTAGACGGAGAGATCAAGTGTGTGTGTGGATGTTTGTGTGTGTGTCTGTGTATGTGAGAGTATGAGTGTGTGTATGTGTTTGTGTGTGTGAGTGTGTGCATGCGAGTGTGTGCATGTGTTTCTGTGTGTGTGTGTATGTGTGGGGTCTGTGCATGTGTGTGTATCTGTGCGTGTGTGTGTGTGTGTGTGTGTGTGTCTCTGCAGAGGTTGTGGATTGGTTGCCTTTGTCCCATATTCGGTGTGCTGCGAGTTGATCCGGGACACACACACACACACACACACACACACACACACACACACACACACACACACACACACAGTATTAGTGTCCTCATGTGTCATGTTGCATCTTGGGTGTGTCCGGGCGATGGAGGCCCAGATCAGGATTCTCTGGATTCTCTTCCTGGTCCGACACACACTCCCAGACCTGACTTGGATTTGACCCAGAACCGAAAGTTCTGGAATGTGTTTTCCGCGAGCTTTGGTGTTCAGTTTCACAAACTGCCTGTAAAATTCACTGACGAGGTTGAATGTGGTCTGTACATCCCCTGTAAACACATTGACAGATGCGCTCACTCGCCATGCATGCACACACACACATACACACACACACACACACACACACACACACACACACACACACACACTCGCACACACACACACACGTGGCCCTGGCATGTAAGTCAGGTGAAAAGTGATCAGGTGTCACCTGTTGGCCTTCTCCAGTGAAAATGACATCAGTACCCAGATGCATTATGGGTAAGGGGTAATCTCCCAATGCTTTGCCCAGAATTTTGTCCGAGTCAGCTTCAAATTCATGTCCCTTCATATTGTGTTCTTATCTTACAGTAATAATATTTTACAGATTACAACTGTAATCAAAGTTATGTCATTTAAACTATAGCTGTCATAAAAGTATGTGTATAAACCTAAATGCTATTTACCATGATAAGAGGCAGTGGATGACAGCAGCTGTGATGTCAGTGTTATCACAGGCAGTGCAGGAACATCAGTCTCTGGTCATGATGGTGGAGCCCTGTGTCAGTGTTGGGTTACGGGTAGATTACTGGATCAGCTCTTATCCATCTTATCCATTTATACACGTCATACACACACACACTCTCTTTCTCTCTCTCTCTCACACACACACACCCACACTCTCTCACCCACACACACATCCACACACACACACACACATACACCCACAAACACATCCCCACACACCCATACCCACCCACACACACACACTCACTCTCTCTCTCTCACACACACACACACCCACACATGTAATGCGTACACGTCAATGCACTGCCCACGCAGAGACGCGAGGCTCCTTCCAGCTGTTGGCCAGATTTTACATCTCTCAAAGGACCCCTTTGTGTTTCAGGGGCCTCACATTATGGCCAAGCTACATTTTCCACGTTTTCCCCAGCATTTGAGGAAATAAATTTAGTGGTGTGTGTGTGTGTGTGTGTGTCTGTGTGTGTGTCTGTGTGTGTGTGTGTGTGTGTGTGTGTGTGCGTGTAAGTGGACAATCATGCCTGTGGTTGTGTGTAAGTGTGTAAGTGTGTATTTATGTAGACAATTACATTCATGGAACACGTCCAGATGGTTGCATCGCTATAATGCTACCCCAGTGGCAAGAAATCTTTACAGTCAACGAAAAAAAAACAGGAAAAAAGTAGAGAAGTTTTTTCTCCATCCCTTAAGTGTAACTTTGGGGTTGCGGGCTGTTGCGTGTCTTTTTTATTTCTTTTATTTCCATACTCTTTCCACACATGGTCTGTCTGTCTGTCTCACTCTCTCCCTCTCCCTCTTCAACTCTTTTCTTTTTTTATACCCCCCCTCACCCCCCCTCTTTCTCCCTGCCTCCCTCCCTCCCTTCCTCCCTCTCTCCCTCCCTCCCTCTCCCTCCCTCTCTTTCTCACCCTCTCCCTTCAATCCCTTCCTCTCTGCTCTACGCCCCTCTGCTTGCTTGCGATCAGAGCACAATATCGTGGGGTCAGGCAGTGTAGTGTGTTGTGTGTGTTGTTCGTGCGTGCCTGCGTGCGTCGGTTAGTGTGTGTTGTGGTACTCCGGGGGCCGAGACGAGAACAGGAAGGAAGGAACAGGAACATGGATCGCTGTCTTCGCCGGTTCTGCTGCTGCTGCTGCAGCGGACGAGATCGAGATCGCGACCGCCGGCGTGACCATCGTCCGGTGCTCTCGCCCGTGGAGGCTGCCGGTAGGTGGGACTGGAGGAGATTGGGACCAGACGTGTGTGTGAAGGGGGAGGGCGGAGGGGGATTATGAGGGGAGTTAAGGGGGGGTGGGTGTGTGTGTGTGTGTGTGTGTGGAGGAGAGAGGGGGAGAGAAGAGGGGGCAGAACCGCAGTAAAGTTTTGGTTCTCGGGTCTGTGACGTCCATGTGTGTAAAATGTCTGGCCTTCAGCAGCTACTGTAATTGCTTTTTGTGTTGAGCTTGAGTTTTGTGTTTTGAGGCGTAGAATTCTGCTTGTAAAACTGCTTGTTTCCAAAATGTCTGAGTTTGTTCAGATTTAGTTTAGTCCTACAGGTGGTTGATATTTCGAGTTTATTCTGTGTCATAAAAAAAAGTTACAAAGGGAGCGTCCGCCCCCCGTGCTTGTCGTCATGACGATGTCATGTACATTGTAGTAGGGCACCGATTGGTTCTTTGGGGGTTCATGCCTTTCGTGCAAAGTCCTGGCGCTCTCACATCACAGTGTCACCGATATCCTACAGGCATCTGGGCACCCCATTCTGTCCCTCACGGCATCTGTCACCACCATATCACAAGCTTACTGCAGGGGGCACTGTTAGGGCTGTGGTCAGCTTTGCTGTGGTACCGTTTCGGATCTCACCAGTCTGTTCTGCTCTGTTCTGCTCTACTCTGTTCGGTCTGTGGTCGTTTTTTGCTGTGGTGCCATTTTGGGTCTTGCCGGGTTTCCTTTCCACCATTTCGTGGCTGCTAGTTTCCTAATGGCGCAACCCGGGCAGAGTTACTCATCGTGACACTGTAGCCTGGGCAGCCTGGCACTGACAGGCATGCTGGTATGCCGTTACAGTACATCTGGCAGCCAGGCCTGGGCACAGGGATACAGTAGGCATGCTGGTATGCTCTTATACTTTACTGTACATCTTTGCCACTAACACAGATGCTTCTATAGTAATGCTGGTATGATGTAGTGGTTGTCAAACTGGTGTACAGGAGCCCTGGGGGTACTTGGATCAATTCAAGGGGGTACAAAATAAATCTATAAAGGGGGTCTTAGCTCTCACCAGCATAAGGTTATCATTTAGGTGCAGACAAAATGTTTAAAAAGATCTCAAGATACATTTCAACTACCCCCATTACAATCAAACAGACCCTATGATAATTGCTACCACATAATATTTGTTTGCATTTTGTTTATGCTACAATAATGATGCAAAAATATCAATTGCTACAGCAAGCTGCCTGTAGTGCAGGGGGTACTCAGTAGAACAAACGGTGTCTTAGGGCAGTTAAAAGTTTGGGAAGTGCTACTCTATAGGAATCAGTGACGTGGTGTTGTGCCCTGCCCTCTTCACTCCTTGCCCATGTGCTTAATGCATCAACATTGTGTCTTGTTCCTCTCCAGTTGTATAGTTGTGGGCGTTGTTTTGAGTCGAGCGCTTTTATGGTGCAGATATGTTCACCATGATGCCTCATAAAAAACAGTTCAATCATCATTTTAAAAAAGTTTATGAACATTTATTGCTGTGGCTGAAATATTTACGGGCATTCCAGCGTTTCCCTTTGGTCAGTCCTGCTGCCTGTCTCCTGAGGTGCGTTTGAGGTGAATCCCTTTTATGTGCACGTAAAATATTTGAGCTTTTGCGTAAATCTTCCCGAATTGTTCGATTTAACCGATAACCTTTAGTGCAGTGTCACCAGTGTGTGCATTCACTGAGAACCACCATTTTGGTGTGTGTGTGTTCATAAACATTTACACTGAACTCAAAGCGAACAGAAAACCCTTTGCAAACATTAATTCACTTTTCTTAATAGAAACATACCTGCTCTTTTTTTGTTTTGTGGTGTCAACGAAGTTGCCAGGTTGAATGGTCTGGATGCCGGGAGGATTTCCAGATACTGTGTTAATTACAGCATTAGTATCAGCCTCCCTTGATGTATTGGCAGGGTCACAAAATGCCACAAAATCCAGTCCAGGGCAGCACTGCCATCATTCACACTTCATCAACTCACTCACGTGGTTGTGAGTGGTTTTGCCAACTGTTTGGCAACTGTCAGTCAAAACAGAAAGCCACGCCCTCTCTCCCTTTAAATCAATCTAAACAGTTTCCAAACAGTTTCCAAACTGTAAAGCACTTTGAGCTGCATCTTGTATGTATGAATTTTGCTATACAAGTAAAGGTTATTAGTATTATTATTATTATTATTATTATTATTATTATTATAAAATGTGTCCTGTGTTCAGTCTAACATGGTGCCAAATTTGCAGAACAGTTTCTTAGCCTTAAAAAAATGAATGGCACAATTACATACTTTTCTTAAGCACTGTTTGCCTTTATTGCATGATGCATACAATACTGTACATCAGCTCACAGAGCAGTGTGACTGTTTAAACTTCTTGTCAAGAATAAAAAACACATTTCCTCAGGGTGGACAAAGTTTTATGCTCATGGGTTTAATTACTGCTTTTATCAGCAATGTGTGTGTGTGTGTGTGTGCGTGTGTGTGTGTGTGTGTGTGTATTGCACACACAGTCACACACCGGTGCATACCTGCATGCATTTATGATTGCGTATGTGTTACAGCGTGTGTGTGCACATGCATGTCAAGAGCAGCCATGGTGTGTGTGTGTGTGTGTGTGTGTGTGTGTGTGTGTGTGTGTGTGTGTGTGTGTGTGTGTGTTTGCGCACACACGTTGGGGTGTATGTCAGTGGGTGAGACACTGACCCTCATACCTTTCACTGTTTTTACAGCAAACAGCTGCTCGCATTCTTTTCTCTCTCTCTCTCTCTCTCTCTCTCACTCTCGCTCTCTCTCTCCCTCTCTCTCTCTCCCCCTACCCCCCCCTCTCTCTCTCCCTCTCCCTCTCTCTCTCTTTCTCCCCCTCCCTCTCTCTCTCTCCCTCTTTCTCTCTCTCTGTCTATCTCTCTCTCCCTCTTTCTCTCTCTCTGTCTGTCTATATCTCTCTCTCTCACTCTCTCTCTCTCTCTCTCTCTCTCATTCTGTCTGTTTGCGTGCCTGCCCCACTCGTACTGTATGTGTTATGCAGGCCATGTGTCCAGCCATTCAGGGAGGTTTATTTTTGGCGCTTTACTGGGCCATGCGTGACTCTGTCATCATACCATCATACCACCATTCCACCCGCTTCTCGTGGTGTGTGGTGTTGGGTTTCCCTGGGTGACATTTGTTTCGTCACACACACGCAGACGTCCTCATAGGTTTGACTCCTAGTGTGTGGGAGGTGACCTTTGTTAAGGGACTCGTTGTGTGTTTGGTCCTCGAATATCTTTGTGTTTAGTGTCCTCTAATCTCTGTCTGTCTGTCTGTCTGTCTGTCTGACTGTCTGTCTGTCTCTCTCTCCCTATCTTTCTCACTCTTATGCACACTGACACTTATACACTTCCACTCATTTTGTTAGTCTCTGTCTCTCTCTTTCTCTCCCTCTTTCTGTCCTTGTGTTTGTTTTGTTTATTTTAGTGTGTGTGTGTTGTATTAGTGTGTGTGCATGTGTGTGTATGTCTGCGCACACACACACACACGTGTGTTAATGTGTGAGAACACGCACTTGTCTTTGAACTCGTGTCACCAAACAAACAGGGCCAGCTGCAGCGAGCAGTGAGCATCGAGTGATCAGTGGTCAGCATTGAGGGGTTTAGCCACTCGCTCGCGGCCCCCTTTGGTGCACCATTGTGCTTAGAGCAAATAAAGTTTGTCCCTTTGGTGCACCATTGTGCCCTTTACCAGAGCAAATAGAGTTTGTCCCTTTGGTGCACCATTGTGCCCCAGAGCAAATAGAGTTTGTCCCTTCGGTGCACCATTGTGCCCTTTACCAGAGCAAATAGAGTTTGTCCATTTGTCCCTGCTCTATGGTTGTGCAAGTTCAAGTACAGAGGCCAGCCAAGCTGATTCACTTCACTTTACTTTACCCAGCCAGGCCACCTTACTTTACTATACTTTACCCAGCCAAGCTGATTTACTTCATTTTAAACAGTCAAACCGATTCAGTTAAATTCACTTTACTCAGCCAAGCTGATTCACTTTAACTCACTTTACCCAGCCAAGCTGATTCACTTCACTTTAACAAGCCAGGCCAGTTCACTTTACTTCACTTTAACCAGCCAAACCGATTCACTTAACTTTGACTCACTCACCAAGCGGATTCACTTCATATTACCCAGCCAAACCGATTCACTTTACTTTCCCGTCTGCCCACTCCACTCTCTTCTCTTCCCTGATAAGAGGGCACAGCTGGGGCCTAAATCACCCCGAGAGCTGAAGACTTTACACACAGACACATACACACACACATATATACACACACACACACACACATACACATTCACAGACACACACAGACATGGGCAGGAAAGCACTCACTGGGGCACCTGTCGGCCTTTCACGGACAGAAATATCTCTCAGTCAGTCAGTCAGTCGGTCGGCTGGTTGTAAACGTTAGAAGTTAAAGCTGTGACATAATCTCTTTCAAGGAGAGAGTGTCAGTGAAGAAATTTGCCTTGAGGGCATTTTCTACAGAAAACGATTATGCCTTGATAATGGGGGTATGTTGATCCAGAGACAAAGTACATTTTTTGCTCTTTAAAAAAAGGAGTTTATTGATTTATTTTTTTGAGTCAGGGTTGGCATATGTGTATTGCTTGTTTGTGTGTATATAAATATGTGTTGAATACACTAGTGGTTTTAATAAAGTGCATGTATGTTTACTTGTGAGGGCCTGCACCAATCGTGAAAAACTATTTCCATTATGCACAATAGAGACCCTATTTTATTTTATTCTAAGAGCTGCTCCATGGAGTGTTTGCAGGCTGGAAGTGAAACAATGTTGCATTGTGCCCCTTTCAGTGTTCTACTCCACTCTATTCTACTCCACTCTGCACTGAATGGGCACATGGTTAGTGTTTGCACATCAGGAAGACATTTTCTGACTTACATAATAAGACGTTTTGGGGGGGTAGGGGGGGGTAAAACACAGAGACTGCTAGACTACGGCACTTGATTTATGTTCGGGGTCATATTGATCTTTTGTAAAGGTTCTGCCAATTAAAAAAAAATTGCTGAGACGAAAAAATAAAGCGCACATTTCCTCACAGAAGCGCCCAGGGTGGACAAAGTTTCATGCTCTGGGCTTAAATAACTGACCTTATCAGCAGTGGGTGTGTTTATGTGTGTGAGTGTGTGAGTGTGCGAGTGTTGCATGTGTCTGTGTATTGCACACACACAGTCACACGCTAGTGTATGTTTATACAGCATGAGTTTGTCAGAGTACATTTTTAGGGGGAGAGCGAGACAGACAGAGAGAGAAAGAGAGAGAGCGACAGGGTAAAAGAGAGAGAGAACTCATGTATTATTAACTGGAACTGGAGGCAAAGCCGCAGACCAGAAGACGTGCAGGTCTCCCAGCGCAGAGACGCCAGAGAGGATGAAATACTCTGACTAACTCTGAAGTCTAACGCTGGAAAGAGAAGGGAGTCATCACGGAGAAAAGAAGAGTGGAGAAGAGAGGAGAGGAGAAGAGAAGAAGAGAGCAGAGCGGAGAAGAGAAGAGAGGAAAATAACAGAAGCCAGACGCACTCAAACACAGGAGGGAGAGCACTGGTGAAGGGAGGGGGAGGAAGGGAGGGATCCAGAGACTGAACGACAGAGAGAGAGAGAGAGAGAGAGAGAGGAAAGGGGGAGTGGAGTTGCAGCACGGAGCTGAGTCACAGAGGAAAAAAGGAAGAAGGGAAAAAAGGAAAAAGAAGTAGAGGGAGGGGGGCTCCACCGTTCCCGGCTCTTGCGCTGCCCTCACTGTTGTTTGGAACTCGCTGGCCGGCTCTACAACTCTCCAGCTCTCTAGCTCACTACTCCTGCTGCCGTTGGTTGGTTCGCCCGTCCGTCTGTTCGTTCGTGCGTTCGTCGGTGGGTGGCGTCCTGGAGTCCTCGCTTTACCACACCCCTTTTGCGTTTCCCTCGACCCTCCACCCCCACCCCCACCCCCCTCTCCAACACCCCACCCACCCCCTACCCCCTCCCTAGCTCCCCCTCTCCCTCTCCCTCCCTCCGTAACTCTCTCCCCCTCTCCCCTCCCTCCGTAACTCTCCCCCTCTCCTCCCCTCCCTCCCTCACTGCCTCTCTTTCTCACACTCACCTTTCACCCCCTCCCCACCTCCCCTCCCTCCCAACCTCCCACCCACCCACCGCTGAGCGCCGGCCGCCTGTCCCCAGTCTAAGACAGGCCTGATGCCGGCTCACCCCCCTGGAAATGTGTTCCCTACCCTGGTCATCCTGGGGCATGTGGTCACCCTCATAGGGGTGTGGCACTGGAGACAGAGGCGCCGGCAGATCCAGGAAGGTAAGAGACACACACGGACACACACAGCCTCCGAGGACCGGAGAGAATCAGAGACAAAGAAGGAAAGAAAGAAAGAAAGAAAGAAACAGAGAAAGAAAGAAAGAAAGAAACAGAGAAAGTTCTCTCCGAGTTGTAGAGTGTTCTGTGTGCTGTCTTCTGTGGCTGATTCATTCTGTGGTGAACGGTCTGAAGTCGAGCTCTGGCTCTGGAGCTGATGTGTGTTGGAGTAGTAGTGTGTGTTAAGTCGTTGCATTGTTGTTGCGGAGTTTTTTGCCGTACGAGTCTGTGCTGTTCCTTTTGCTTTTCTCACACACACTCTCTCCCTCTCGCCGTGTAAATGGATGTTTGCTCACACACTCCGTCACTCCTCGCCTCTCGCCGTCTCGCTTTCTCACACACATATAACACACACACACTCACACACCCACCTCCCTTTTCCTGCCATGTGGACGAGAGCGAGAGAGGGGTTAACCCTACACGTGCTGGAGCAGAGGCTGTTGCTCTGGAGCTCTGACTTTAGAGAAAGTGTCCTTCAAACGGTTTCACAATGAACGAGTGGTTTTATTTACCAAGATAATTTACAGTATCATGGGTTCATTTGTACTCAGTCTGCACTTTTTGGGGCAATAAAGCACATTATGTGCCCTCTCTGGTCTTTTTTTAGCTTTTTTTATACATTCATAAAAAAGTTGTGTTGTGGTTGGCAAAGCTTTGGATTGTGTCCTCAGCCAAACCAGCTTGCGCTCTGTACTGTCTTTTTCTGCTGTTGTGTGGCTAGGTGGGAGCTGCTTAGAGACGACACACACATACATGCACACACACACACATGTCTTTGTCATCAGTGATCACACACACATACACACACACACACACACACACACACACACACACATACACACACACACAGTCTGCTGTTGTGTGGCTAGCTGGGAGTTGCTCAGAGACGACACACACATACACACACACACACACACACACACACACACACACACACACATACACACACGCCTGTGTCTTTTACTCAGAGACTACATGGCTAATTATACCGTGGCTCCTCAAGCCTTTCCTGGAATGCGCCTGGGAGTCATGGTGATTGGTGTGTGTGTGTGTGTGTGTGTGTGTGTCCCCTTCCCCCCCTTTTGTTGGAGACCACTCTCAGTTCTCAGGGTGACCCCTAAACCGAGGTCATCGTAGATTTTAAAGGGGTGCCCTAAGGCCCTTATTGTGTCCTGCGTTGATAATACCTGTCAGCACTTTCAAAGGTGTGCGGGTGTGCAGGTGTGTTTGACTTACCTGGTCAGATAAGGGTGTTGTGACATGTTGTTTGCAGGAGGCGTGGCGCTCGTACACTACAGTTTGCCACACTGCACACAATGTTTACAATGTCATCAATCAACTTCTTCATCCAGGAACCTACGTTTATTTATTTTACTTTATTTTAAGAGGCTGCTGTCTTGTCATACTGTATTTGCCTTGTTTGTTTTGTTTGTATATCATTTTTCATTGCTGCCCAGTGAGGGTGACTAAGCAATAATGTAATTGTCTGCCTTCAACGGCACAAACGGCAGGCTACTCTACTGTAGTCTTACTGTTAGTGGAGGGGGAAAAAAGCTTAGAATTGAAGCATAGAGTTACAATGAGCCATGCTCTTGTTCGTGAAGAACTCTCTGCTTTGCTAGGTACGATGATATGGGTTTTTGCTGTGGATACTAGCTTATGCACATACCACCTCTAATGGTGCTAAATTGTTTAGTGGTTATGGCACTATCAAATGTCACGCCAAACAAGGTCGCAGGTGACAGCATTTACCTCCTCTTACAGGTTTGACATGCAAAGAAGAGTGTCGTTGGCAACGGGAATGTCTATTGTATTTCTCTAATTGTGCGTGTACCCATCTGAGGCATGTGCAGTTCAAAGTGTGTGTGTGGGTTGGTGGGTGTGTGCTTGCGTGTGTGGGTTGGTGGGTGTGTATTGTATAATCTTGGGCAAGGTGTGTGAAAGGGACTGTGGTATGTCAGACGGCACTTTGAGTGAGCTTGTAACCCTCGGCGATGCGTCAGACAGGTTTTAACTGTGTCAAGCTGGCTGATAAAACAGGTGTGTTGGTTCTCAGGAAGTGCAGCAGGAGCTTGATAATAGTTGTCATGGTGACAGATTGTTCTACTCTGGTAATGTGTTCTATTTGATACAGCTGTGTAGTTTTGTGAGGGATAAAGGCCGACTAGGTGAGTAGTTCTGTGGAAATAATGGTGAGGTGGAGGTGAGGAACTCTGCCAAGTCATTATTTTCACGGAACCGGTCACCTTGAAGGCCATTATCCCTTTTATCTCCCATTTGTATTTATGATGTTATTTTATATGCATAAACTTCCTGAAATAAATGGTTGATTTTCTGCTTTATAGCATCCGTGAAGAAAAAGTAGAGCATTTGGCAAAAGTAGAATTTGGCTACGAGAGTTGTCATTGTTACCATTAAAAGGTACATGATGATATGAATCAGTGATTTAAAGTTTTGAGATCTACTTCAAAGGTAGCCAGTTAAACAAAGTTAATTCCCACCTCATCAGCCAATCAGAAAAGAGAATTCCATTGTTAAGGGAGATAATAGTACATAGTGAAAAGGAATCATTGTTTTATATTTGCCTTGTGATAGAGAGAGAGAGAGAGAGAGAGAGAGAGAGAGAGAGTATTTGTTTGTGTCATGGTGGGTGCAAGTATTTGACTGTGGAAAAGGGATCTAATAGAAGCTGGTTTGACTGGTAAATGTATGAGTGCATGACGCCATTACATTTAATCCCTACACACACACACACACACACACACACACACACACACACACACACACACACACACCACACACACACACACACACAAACACACACACACACATACTGGAACTGACACACCTATCTGTCTGGTAAAGCTTTGCATATTGCCATAGCCTCCTTGCCTGAAGATAATGCGTCCCTCCCTGTCGTACAGCTTACAGGGAGCCTTGTCGAAACACTTTAATCCCCCCAATCATACAATACGTCCCTTTTGGCCCCTCCAGGCTCCTGTAGACTCAGGGTGTTGGCTTTGCTACCTGTGTGATCATTATTACTGCAAATGAAGGCCCGGTAACCATTATTAAATCCAAACAGCATTGGATAGAATACACAGGGCTGACGTCACTCTTCCAGAGCGAATAGAGAAACGTCTCTTTTGTCCCTTCCAGGCTACCGTAGGGGAGTTACCTATTGCTACCTGTGTGCTTGTTATTGGACGAGAGCCTGATAGCCTTTGCTGACTCAGAGCTGCACTGGAGAAAACAAATACATTAGACAGATATTACTCTTCCGAAGCTGATAGCGAAACATCTTTTTTGGCTCCTCCAGGCTCCCGTAGCCTAATTAGGGGGCTGGTTGTGCTCCCTGTTGGCTCACTATTGGGCCGAAACCCGATAGCCATTATTGACCCAAAACTGCACTGGAAAGCAATACACTGGGCTTGATGTTGCTTTTCCACCTGTGATGGATGTTACTCTTCCAGAGCCAATAGCGAATCTATCATGTCTTTTTTGTCCCTTACAGGCTCCTGTAGCCTCATTAGTGTATTGGCTTTGGATCCATTTTTGCCCCAAAATGGCACCAAATGCCAGCAGTGCCAGAATACACTGGATCACTATTACAGCTCTCCAGTAATTACAGAAGATAACTTTGTCAAGGGCCTGATAGCTATTACAGAACCAAAACAGAACTGGTCCAGATGTTCTCAGAATGCAACTGGGCTGATAGCATGCTGGTAGTGTGGATATAGGAACTTGTTTGGGTTCTGTGGTTCTTGGTCATTATACTGAAATGCAGGGAGGTTCTGCTCTAATGGGGGAGGCGATGGGTATGACTGAGGAGGTTTTGGGTAGCTGTGTGCGTGTCACTGCTTAGTCTGAGGATGAGGAGGAGGAGGAGGAGGAGGATGATAGAGACAAAAGAGAAGAAGGACATGGAGAAAGAGTGAAGGCAGAGGAAAGGAGAGGAGAGGAGAAGAAAAGAGACAAGGGGAAGGTAGAGTAGAGGAGATAAGGAGAGTGGAGTGAAAAGAAGAGGAAGTTAGGTATGGGGAGAAGATTCGAGAGAGGGGAGGAAAGAGAGAGGAGAACAGGAGGATCCAGGGGAAAGGTGAAGGGGGACAGGTTTCAGGACATGAGGGGGGGATTACCCAGTACCTTAAAATAAAGCCCTATGTCAACCCACTACCACACACACACACACACACCCACACACACACACACTCACACACACACATTCACACATGCACACAAACGCATATGAGGAAAGGTTTCAAACCCCATGACTTCTGCAGACATGATGTCTGTGTGTATCCTAGCAACAGCCACAACATTTAATGAACACCCTTGACTTTTCCCCACAAGGTCACAGCTCCCGTGTCTGGGAAGCATGGCAGGTATTTGATGTGCCCACCGGGGTTTTTACAGTTAACGGAAACTAAGACTAAGGCTAAGACTAAAACTAGCACTGAAAAACTAATTAAAAATAAAAATGAATGAAAAATGTAAAAGTATAATAACTAATATGGTGCCCACCGGGATAAATAAACATAGACCTGGACAGACAGAGAGAACGAGAGAAAAAAAAGAAAGAGAGAGAGAGAAAAAGAAAGAGAAAGAGAGACTGTGAACAGGTTTCCATCTAACTTTTTACGTAATGCTCATTCGACTATTTAAGTAAGAAATCGTAGCCGGCAGCACACACACACACACACACACACACACGCTGCCAATGTTTATACAAATGGAGACACTGATGGACATTTTCTTTTTCCAAAGTACCATGACTGTGCATTACTGATGCGAATGACTTTAATGGAAACGGAAACCTAGATTGTGTGTGTGTGTGTGTGTGTGTGTGCAGGTTGTGTGTGTGTGTGTGTGTGTGTGTGTGTGTGTGTGTGTGTGTGTGTGCAGGTGTGTATGTGTGTGAGACTGTGTGTGTGTGTGTGAGAGACTGTGTGTGTGTGTGTGTGTGTGTGTGTGTGTGTGTGTGTGAGGGTGTGTGTGTATGTGAGTGTGTGTGAGGGATAGCATAAATGTGAATGTGCTGGTGTGTGTGTTTGTTTTTCTTTTTGTCTGGAATGAGGAGGAGCAGGAAGTAAGTTGTTGGCACTAATGTACTGGCACCGTAAGTGTGTGTTTGTGTGTGTGTGTGTGTGTGTGTGTGTGTGTGTGTGTGTGTGTGTGTAAGAGAGAGATAGAAAGATGGTGCATTCTTATCCCACCTGCACCTTGTAAACTATTGTTAGCACCCCTTCCACACACACACACACACACACACACACACACACACACATGCTCATCCTGTGATATATAGCCTTGCCCTTGCCCTTGGCACTGGCCTAAGACCTGGGCTGGGTTTGGTCCATTATTTAAAGCCCCACTGGGCACATGATAATGCCCACTTTCACTGGGCCCTGGCAGACACCGCCGAAAACTTCAGAAAGCTGTGTGTGTGTGTGTGTGTGTGTGTGTGTGTGTGTGTGTGTGTGTGTGTGTTTGCATGACGCATCGCGAGAAAATGGAGCTCTTATCTTATTTATCCAGATCAGGAGTTCGTGAGAGAGAGAAAACACTTTTTCTTCTTTTCTTTTTTCTTTTTTAAATGGGTATGCCACGGTTGGTGTCCAGAACATCTTGTGAATTATGTGGATGTGTGTGTGTGAGAGATTTATATGGAACATTCTTTATCCAGCTTTTATCTGTTTGTTTTAATCAAGAGTAGAGTAGACCATGTGCAGGACTCTGCAGGGTGACTTGGTGTGAGAGAACAGTACTTTTTGTTATGTTTATATTGCTATGTTTTGTCATCATGTCTTACTGTCTTGTTTATAAGATGTGTAAAGTTCACTGTGGGCCTAGGGAGCACTGCAATTTCAAATTCTGTGCATACAACTTGTACATATGGTTTTTGACAATAAAGCTAACTTTGACTTTGAGTTTGAACAGCTCAGTAGTACTCGCAGGCCTTGGGCATTTTCGTCAGGGCTGTTTTCACAGCGGTAGTGAGTTACAGCCATTACCAGAGGATGTTTTTGGATCACTAAAGTCGCAGCAATAGTGATCCTGAACTTTACCTAATGCCAGATGACTGGAGGGTACTTCCATCTAATTTAAGTTATATGTTCGCTAAAGTTGATTGCAGTGCAATTATGTAAAACTGGACAGGACACATGCTGTGAAAACTGTGGTAATTGTTATTTCAAATCTCAAAATTGAATCCAAATGTAAGTATTGGAATAAGAAAAGAGAGAAAGGGAGAGAAGGAGAGGAAGGGTGATTAGGCGATTGAAAGTCAGTGTTGGGAATGAGAGAGAGAATAATGGAGAGAAAAGCAGAAAGAGAGATAGAGAGGGAGAGAGAGAGAAAGAGAGAGAGAGAGGGGAAAAGACAGAAACTCCTCATGCATGGTGATAACAGGGAGAAGAGAGGGAGAGAAAAGAGAAAAGCAGAGAGACAAGCAGATAGAGAGAGAGACGGGAACTCCTTGTGCATGGTGCAAGTCTGTCTGTAGTTATCTTCTCCTTCCTCCTCACCCCTTTATCGCTCTCACTTCATCTCTCCATCCCTCTCATTTCATCCCTCCATCTCTATCATTTCATCCCTCCATCTCTCTCATTTCACCCCTCCATTGTGTGCTGTGCATGTTTGTGAAGGCCTCTGGTATGCAGCCTGTTGTGTGCCAGCAGACAGTGCCTTCTTGTGTGTGTGTGTATTGTTGTTTTGTAGAGGACGGTTGTGTATGTAGCCTGTTTCATGGTGTGTGTCAGTAAGCAGTGGCCCGCAGGGTGGGTGTAGCCCAGTTGTGTGTGTGCGTGTGTGTGTGTATATTGTTGTTTTGTAGAGGACGATTGTGTATGTAGCCTGTTTCATGGTGTGTGTCAGTGGGCAGTGGCCCGCAGGCTGTGTGTGTGTGTGTGTGTGTGTGTGTGTGTGTGGGCAGTTGCTTGTTGGGTTAGTTGCTGTTGATGTCCTCGTGGGGTGAAGGTCGCGCTCCCGCCAAAGGAACACACCCTGGTGACTCACACACTGGTCACTCCTCCTCCCACACACACACACTCCTCTCCCCACCACACACTTTCTCCCTCACACACTCATTTCTGTGGCAAAACATCCTCTGGTATGTCACTATTACACACACACACACACACACACACACACACACACACGGACACCCCAATTTAATAACAAACTTAAGAATGAATGTGAGCGAACAATAGCTAACTCAAGAATGCATGTCGCTGTTCATGTTATGGTGTTTCCAGTGTAAATGAAGAGAGAGAAAATAAAGTTAAATGTAATGTAATCTAAAACAAATGATTTCCCCCTCCCCAAACACACACACACACACACACACACACACACTTGTACTATACACACACACCCCTTATGTGGCACCCCTATCAGTGAAGTTACTGTAGACGGCAGGTTTTACAAGCACACATGTATTGTATGTATTTTGACACAGTGTGAGGTAAATCCACATAAACACACATATATCCTACTGACCTGCTTCTACAGGTCTGCTGCATGGCCACCACTGCAGTAGGGAGGCTTATCTACAAGAGGTTGTTGTGGCCTATGGCTCTTATAATACTAATAATAATAATAATAATAATAATAATAATAATCTTTACTTGTCTAGCACAAGTCATACATACAAGATGCAGCTCAAAGTGCACAGTTTAGCAGGGTCACAACAAGACAACATTTCTTGCAGTCCAGTGGCACCGGAGCAGTTAAACACAGTTATGCCAGCCAAGCTGCTGCATACCTAAACCGTTACATATAACAGGTGTATCTGACTCCTCAGCCAGGCTGCCGAGCTGCTAGCATACCTGTATTGTCACACATAATGGATTGGTGTCAGGCCGTGGTTTCGCCAGGTATCAGGTATGCCACCGCTGGCCTGTGTAATGAAAACCTCACACACCTCACACACACACCACAGCACTCACACCACACCACACCACAGCACACACACCACAGCTCACACACCACACACACCTCACCACACCACACCTCAGACACCTCACACACACCTCACACACCACAGACACCACACCACAGCGCACAGGGTCTAGGTGCTTGGCTTACAAACCTGCTGGTCTGGGCTATAAGAATAACACTGAGGGCGTCTCTTGCTGAGGGCCCTGCTTTTACGATGCTGTCACTTTAAGTATTTCAATAAGACATTCATTGGCGTTTTTGAACTGCGGGGTTAGGCTGCACGTTTGTCACCAGCTGTCACAGACAGACAATACTGAAAGAAATGTTAAGTGAGTCAATAAGGAAGTGTTTAGGGTGTGACCACAGTGTATATTACTCCTCCATAATTGGGCGGTACTACCGTTTTACAGGGGGCACTATCTTTTACATTTTACATTAATTACATTATTGTGTCGCTACCCCCCAACCCTGCTATTTTTCTCTCTTTATGGGTGTGACCATCTATGATGTTGGAATATAGTTTCTTTGGTCTGTTCCCACTGGGAACACATGGGAGAGTGCAGTATTTACAGGCACAAAATGTATATTATATATAATATATTTAATTGTTTGTTTATTAATGTATTAATTTATTTATTCATTACTTGATTTACTTATTTATAGGATGTTAAAATTAGATTTGACAGACATGATAATGTTTGCCCTACTACAAAACTGGCCTTGAACGTTGCTCCCTAATGCTCCTTAAGCCTTTAGAGAACCTAAACCATAAAGGCTTCATTTGTGATGCGCTGATGAGGAGCAGGGATGGTGTGATATTTGCATGGCATGGCTCACACAGGTTATGTTAGCCAGGTACACATTTGCATGCTTCCTATCAGGCTTACAGGTTACAGTAGGCCACCTCACAATACACAGACTACTATTCAATGCTTCCAAAAGATATGGTGTATGGTGTAAAGCCTGTTTTAAAGTATAGCACATACAGACCCAAACAGAATCTTGTTACCATACAATGAAAGAGCAAGAAACTTCTAGAATTAGCCTGTACCGTGGTCTGCAACAGGCATGCTGTTTTCATGTTGTAAAGCCTGTTTTAAAGTATAGCACATACAAACAGAATCTTGGCTGTGGTTTTGGCCGTGATCTGCAGTAGGCATGCTCCTCTTTTCATGTTGTAAAGCCTGTTTTAAAGTATAGCACATACAAACAGAATATTGGTTGTGGTTTTGGCTACTGCAGGATTAACATACAACGAAAGAGCAAGAAACTTCTAGAATTAGCCTTTACAGTGGTCTGCAATAGACATGCTTTCTCCAGGTTGTAAAGCCTGTTTCAGTATAGCACATATATACAGGCCCAAACAGAATCTTGCCTGTGGGTTTTGGCTACTGCAAGAATGTAAATGTACAACAAATCAGCATTACACATTTAAATTTAGCCTGTAGAATGGTCCGCAACAAAACAGCATTAAACTTCTAGAATTAGCCTGAAGTCTGTCTGGAATAGATCTTTGCGAGGTTCTAGAATTCGTCAAAAGTCTAGTTGGATGGAATGGCTCATATTGTGAGCTTGTTTAGTTTTCCACAGGCCTCTCTGAACCACACCACACCACACGGCTAATACGAACCTGTGGTCCAAATGGGCCCCAGCCCACTGCTCACAGAAAGTCTGAGTCACAGCAGCCCTGCGAGCTGGCAGCCTTAAAGCCTATGGCCACACCAGCCTCAGCCTATTACTTTCGTATGTGCGGTGACTCACCAACGCACGCATTTCACTCAGCTACGTTCGTGAGATCTAAATGGGTCTTTCTTTGTTTACTTTTTAGTTAAACACTCATTTGACATGTTTGAGAGGTTTTGTTTACAGTTCCTTAAAAAAATAGTTTTGTTTATTATCCTTTAAAATGAGCACATTGCATTTATTTGATGGGGAAAAAATCAGCTGAGATATTTTACGCACAATGGGTGGTAAAAATTTGACTGTGTCAATCTTTGCTTAGGCTTTTGTAGGGAGATTATGCTGTTACTTCAAAATGACATCCTTATGACAAATGACATCCTTATGAAAATGTACTACTAACATGTACACCCTGTGGTTGAATTAGGCTGTTTTATTTTCACAATAAGGCTGTGTCTCTAGAAGCAGTGCAGTACAGTAGGCCTACATGCACAGCCAAACATTTGTAGGCACCGCCCCTTACTTTAAGTTGTCACCGCCACTTTCACATTCAGTCACAGCTGTCTCACTCTCGCTTTTCTGGTCTAAACAGATGGCCATAAATGGTTTTATGCGCTTAATTGCCCATTTGTTGTTGTCAAACACGAAGTAATACTTAGTGACCACCTACTACGAATCTAATCTTGCTTACTACAATATTTAAATTAAAGTTTAAATATTAAAAAAAGTATGTGGAGAAGAAAAAGAAAGTTATGGTTTTGTTGAGATGTAATTTAAGTAAACATCGACATATTGGAAATGTCGTGTTCGCCTTAGTAATTTAATAGGCTGTCATGCCAACGGACTTTCACCTGGAACGTTTTCGTCTCGTGCGCCTTTTTCACACCATCCCAGGACGCATTACGCAACGTCTGGAAAGTTATAGACGCTAGGCTACATGCAGAAAAGTAAAGCCCCAACACCGCCCGCCCGGATGAACGAGCTTACTCTAAATCCTGAATAGCCTTAGCCTATCCTCTACTATCGGGGATGTCCCTTCCGAATCACATTTCAATGGCGAAGGAGCAGCAGCGTGCTGCGGGTCTGTCTGTGTTCAGGAGTGGACGGTGGTGAGGTAGAAAAAGAAGAAGAAACATTCACGCAAATCAAAATGGGCCGGGCTACAATGAAATGAGGATTTCATCCCTTGCAATACGAGACGACACCGCTCTTCCCCCGGTCTCTCCTCTCTCCTCTCATACTGACTCAAAACAAAAGAACGTGTTCTGCGCCGTGCTAGCAGCGGAGTTTTGAAAAGTGCTGTACTGTACTATCTCTCCTCGGGGAAGCCTCCAGACACATTGCCCGGATTCTACTCTCTCTCTCGGACGGGAAGATGGCTGGGTCAAGCGGTCTGTCCAGCGCCGCGGCGGCAAACTGCTATGGCGTCTTCGATATTAACATAATTTATGGACGGGCGAATTACATTCATGAGATGACGTGCGGAGAAGTCGGACCACACTTATACAGCCGAATGTGTTGCGCAGGTAAGTCAGT
Source organism: Setipinna tenuifilis (assembly GCA_030347295.1). Taxonomy (NCBI): domain Eukaryota; kingdom Metazoa; phylum Chordata; class Actinopteri; order Clupeiformes; family Engraulidae; genus Setipinna; species Setipinna tenuifilis. Next base: position 5,562,209 of record CM059283.1, on the reverse strand, counting down.
CAGTGCTGCATTACGCGGTTCTTTGCGCCCCAGTTAAAATCAGATAGGAGGAGTTCGCAGGGCGGGTGTTGTGATGGGGGGGCGTAAGATCATGTTAACCATTGCCATGCCAACCACTATAAAAAACCCGCGCCGCCATCTACTGTCCAGTCAGATTTAAAATAGTCCGCGACTGGAGGAGGAAGAGCTATATGAAGAGACCACTTCCAGTAACTGCCTGGCAGTCCTCATAACTCGGGTTACCGTTACTACTAGTGTTTATGCTGCTGTTTTCTTAATGGCATTTGTGAAAAGGCAGTGCTATTTCAATATAAATGGATAAAATATATCTATAAAAATGAGAATGAACTTCAATAACATAAAGTCCTAATGGCTTTAACAGTGAGTCAAAACACTGCAAGTGAATTGAAATGTGTAAATGCTTAAATGAGTACGGTGGTATGTGGAGGTCTACGACACGGCTCAACTGTTCCAGGAGGCAGGAGGCAGGAGGCGTAGAGAGAGACATTCCCTGGCGGCTCTCCCCGTGAAAGCCCCAAAAACCACCCATCTATAAATATGTTCCACACTGTGGATGTGTTTGTCCGGCGTTGCCATAGGAACGGCGTACGCATCAGCAAGAGAAAGAGAGAGAGCACATGGGTTTAGGCTACTGTTGCGCCCATCTGGCTGTGACTCAGTCCTGCAGCAAAGACCAGCACAAAACAAATAAACAAATACACAGGAAGTAATATGCAGAGAGTTAATTTGGGGAGGGATTTGTCCTTTATGCTGTTACAACAAGGTCTTGGCCTGTTTTCCCCTTCATAGTAAGTGAACTAAATCAGGCCTGGCAAAAATAACTCAAGGAATGCACAGGTCAAACAAACTATAATGTTCTGACAGGACTGTTGATATATTGCAAAAAGCCTTTCGCTTCATGACAAGTACTGTAGGTCCAGAGTCTGGGGGTACGTGCTGTTTCCCCTTGTGTTTTATAGTTTCACATCTACCCTTTGTACCAGGATAACCCAGCAGTGTACATTTGAATGGGAAGCGATGAATTATTCATTAGACTATTATGTTATTATCATAACTCTCCCAACTTCATTCATTTTATAATTATGGTGCACAACCACAACCTAACCACAAGAGGGAGACTATTAAATGATATTTAATCTGCCGAGGATGGATATCAGATAGTTATATATATACAGAATGAATGAACCAACCAAAGTCTGTATACTAGCCTACAGTCAACAGTCCCTTTGCACTGAACTATACCCAGACCTTAAGGGCAAAAGCTTTGTGTGTGCCAACTTTGAACTTTTAGCTTTTTTTATTGTTGTGGTTTGACAGATATACACAGGTTCACATGTCAGTGTTGTGTATAATTTAGTGTACACCCACACAAAACAGTTAATACTGTAAATGTTGTCCTCTGCTTTGTAATTATCGTTTACAGACTAAACCTGTACATGGCGTTTATTATTTTCTTAGTCGTATCAGTAAAACGCCTTGTGTCTCACGGCAACATTGGGCAATTGAAAACCCTGTGAAGTGGGAGCCTCAGTTAAGTGCATGCCATTCATAACCCCATAAATCATAAACTGAGTGTGTGTGTGTGTGTGTGTGTGTGTGTGTGTGTGTGTGTGTATGTGTGTGTGCAGATGCTATGTGCATGCATGTGCGTGCCTGCTGCATGTATGCATTTACATGTGTGCATGTGTGCGCATACGCCTTGTGTATCAGTGTGTGTGTGTGCGTGTGTGGGTGTGTGTGTGTGTGTGCAGATGATGCTGATTACTTGTTTGTTAACATTCCATTGCTCAAGTGCTGGCAGAGTCCCTCCTGCAGCCCTAGGAGCCACATTTAGCAAACAGGCCCTTCAGGTGACAAGGGTGTGTGTGTGTGTGTGTGTGTGTGTGTGTGTATGCTTGTGCTTGTGTGTGTGGGTGTGGGTGTGCCTGTCCTTGGGTGTTTGTGTGTGTGTGTTTGTGTGAGTAAATGCGTGTGCTTGTGTGTGTGTGCACGTTTGTGTTAGTGTGTGCACACGCGTGTGTGTGTGTGTCTGTGCGCACATGTGTGTGTGTGTGTGTTGGCCCAGAGTTGGGTGGTGTTGGGTGTGGCCAGGGCCCCTTTTGCCTTTCAGGTGGAATGCTGAGAGGTCACCAGGTACACACACACACACACACACCAGGTACACACACACACACACACACACACACTCCGCTGTGCACCACAGATGCGCTGTCACGCCCCAGGGAGTGTTATTCCATCCACCGTCACTCTGTCTGTCTGCCTGTCTGTCTGTCTGTCTGCCTGTCTGTCTGTCTGTCTGTCTGTCTGTCTGCCTGTCTGTCTGTCTGTCTGTCTGTCTGTCTGTCTGTTTGTCTGCCTGTCTGTCTGTCTGTCTGATGGACATCTTGCAGCCTTTGCACATTTTTGCATTGTTTGCACACCTGCGTAATAACAAGCTTATTACATTGATATGTTTTTAATTCACAACATGTGCACATCTACATAAGGAAGCAATTGTGTTTACTCCAAACAATAAGATGTGGGAAAATTGACAACTATTTTTATATATTTATTTATTTATTTTCCAAAAAATTTCAAGGAGAACATTGTGTATAGTCACCTGGTAAACACACAGTTGGCTATGCCTCCAGACATCATCTGAAGTCAAGCTGTGGTTTGAATGAATGGAGCCAAAGAAACAAAATAGAGACAAAAAAATGAGACTTTAAAAAATATGGCGTAGCTGCAAACACCAGCATCTGTGTTTCATTGGTTATATAATCTTAAAGCATTCTTGGATTGATTGGGTAGTATTTTATTTCACTGCACACAACAGTAGCTGGTTTTGGTTAGGGTGCACTGGGTACAGCAGCACCCACAATGGACCTCTGGCGCCCCCTGGTGTTCACAAAAGAAACTACCTCTGCTGTGTGTAGATTAGAATGTGAGGGAAAAGAATGAGAGGATGAATAGAACACACACACACACATTCTAGAATCTCCCTTCCTTGTAGTCTTCCTGTCTTACCTATTCTGCATGTTGGAATGCTGGAACGTGGTAAACAACACCACAGCACTTTCCACTATCTGTGTGCGCCAGTGACTCTGTTCTGAGCTTGTTTGTGCTTGTCGGTGTGGTGCTGTGCTGTGCTGTGTATGTAATCATATCTAGTCTAGCGTGCCGCTCTCTGGGGGCTAAAACCTGGCCCGGCACTGGGCAGGATCTGGCTCGGATTTAATCTCTGATCTGGCACTGGGGTGTGGCCTCTGAAGATAGGTGTAGCCCCTAAAACACACACACACACACAAACACACAGGCAGACACACACACATTGATACACAAGGCACACATGCATGCACAAAGGATCTGCACATATGCATACACACAAACACGCACACACACACACACACACACACACACACACTGATACACAAGGCATATGTGCACACATGCACACATGTAAATGCATACATGCAGGCACGCACATGCACACACACACACACACACACACACACTGCTTGATTTATGGGGTATAAATGGCACTCCTGTCAGAAGGGTTACACAAGATTTAAAACATATTTACATACATAGCCAACTGTTATGCATGTGTGGTGTGTTGTTGCCATACGTATATTACAGTTTGCTCTGGTCCCAATCTGGCCCCAGTTGTGGCCCTGATGTGGCCTTGTGGTGGCACTGATGTGGCCTTCCTGTGGCCCTGATGTGGCCCTCATATGGCCCTGATGTGGCCGTGATATGGCCGTGATATGGCCGTGATATGGCCCTGATATGACCCTGTTCTGACATGCGTCTCGCTCTTGTTTATTACCGAGGTGCTCCCGAGCTGGGCTGGGCAGAGCAGGGCTGGGCAGGGCCGTCTCTCTCGTCCATAGCCAGCGTGTCTGAGAGGGCGTAATTACTGTTTAAGCCATCGCTTCCTTGCTTCCATCACCAGCACCCAGACGTGTGTGTGTGTGTGTGTGTGTGTGTGTGTGTGTGTGTGTGTGTGTGTGCTTAAGGGAGTAATTACTGTTTAAGCCATCGCTTCCACGACCAGCACCAGTACCCAGACGTGTGTGTGTGTGTGTGTGTGTGTGTGTGTATGTGTGTGTACCAGCACCCAGACGTCTGTCTATTGTCAATGTAAAAACCATCCCGTCCCATCCTGTCCGTGCCAGATCATGCCCACGTCTCCTTAACAGTCAGCCCCTTTCTGATTATAATTATACCGTTCGGAGACAAACACACTTTATTGCCAGTCGTGCCTGCATTAGATTAGATGAGGTGTTGTGAGGGTATCATTGTGTTGAGTCGATATTCGGTGGTGCTGCATAGGTGAGGTAAGGGTTAGGATTTGCAGAAAATGTCGTGCTGAAAGATCTTATGATGATAACAGACACTAAGACAGAATGTTCTTTCTGCTTGTATTCATGTATTTGACATGAGTCTTCAATCCAGAGCAATCTGCAGCAGGGAAATAACTGTAACTGACATTTAAGTAACGATAAAAGTATCAACTTATATGTGATAATGATGAGCAACCGTTTATCTGATTTGCACTTTCTGCGTCATTTAAACTCAGAGGCCCTGTAAGTAGAGACGTTTCGCGTGCTGGCTATTGAGACAGGCATAAGCTGCTGTGCAGTATATATGATGACTCTTGTGGGGCTGTATAGGGGATCAGATGTCATCGTCATCGCCACTGAGAAAGTCACTGAAAAGGTACTGTATAGTTTCGGCTGTGGAGATTGACTGCATTTGATGCAGTGCAGTGTATATGGATTCAGCTCTCACCTGGCACTTTTGTATGCTGTCTTATACACCTGTATTAAGGGAGTGGTCCCTGTGGATACACCCAGGAATGAGGGATGAGCCATAACATCGGAATGATAACCCTCAAGCAGCAGAAGCTGTGGGCTTCTTTAAATGTCTGTTTTCTTTTTTTTTTAAAAGGTAATTTTTTCTTTTTCTTTCTTTCTCTTTTTTTCTTATTTTTGCCCTGCGGTGTCAATCTGTGATGATATTCCCTTTTTGCATCGCCG
>CM059283.1:5547167-5552167 GCA_030347295.1 Setipinna tenuifilis | reverse complement strand
AAATAAATAAAAATCAGTCAAAAATCTACTTTTACTTTATTGTCCCCAGAGGGCCATTAGTTTTACAGTGAGACAGCAGAAAACAGGTGTAGACACAGAGATAAAGACATGGCATAAAACAAACCATTAGTGCGTATGCATGCAGAATAACATCCTATATCCATGCGTGACATTAACTTTAACTGTATATAATTTCAAAAAATACAGCCAGAACAATGTCCGTGTTTTTGAGGTTGAATGTTTTAACAGATACCGTGTGTACTGGTTTTGCGTTGGCAGTTCACCAGTCCCTCTCGTGTGATTGCACAACCAAAGACATAAATCAGTCCTTACACTAATTACCCCAGATGAACTCAGAATGAGCAAATTAAGCAGCCTGCTTACCACCTCATAAACACAGGAGCGTAATGACCCTGTATGTGTGTGTGTGTGTGTGTGTGTGTGTGTGTGTGTGTGTGTGTGTGTGTGTGTGTGTGTGTGTGTGTGTGTGTGTGTGTGTTTTTTTAAATGCCGATCCCCCTAAAAAGTAGCTTCAGGCTGTACTGTGTTTTAATCATTATTATTTTTGATGTGTCATTGTTGACACATCCTCATACATTTTTGGATCAGTGATTTTTGTATTGATTTTTATATTTGTAGTCAGCAGAACTGCCAAGCACTGTGTCGTTGTCATTGTTTGATATTTCCTATCCAGCAGTGACTTGCTGTATTTGAAGTGTGTGTTTATTTATGTTATTTTAATGCAATCGTTTTGGACTATCTGGCTTCTGTCGTCGTTGTTGTTGTCATTTTTCTATCGAGCAGTGTCGTTTTCCTATCCAGCAGTGACTTGCTGTCTCTTGTGTTTTATGTTATTTTGATGCAATCGCTCTGAGCTATCTGGCTTCTGTGTGCGCTGTGTCCAAGTGAAAGTGCGAGTGTGAGTGTGTGGGGTCAACCTGGTAACGAGAAACACCTGTATGCTGAGGGCGGTGAGGAACAGAGAGATGTCAGAGGCGAGGAATGTAAAGTGCTGGCTATCTATCACTGTTTGATCTTTGCTCCTCTCTCTCTCTCTCCACAGTTTCTTTCATTCTTTCCCTTGCCACTCTTTCTTTCCACTTTTTCCTTCGTTCTATGTTTCTTTCTGTTTCTCTTTCTCTCTTTCTTCTTTTTTTTCTTTCTATGTTTCTTTCTCTCTTTTCTCTCTTTCTTATCTTCTCTCTTGCCAGTATTCACTCTCTCTCTGTTCATGTTTTTTAATCAATTCTGTGTTTATGTAGCCTCAGCATCCTTGGCCTCTTTCAGTCTCCTCCTAACCACCACAAACGGTTGACAAACGTTTCTTACTACAGCACAGAGAGCACTAGGAAAAGCAATGCTGAAACGTCTGCTCTGTGCTGCTCTGCTCTGCTCGTACTATTTTGGAATAAACTTCTCTGTAGCCCTTGTGTCTCATTTGTCAGTGTGTGAGCCACTCTCACTTTACTTGGAGTTTTTTTTTGGTTGCACGCACCTGAATCAACCGATTAAATCTAGAGCGCAACAACACCTCTCTGCATCTTGAGGACATTTTCTGAAAGCGCTTTGGGAGGACCCGTCTGCAACTGGAGCAGTAGATCTGTCCCACAGGCTTAGGGGAAGTTATCCACAAGCGTGTGGTCACTGTTTCGGGAGGCTCTGCCTGCGACGAGAGCAGTAAATCTGACACGCACACACACACACATACACACACCTTGACACCCCAATACACATACACACACACATTGGTACCCTTCACCCCCCCAAGTGTGTGGTCACTGTTGAAGGGTCAGCAGCACTGAAGCACCCAAGGAGGCGTATTAAATGTCTCTGTCCACCTTCGGAAATATTTGCTTGCGTGGTCGGCTCTTTCTGTCTTCTGTGCAAGCAGTGTGTGACCTAATCTTTTGTATCAGTGGGGGGGTGAAGGGTACCAATGTGTGTGTGTGTGTGTGTGTGTGTGTGTGTGTGTGTGTGTGTGTGTGTATCGCTATCGGGGTGTTAGGGTGTGTGTGTGTGTGTGTGTCAGGGTGTATGTATGTGTGTGTGTGTGTGTGTGTCAGGGTGTGTGGTAGTGTGTGTGTGTGTGTGTGTATCGGTGTGTGAGGGTGTGTGGTAGTGTGTCTCAGTGTGTGTGATGTTGACTGTGTCCTCTTAGCACCCTCTGTAACCTTGTGTTCTCATTTGTTGTAGTTTAGCGTGCTAGTCCATTAGCATTAGCATAACTGGATTTACGCTAATAGGGTTTCCATTCACACCAAGGGACACAAAACTAGCCGGACAGTGTGTGACCTAATCTTTTGTGTCAGTGGGGGGGGGTGAAGGGTACCAATGTGTGTGTGTGTGTGTGTATGTATGTGTACTGTGTGTGTCGGGGTGAAGGGTATGAGTGTGTGTGTGTGTGTGTGTGTGTGTGTGTGTTTCCATTCACACCGAGGACGCAGGACTAGCCCCCACGCTAGCTGTGTTAGCAAAACACATTCCTCCTTTGATCCTTCCTCTGGACTGCTGTCTCTTCTGATTGAAAAAAAGGAGATCAAAACAGGAGTGCAGATCTGAAAGACAAGAGATACATGAGTGGTCATGCAGCAAGGACAAGCACAAAGGAAACCAAAACCACTGAAATCAGTAACAGTTTAGACTGAATAGAGTTACAGTAAGTCACATGAAAGTGTTTCTTAACTGTTTCCATGCTAAGACCACCTTGTGGTCTCTCTGTTCACTGCTGTTAAGTTACACTCATATTGTATATTTATACAATATATTAATATGAATAACATATAACATAGTGACATTTGTATAATTATACATTCACATAGCTGGGCAACATTCAGCAATACATTTAGCAGTGAAACATTTCAAACATTTATTCTCTCAAAGTTTATTTAAGCAATCAATTCATTTCATTTCAATTCAGTTGAATTCATTTGAACCATTTTGTAAGAGGCGTTGAGGTATTGGCAACATTCAGCAATGCATTTAGCAGTGAAACCAACCATTCTTTTTTATTCTCAAGAATAAGAATGTTATTCTCTCAGAGTTCATTTAAGCAATTAATTCATTTCATTTCAATTGAGTTCCATTCAGTTGAACCCCTTTGTAAAGGGTGTTAATGTGTTGGTGAGTATACTTATGCATTGTCTCTGACTAAGCTCTGGGCACAAAGGTGTCATATGTCAGCCATCAGGTAGCAAGCGACCAGTAGTCGGACAAATTCCAGCCGTTTTGAAGCAGGAGGGGTGTGTCTGTGTGTGTGTGTGTGTGTGTGTGTGTGTGTGTGTGTGTGTGTGTGAGACCGAGAAAGAGAGAGAGAGGGAGAGAGAGAGAGAGAGAATGCATGGGGATGTCAGAGAGAGAGAGAGAGAAAGAGACAGACAGAGGAGAAAGAGAGAGTGAGAGAGAGAGAGAAATTGAATGTGTGTGTGAGTGTGTGTGTGTGTGTACTCGTGTGTGAGAGAGCACGTCTGTCTGTGTGTGTTTGTGTAGATGCATGTACAATCACACCTATCTGTTCCTCCATCTGTGTCGATTGTTAAGTTATCATTGAGTTGCATCAGAGAGGGATGGGCTGGGTTCAGATCTGCAGAGTGTGTGTGTGTGTGTGTGTGTGTGTGTGTGTGTGTGTGTGTGTGTGTGTGAGTGAGTGTGTGTGTGTGTGTGACTGTGTTAGTGTGTGTTGGTGTGTGAGTGTGTGTGTGTGCTCGGATCTGCAGATTGCGCTGTGCTCTTCACGCACTCATGAAAGAATGTGTCTCGCCTACACCTGCCCTGCTCACCACCACAGCGATGAACAGCGGTGATGTGTCACCTTTCCCATGTTCCTCCCTGTGTGTGTGTTTACATGGTGTGTGTTTGTGTTGTGGTGCACACTGGGGGTTTGTCAGTAACCAAATGTTGTTTGTTTTTTTCTGTCTTTTTCTCTGCCCCCCCCCTCTATCCCTCTCCCCCTCTCTGTCCTCCCTCCTCTCCTCTCACAGATGAGCGGGATCGGGTTCAGAAAAAGACCTTCACCAAATGGGTGAACAAGCACTTATTGAAGGTATGAGGACAGCCGATAGCATCGGGCCCTTCTGTTTCCATTTGTTTTTTTCCATTCCATTCAGTTCAGTTCCGTGTTGTGTTATGTTTGGAATATATCCACGAAGTCTAACTGCCTGTGGTTCTTTAAACATGGTGATGGTGCAAAGGTGACATGTGTAGCGTAGCATGATCTATCAAAAATTACCCAAAACTATTTTGTTTTTGTTTTGTTTGTTTTTTTTTTTTAATTAAACAGGGCTGTGCCTTTGGCCATTTTCTAAAAAAAATTAAGATCAATCATTGGACCAGTTAATCAATCAGTCGGTGATCAATTGGTGTTTGGTGTTACAGCATCAGCAGAGAGCAAATATAGTGTGTGATATCAAGTTTGCACTTGCTCTTATATCTACGGACCTTAGTCATTAAGTACCATTGTGTCTTACTGTATTTATATGTCTTTCTCTCTATTCCCCCTCAGACATACAGTATGTTATATAAATACATCTATAATGTGTACATATATAGATATAAATACATATAGGTATGTACAAATATAAATTGTACCCAGTGGTGGTTTGCACTGTTAGGAATCTGTCAGGTCATGCCTATATATCTCTGCAGTGTTTTGGCATCCACCTGAGACCCACCCATCTCATACAAAACACTGTGATTTACTGCAGAGATGTTCCCTGTGAATTTTCTCACACACGTTACATTTTTTCAGGGGCTTATGGGTATTTCTGGACAGGCATACACAACACAGGTATTATGGTTAAGGTGCTACCCGGGGCAGTCGCCAACTGCGCAGATTACACAATCCAGAGAAAGTGAATGGATTAGGCTTTACACACATGTTGTAAAAGGTTACGTAGTGGGATCCCATTGTAGTCTGCCCTAATGACTCTGATTATGTAGGAGACACACATTATAGTAGCTATAGCCTGTAATGAGCATTAGCTAGCATTAAGCATAATCCCCCT
>CM059283.1:5519667-5542167 GCA_030347295.1 Setipinna tenuifilis | reverse complement strand
TCTAGTATTTATCAACAAAACATTGTAGACATTCATCAACAAAATATTGTAGAGCTTGTGAATTCCCAGTTGATGAAATGATTACCAGCTTTTTTCCACAGTGTGTGTGTTTTATTTTCTAACCCTCACAGAATATAGAATATACAGTACATAGTGGCTTGGTAGTTCTTTGCTGCTATGGGTTTGTGTGGATTTCAGAGTTTGGGGTTGCATCCTAAATTTCTCTAGACACATCAGATGGATCAGGCTGTGGTAGTCATACTGGATGTTGCTGTTATGATATCTCATCAGCACTGTTTTAGCATAATGTCCTTTTTCTAAAACACTTCTACAAAGAGACATTTTTGATTTTCAAAAAGATGCTTTCTTGATAAGTCAAGTATGATTTTTTTACATTTAGTTGTGAGAGTAATGATATTTACTATATTTGTATGTGTAATATTTCTATATTTAATATACATTTATATTTAAATATGTTTTTGTTTACTGCTTTTTAGGCTCAGAGGCACATCACAGACCTTTATGAGGACCTTAGAGATGGCCACAACCTCATCTCCCTCCTGGAGGTGTTGTCGGGGGAGACACTGGTGAGTACCGACCAGTTAGCTGTTAGCGATTAGCAGTTAGCGGTTAGCCTATCTAGACCACTGACCTGGAAGCCGATTCTTAATCACCCGGTCCGGTTTCAAAATAAGAGTCACTGTTAGCACAGAAAATAAAGCTGCCCTCAGATCAGTCTCATTAAAGTAAAGTCTGGTCGCACTACGTCAACTACTACTGTACGGGGGCCCAGTGTGGCTACCCACAATGCCCTTCTCTTCCTGGTATCAAGGCTCACCCTCACTCAGTTTGGTTGCTTCTTAACCTCAGTTGGAAATGAGTTACACCAAGATATGTGGCTTTTTGTTTTTTTTTTACCTAACCTGCTGTAACCTCTTTACTTGTTTTCTGTTGTCACTGTGTGAGAATTGAGTTTAACACCAGTTTTCTTGCATGTGGAAATGCTTTTGTTGGGTATACGACTACAGCTACACATAGAGTACAAGTGAATGGGAGACTTGCTTAAGGAAATTTGTTCACCTGCATTTGATTGACATGACCACTGTTTGGTTGTTCGTTAATCTTTGTGTTCTTCACTGCATCAAAGCATTTTATTCAAACTGCTCTTAACCGATTAATATCTACATTTCTTGCTTCTTTTATTTGGTCACTTTTTTTCCTTTTTTCCCCTTCTTTCTTTCCCCTCCCATCTTCCTTCCCCTCATTTTCTCTCTTTTTCTCTCTCTCTCTCTCGCTCCCTTCCTCCCTCTCTCTCTTTCTCTCTCTCTTTCTCTATCTCTCTCCTTACGTCTTTCTTTCCCTTCTTTACCCCTAAGCACTCGTTTGCCCTCCCCCTCCCCTCCTCACTCACTCTTTTCTGCTATTTGTTTGCTGACCTTTGCCCTTTGCCCTTTGCCGTGTGCCCTGACTGTGCCTCTGCCTCTTCTTCTGCAATGCCCTTGCTGGCTAGCCGAGGGAGCGTGACGTTGTCAGGAACTTGCGGTTGGTGAGTGGGGTCCGCAAAACCCGGGGGCACCGCTCTCAAAAAAAAAAAAAAAAAGGCGTGGCATGTGTCACTCCCACATTGCTGGGCTGTGCATGATGTCACTTCCTGTTTTGTTTGACAAATCAGATTCTTTAAAAAAAAAAAAAAATCTTTAAAGACACTTCATTTGTCGTTCAGGCATGTTGACCATGCCAGTTTGATACCTTTAGCAAAACCTCTCAGGTTTTTTTAGTTGACATGAAATTGGCCATGCACAGTTGCTTTCAGTGGCCATATAGAAATTAAAAATATATATTATATATAAGTTCCTTACTTTAGTTTAATGACTGTTGGGTGTGTGCAGTAGTGTTGAAACCTGTGAATCAAAAGTCGGTTAATCTATTATTATTTGATTGAAAGTACTGCACATTTTTTTTTCTTTTGTGTTTACATTCTTACCCCTTGCCTGGTAGGAAAGCCCCTTCAGTCCTGATGACATACAGAGTCATCGAAGTGACATCATTCAATTCAGGCCAATCAGAATGTGCCTCCCATGATAGCTTAGCTTTGTCATTGGCTAGCTGTTTGTGATTGCCTCAGTGCATGGTGTACAGTGGTGCACTCTGTGTTTCTGTGACACTTGATCTCATAATCTGTTGCTAAGAGCACTAAGATGCTTGTACACTGTAAAAAAAATATCTATGAATATATATAACCTATATATATATATACATACTTAACCCAGTCAAGTCATCTTGCTGCGTTAACTTCGTTATGTCAACATGTATTGTTTAATTAATTACACCTAAACATGACATTACACATTGACATAACTTCAGATATAAAAACAAGACATAATATATGGCATAAAAATCAGATGACTTGTCTGGGTGAAGTTTAGCCAACAAATCATGTTTTTACAGTGTAGAAGAAGATGTGTACCTAGCTGCACCGTAGTTGCTCAGTAACTTGACTTCAAATAGGACCATTTTTTTTTCTTCAATGACTCCAATCAGCCTCCATGCAGATTAAGCTTGTTCATACAGTTTGCCATCATTCTACCTGTTCATCAACCGCTGCTATAAGTGCCATATGTGTTCAGTTTAAGTAGGTTAGCTTAGTTAGTGGATGCTAGCTGTGTTGTATTGCCATGTGTATTAGTTTAGGTTAGCTTAGTTAGCTGATGCTAGCTGTGTTGTATTGCCATGTGTATTAGTTTAGGTTAGCTGACTTAGCGGATGCTAGCCTTGTTGTATTGCCATGTGTATTAGTTTAGGTTAGCTTACTTAGCAGATGCTAGCTGGTAGCTAGGCATTATTGTATTGCCATGTGAATTAGTTTAGGTTAGCATAGTTAGCGGATGCTAGCTGTGTTGTATTGAATGGAGGTAAGAGCATGATCGATGCTTTATTTGCTTCCATGAGGAGCTTTGTCACCCCCACCCCCCCCTTCATGAAGCGTTTGTCTTTGGCCTCCTCAGCAGACCTATGTCTCCTCATAGCTGCATAGCTGCATATCCACTTTCACAGCATTACAGAGCAGTGTCAGGACTGCTCTGCAGGGTAGCCTAAGCTAGGCATTACAGAACCCTATGATGAAAAACGGCTACACCTGTGATTACAGAGGTGAAGAGTTTTTATTTAGAGTGTTTAGTTCTTGATTATCCTCTCACTCCTCTCCACCTACATCTCTCTCTCTCTCTCTCTCTATCTCTCTCTCTCTCTCTCCACCTCGACGCAGCCCCGAGAGAAAGGACGCATGCGCTTCCACAAGCTGCAGAATGTACAGATCGCTCTGGATTTCCTCAAACACAGACAGGTAAGCCGGCGGTGTTAAGGTCTTACAGGGAAATATGCACCGCTACATCACACACACACGCATACACACACACACACACACACACACACACACACACACACATATCTGAGAGATCTCCCATGATTTGGGGTAGTGTTCAGGCATTATAACCATCAAGTCAAGTCAAGTTTATTTGTATAGCGCATTTCATACACAAAGGCAGTTCAACAAAACTTAACAAAAAATAAAGCCAAGGACAATATAGAAGCATAAAAGATAAAATATGTGTAAAATATATCTAGATTAAGTCTAGATTTGAAACCTCCAACACTAGGAGCAGTTTTGATGTTTTCTGGAAGCTGGTTCCAAAGCTGAACTGCATAGCAGTTGAAAGCTCCTTCACCACATTTTGTTGTGACAGCAGATTTTACCAAAAGATGTTTCTGCTGTGATCTTAAAGACCTAGTTGGTACATATAGCAAGAACATATCCAATAAGTATTTATTATAACAATAACATTACATAACCTTATTACATTACATTGCATTTGGCAGACGCTTTTATCCAAAGTGACAATAGGAGGACATAAGGTGACAGAGGTGTAAAGGAACACAGAGTAAGCAGACTACCTTTACACATACAGGGAGGTACCTGAATAAGTTTCCCGGAGCAGAGACACTAGACACATACTCCCCACATGGGGACAGAGTAAGAGAGAGTTGGTTTAGTGATTGTTAGTTTTGTTAGGAAGGGAAGCAGTCTCGGAAGAGAAGGGTTTTTACAAGCTTTTTAAAGGTCAACTCCTCCAACCCACCCTCACCCCCCTCCTCCCCCTTACACAGGTCAAGCTGGTCAACATCAGAAATGATGACATAGCCGACGGGAACCCCAAGCTCACACTGGGACTGATATGGACCATCATCCTCCACTTCCAGGTATCTCTCCTTACCCTCTCCCTTTTCTGCTTCTGATCCTCTTGGGAGTACTGTATACACAACACACAACCACAGAAGTAAATACAGTGATCCCCTCGCTATATCATGGTTCATCTTTTGCGGTCCCCTTATATCACTGACTTTTTCATTAATATATACATGCATCATTCTCCAGTTCCAGGTATGTATCTCTCCCCTCTTCCTTCTCTGCTTCTGCTCCTCTTGGGAGTACTATGTACACACCAGGGATAGAAATTGGCACCAGCCAAATGCTGGTAAAATATGAAGTGGCTGGTAGATTTCGGACTGAAAATAACGATCAACTGTTGAGTGGCTGGTGAATTTTACCATTTATTTGTCAGTGGCTGGTAAAGGTTGAGTACTGGTAAAGTTAGTTTCCACCCCTGATACACACACTGTATACACCAGGAATTTCAGTAAATACAGTGATCCCTCGCTATATCTCGGTTCACCTTTCACGATCCCCTTTTATCGCTGATTTTTTTCATTAATATATGCATGCTATGTCACTATGAATGCTAAAGAAAAGTTTGTCAGAAAAATATTATACATTATAATAACTATACTATAACATACAAATATTGATTAAAATGCAGTAATAAGACAATAATACCTGCAGTAAATGCATTAAAACAGTGTGTGGGAGGGGTATTTTAAAGCTTAAACTATAAAATAAAATGGACTCGTTATATCACGGATTTTCACCTGTCACAGGTGGGTTCTGGAACGTAGCTACCACGATAGACGGGGGAGCGCTGTGTACACACACACACAAGCAGAGAAGGAATGCCCGTAAATAAACACGCTTGTATAGATCGGTTCTGACACGCCAGGAGTCTGCAGAACAGAGTGTGCTCGCCTCACCTTGTGTGTTCTTAGCGCTGGAGCACCAGAGAGCATTCAGGCATACTCACACAGACATCTCCTAGTTATGCATTTGGAGAGGGAGAGAGTGGCATACACACACACACACACACACACACACACACACACACACACACACACACACACACACACACACACACACACACACATTTGGAGAGGCTAGAAAGTGGCTCCCACATGAAGGCTTTACTTGGTCTGTAGTCAATTAGCAGGGATAATGTGCAGCATAGACAGTATAGCCAGCTAACATACACACACATACATATATACACAGACACACCTACACACACGCATGCACGCACACATACACACACACATGGACACACACGCATGCACAAACCCACACACACATACACAGATACACACACCTACACATAGACACACACACACACACACACACACACACACACACACACACACATTACTAGGGGCCCCTAAGGTTGGCCACATGTAATCAGCTAATTACAGTCTTAGCACGAGACCCTTGACAGACCACACATGGACACTCACTGCTTCTTTGTCTTCCCTTTTAGTAGTTTATTTCTTTTCAGATGCCACTTTTTCTTACTTTACTTTTGAAAACATAAACAGCACTCCATTGATGAACACACAAGGACGGTTAAACATTTACAAGGACGTTTAAAATGAATGTAACCTAAAACAGACAGAACAGCTGCCTTATTCAGACAGAATAGCTGCTATTAAGTTCCTATTGGCTTTGTACTGTGCTGTTAGGGCAATGGGAGTCAGATGTTGGGGAAGAGAAGCCTTGAGGATAGGCAGGGTAATGGGCGTGCTGATTATAGTGGGAATTTCCATCTGCCTTACAGGCATTACGGGGACTCACACGCCCCCTAGTGGACAGCTTTTACGATGCCGCAGGGATGATGATTCACACACACTCATGATCTTTTCCTTACGCGCACACATGCTCACACACACACATACACACAGATGCACACACACCCTCAATGCAGATTTTGCACAACATCCAAGACATAAAGTCTGTTTAATGAATCACATGGCAGAACACAGAAGAAAGTTCTAGTTACTTTTCCAGTTATTTTTTCAGTCCCCTCTCGCAACGTATAAGGGAGCTTTTGGTAAACATCTTCTGATTCAGGAGAGCTGGAATACGTTCAAGGAAATGTAGCATTTTGAATCAGCCCTTGTTTTAGCCTACCTATCACTTAGTGCATGTAATGACACAGTAATTAACATGCCACTGTGGCTAATTGATTAGTAATAATAACACTTACACTGTGGACTTGATATCAGCAAAGCTGATACACTTACACTTACTGATGTGATGTTACATATGTGTGTGTGTGTGAATGAGTGTGTATGTGTCTGTCATGTACTGTTGCTTTTGGCGCATACAATCTTCTACTGTACTGATGAAAGTGAGTTTCATCCATGCTTATTTTGAACCATGTCCAGCCTACTTAAAGTGTAGCCAGAGACATCCAGTGTAGTGCTGGCGTGTCGAGCAAAGTGCTGAAAAATCTGTTAAAAGAAGCGGCGTGTTTCTCCTGGAAAGGCTCCGAAAGAGGCTGCTTAAATAATTGCCGAACACTGAAGTGTAATTACAGTAATCCCTCTGACACGCACTCCACACGGGCCCACCCACGTCTGTTAAGAGACACGGTCAGATTCGATCAGAACCTTTTGGCTATGCTACTGCGCTACTTAGGCACGCACGCACACACACACGCACACACACACACACATATACACACATAGCAGACACACACATACACACAGATATGCAAAAACATGCACAGACACACACACAGACACACACACACACACACACACACACACACAAGCAGACAGACACATACACACACATACACACACAGGCACACAGACACAGACACACACACAGACACACACACACACACACACACACTGGATGTCTGGTGGACATCCAAGTCTCCTCTACACCAGTCCACACATGATTCTCATTATCAGAAAAAGGGGAAAAATGAATGTTAGACTAAACAGCGAAACAAAAGATCCCTTGGCCTCGTGCTTAAACTGATGGAAAAACGCTTCTCTTTCCCAGCATCTCTGGGATCTGGCTCTCATTTATTTGAGACTAAATTGGGCGCACTGGAGCTGTGTGTGTGTTTATGTGTGTGTCTGTGTGTGTGTGTATGTATCTGTGTGTGTGTGTGTGTGTGTGTGTGTGTGTGTGTGTGTGTGTGTGTGTGTGTATGTCTGTGTGTGTGTGTGTCATTTATTTGAGACTAAATTGGACTGCTCTGGGAGCGCTCTGGAGCTGGAAGTCTCACTGCTGCTGCTGCCGAGACTTCATCTATAACGTCAAGAGCGACTTTTAATCTCCTCTAATGTTAGACTAGGGATGCAGGGTCAACACCACAGCAGCCGCCAACGGGGTATCCATAGCTCCATAACTATGTGTCCTTGCCCTCCTCTGACTCATGCTTTCCCCTGTAGGCCAGCAGAGAACCTGAGGCACATACGGTAGCAGGGTGCATTACATTACATCCAGACACAATTTTGCTTACAACATGGATGCACTTAAAGGCATCAGTACACACATATAGCTATCATACTGCCCAGTCAGACATGTTGTAGGTATGATGGCGGTGATGCTCATATGGTACTTTCTCGATAGGAAGAAGCACGAGATTTGGTCACAAGACAAAAGACGTGTTACAGTATCACATTACATTACACTTAGCAGATGCTTTTATCCAAAGTGACTGACAAAAAAGAGGACATAATAAGCTAACAGAGGAGTAGAGGAACACATAGTAAGCAGACTACCCTCATACATACAAGCAGATGCATCTGCCTTAAGTAAGTTTCCCAGAGCAGGGACACTATAGACACACATACTTCCTACACAGGCAGAATTATACAAGCATGGGGCATGTAGGGAGAGAGTTGGTAGGGTAGTAGCTAAGATTGCCCTCCTGTGACTCACGCTTTCCTCCTTGCAGGCCATCAGGGACCGGGGGCACATACGGTAGTGGGGTACATTACATTACATTTAGCAGACGCTTTTATCCAAAGCGACTCACAAAACAAGCATTAGGCACCTAGGGAGAGAGTTGTTAGGGTAGCTAAGATTGAGTCAGACGTTTTCGTTACCCCCCTTTCGTTTTCGTTCTTTTTTGTGCCCCCCCCCCCCCCCATACGACCTTTAGTGTTTGTGTTTTCACGGCACTGCAGTGTGTCCGAGACCCCCCCAAGGGTGCTTTCAAATTCTGCAAACGGAAGCTGGCAGTTGAGGCCCCCTCCCAAAAAAAAGGTGTTTTCCTTGAACTGTTACATTTTGAATGTTTCTGTTGTAAGCGGTCCAAGTTCCTTGATTTAACCATAGCACACAGGGCCTGTTTGCTCTGAGCTACCCTCTCAGAAGGCTTTTCGTTTGTCAGAAAACTCAAAACAAGCAGAAACAGTTTGCAAAAATTCACAAAAGTCTTCAAGCAGCACTAAAGCACTTTTCCTCTTCAGTCACCTTGCAGATTAGAAGCGGAATTGTCTTCCTGAAGTCTCATTTGAACTACAGAATTGACCCGCTTCTGCAAACTTGTATAGTGTGGTTACAGACCATGCAGGACTGCAAAGCAAATTCAGAAGTGCCGTTCATCCTGTTACGAGCTGATGAACCACTGAAACGATTTTAAAAACATTACTCTAAGATCGAAAAAGACTACTTAGTGTTGCTTTAATCAGTTTCTGCTTTTAGCAATCCATCCCTCCCCCTCCCTCTTCGAGAGAGCTCTGGGTTAAGCCAGAACAAAGCAAGAGGAAAAAACACACACCACTACCATCATCATCATCATCAACCTCTGACACATCAGCACCCAGCTGCCATGTGTTAGGAACCTGTAAACAAAGGTTTCTTTTCTTAGCATTACAATGGTGTATGTGTGTGTGTTTGTGATTGTGTGTGGGGGTAGGTGTATATGCATAAGTGTGTGTGTACTGGCGTGTATGTGTGTGTGTGTGTTTGTGAGTCTGTGTGTTTGGGTGGGTACGTGCGTATGTGTGTGTGTGTGTGTGTGTGTGTGTGTGTGTGTGTGTGTGTGTGTGTGTGTGTGTGTGCGTGCATGTGTGTGTGTATAAACGTTAAGCCCAGTATCCTGTGTATTAAGGGAAGGGAAGCTCAGATCCTTTGCCATCTTGTAAAGCTGCAGTGAGATTGGGTGGAGAAGTTTCCATGTGCCGGCTGAGTCACCAAGCTGTTTGTGTGGGTCTTTGTGGGTGTGTGTGTGTGTGTGGGAGAGAGTGAGTGTGTGTGTGTGTGTGTGTGTGTGTGTGTGTGTGTGTGTGTGTTGTGCGTGGGAGAGAGAGAGAGAGTGTGTGTGTGTGTGCGTGCCAGGCTACATCCTTTCCTAAACCACTCGTTCTGCCAGCCTGGTGAAATTATATCTTGAAACTGCTGGAGGGAAATCCTGACTATGAGTCATCAGAATGATGGGCAATAACCTCATAAAAGCCACACACACATTTATATTCACAAGAATTCATACACACACACACTCGTTTACACACACACACACACTCGCTTACACACACACTCACACACACACACTCACTTACACACACACACACACTCGCTTACACACACACTCACACACATGCTCATACAGTACATACACATTCATACACACACACGCATACACACACATACATGCACTCACATACAGGCACACCCAAACACTTACAAATGCAGGCCGACCTCCCTGACACCACTGAACATTACATTACATTACACTAATGCTTATTCTTTATCCCCAATGACTTACAAGCAAGGACATGAGGCTCATTCACACCAAAGACATATTATTATTATTATTATTATTATTATTATTATTATTATTATTATTATTATTATTACATTACACTTAGCAGATGCTTTTACACAGCGACTGACAAAAGGAAGACATAATAAGCTAACAGAAGTGTAGAGGAACACAGAGTAAACAGACTACACATAAGGAGATACATGTGCCTTAAGTAAGTTTTCCAAAGCAGGGACACTTCAGATACACCCCCTACACACGCAGACTCATACAAGCACGAGGCACCCAGGTAAAGAGTTGGTTAGTAGGGATTAGTTTTGTTAGGAAGGGAAGCAGTCTCTGAGAAGAAGAGTCTTTACAAGCTTTTTAAAGATGACGCCTGTAAAAGACTGAGAGCAGTGCGTTAAGTGAACAGTGTCTTAAGTCTGCCTGTTATGAACCTTCTTCACTATTGCTCACAAGTGTACACTATAAGGTGCTGTTTAGGAGGGCAAGGACATAAGGGTGCATAGGGTGCATAGGTGGCGTATTAGGACAAGGCCTTACACAGCAACATTCTCAGAGTTAATTTCCCAGTGTTCTGCAAAAGTGTTAATTTCAGAGTGTAAGTGTGTGAGTTAAAATTACACTGCAAAACATTCATTTAACTGTTAAGGAGTCAAATATGTAAGGGAGGAGTGTTAGATTAACACTACAAAGATACTACTACAAGACTACAAAATAAGCACTGACACAGTGTTAAAACTCACTTTCCTAGAGTTGATTTAACACTATAGACTTTGCTGTGTAGCGTTGTCACCTTCTGTTTAGTGTGGAGGCCACATATATCACTGGTGTCTGCTCAGGGGGTAGAGGAGTAGCCGAGCAACCAGAGGGTTGCTGGTTCAACTTCACCTTCACCTGGCAAAGGTCAAAGGTCAAAGTGTCCTTGAGCAAAACACTCAGTGGTGCCTTTGTAACCAGTGTGTGCCTGCACGTTGGTGAATGTGAGGCATTCAGTGTGAAGGTCTTTGGGAGGAATGCGCTATAGAAGATGCAGTCCATTTACCATAGATTCTCCTGACATGACAAATGAATAAAAGGCACTGGTATTTATGATGTTTTTTTGTTGTGATGTCATTTCATTATCAAATCAAATCATTATTTGATCATAAACTAATGACTCTCCATATCTTGCGCGCGTGTGTGTGTGTGTGTATGCATGTGTGTCAGATCTCGGACATCCAGGTGAACGGTCAGTCAGACGACATGACGGCGAAGGAGAAGCTGTTGCTATGGTCACAGCGGATGGTGGAGGGCTACCACGGAACACGCTGCGACAACTTCACCACCAGCTGGAGGGACGGCAAACTCTTCAACGCCATCATACACAAACACAGGTGTGTGAGACACACACACACACACACACACACACACACACACACACACACACACGTGCGCACACATACACATACATACATACACATACATACACATACATACACAAGCTCTTCAACGCCATCATACACAAACACAGGTGAGACACACACGCACACACTCTGCAACGGCATCATACACAAACACAGGTGAGACACACACACACACACACACACACACACACACACACACACGTGCGCACACATACACATACATACATACACATACATACACAAGCTCTTCAACGCCATCATACACAAACACAGGTGAGACACACACACACACACACTCTTCAACGGCATCATACACAAACACAGGTGTGTGAGACACACACACACACACACACACACAAGCTCTTCAGCGGCATCATACACAAACACAGCTCTCTGTTACCCCTGCTTCGATCAGGCTCACTTATACACAGGTCTGGCGTACAGAGCATGCCATAACACATTCATACACACACACACACACACACACACACACACACACACACACACACACACACACAGCGGAGATTTATTGAGATTTATTATGTATACCCCGAGGATGCCATACACACAGGTGTGCCCAACTGCACACAGGTGAAGTATGTAGCTTAATTTTAGCCACACATGCGATAACTGGTGTGTGTGTGTGTGTGTGTGTGTGTGTGTGTGTGTGTGTGTGTGTGTGTGTGTTAGCGTTTCACTTTGCACATCATAGAAAAACATGCCTCTGTAGCTTACTGCAGCTCACACAGCTGAGAGCCGAAGGGCAGGCCCGCAGACGAGATACTGAGACTCGATAAGTCACACAGCCCTCATGCAGCAATGAAGTTACCATAGAAATGGACAAAATGCCTTAAAAGCAATACAAAGTAGTTTTTTAACCTTATAATAATGTGTCCTAAATCGTTTCAGTGGTTCATCAACTTGTAACAGGGTGAAAGGCACTTCTGAGTTTGCTTTGCCTTCTTCAATAATGCACATATATAGATCTGTGGTGCACACACACACACACACACACACACACAGTCTGCTCTCCACACAGGTACTGCATTTATCAAATCTAAAACAGTAGGTTAACCCTGTGGTTCTTGCAATTAGACAAAACCTTGAAAAAAGACACAGACACACACACAGACACACCCACCCATACAGAGACACACACACACACGCACGCACACATGCACACACACACACACATGCACACACATGTACGCACCCACACCAGTCATAATACACAGTGTGTACAGTTTAAAAACACATAAACATAACATATACAGATATAAAAGTCTCTGCAGGAATGCATGCAAACACACCTATGCTGCCAAATGCCAAAGGAGTGTTCTCCATGCCAGCTCCAAATTAAATCTCTAATTGTTTGAAAACAAACAAGTCTGATAGCAAAGGACACTGAGCTGTAAGGAAAACATGCTTTCCACGCCCTCCCATCTGGAGGTAACTACAGAGCAAAATTCTCAGAGTTAATTTCCCAGTGCAAAAGTTGAAGAGTGTAAGTGCCAAATTAAGAGTTGAAATGGCACTGCAAACAGTTGATTCTTTACAGACTTTAATATGTAAGGAAGGAGTGTTAAATTAACACTACAAAGATTGGGACAAAACAATAAACACAGGAATAGTGTTAAAACTAACTCTCTCAGAGTTGATTTAACGCTATAGAATTTGATGCTTTTCATTTGTTGTTTTGTACACAGCAGTCGGTCTCTACAGCCTTAAGCCCTGGGCTACACTTTCTATAGTGCACAATACAATACAGTAGGTAAAATAGATAACACAATCTCGTGAATGACATTTACTTACAGGAAATATAAGACCCCTCATACTTCCCCCATATTTAAACTGTGAGAAAAAGATCAAAAAGAAAGATAGAGCAAAAGCAGTGAGAGCTGAGGGGGATTATGTGAAATTTGACTCTCACATATTTAACCCTTCTGTCGTGTTCGGGTCAAATTTGTCCGTTTTCCAACTTATAATACTCATAAATAATATGTTTTACATCTGATTACCTCAAGACCTTATGATATCCTCCACACTGTGTACTGTGAACATATACAAGTGATGATTACCTATTTCATTCAATTTTGTTTTTTTTTTAATCAACCTTGTGACACCTGTGGTGTTAATCTGTCTCAGACATATTTAATCTGTCTCTCACATGTTTAAATTGTGAAAAAAGATAAAAAGGATAAAAAGAAAAAGCAGTGAGGGGTGGGGGGGATAAAGTGAAATCCGACTCTCCTGGTGTAGGTGTGGTGAAAAATGAAAAGAAGAAAAAAGAAAAAAAGAAAAAAAAACGAGTTCAAGGACGCCAGCCCTGCAGGCAGAGCTTTTAACTACTAGCGTGTACCTGCAAGAGCCCAGCTATGCTGGAGTGTCTCTGAAGAAGAGCTCATTTCCTTGGGATCAACGCGGAGAGAGGGAACAGGGAGTTCACCCAACGCTGTGCGTTCGGAGAAAGGAGAGGGAAAAAAGGCTGGAATCTGGCTGCATGGAAAACCGTACAAGGATACTTGTGCACCTGGAAAAATTTGGAGCATTGAACATGAAGAGGTCCATCGGGAATTAACATGGCTTTGTTTGCTGGTTCATCAAAGCGTAGGGTTGTGTGTGCACACACAATTCGTGAAACTCTGCAGTTTTGTTAGATCTAGTCGGTAACTGGAATGTACACAGTTCAGCTACTTAGAGAAAATGTCATCATCTTGACTCCAGCGTTTTTTCTAAAGTGTCACATGTAGTTGGTACCTGAAAAGGTGAGCACAGCGTGCACGTGAAGAGAGTTGCCATTCATACAGTCTCGCTACCAAGAAAAAAAAACTGCCGTCACTTTGAGTCAGGTGACCTTGTTGTGATGTAAAGTGTTGTCACCGGTGGAACGTGTTAGATCTGTGTGGTCAGTACCTGAAAGGGGAAGACAGTCACCTTTGTCACCTGAAAAGGGAATACAGTCACCTCTGTTACCTGAGAGGCAAATCTCCACAGTGAACTCTGCACACCTGGAAGGCAAATATCCACAGTCACCTGCATCACCTGAAAGGGGAACACAGTCACCTCCGCCACCTGAGAGGCAAACCTCCACACCCACCTCTGTCACCTGAGAGGCAAACCCAGTCACCTGCATCACCTAAGAGGTAAACACAGTCCCCTCCGCACACCTGAGAGGCGAACACCGTCCCCTCCGTCACCATGTGGGGTCTGAAGCGTAAGCTCCACCGCAGGAAGCGTCACAGCAGCTCGACGTCCAGCAGCACCACCCACGGCTCCGTCAGCGACCTGGAGGACCGCGTGGTCATGCTGTGTGAGGACCTGCCCAACGAGAGGGAGAGAGAGAGAGGAAGAGAGCGGGAGAGAGAGCAAGAGAGCTCCTACGAGTCCAGTCACGACGGACGTCAGTCCAGCCTCAGCCTCAGGAGCAGCCACCGGTCCGTCAGCAGGAGCTCGTTTAGTCGGGGGTCACAGAGTGGAGCGGAGCAAGACCAGTACCAGAACCACCACCAGTACCAGCAGGACCAGCAGCGTGTCCACCATGCCTCCCAGCGCCACCCGCCCATCTCCCGAGACAGGTTCTCCTACAGACAGGCGTGCTACTTCGAGGAGCAGCCCAAGACGGCACAGCAGGAGTACTATCAAGTCAGAGTAGTGCCAGCCGAGGCAGTGTATGGATTTATGTGTTTATCTGTCTGTCTTCTGTGAAAAAATAATCATATTTTTAGTTTTGTATTATGTTAATTTTATCTTTATGTGATTGTATGAGGGTAGTTATTGTGGATTTGTTAGGACAAAAAAACCTGCAGACAGGGTTAGTAACACAGTGAAGAGTTCAGGTTGCTGGAGAAGTTCAGGAAACTGGGGATTACATTATGGCTACATTTTGGAAAAAAAATAAATCCTTGTTGATTTTCTTAGTATGAACAACAAAATCATTAAACATTAAGGTCTTCAAGTGATAAAAAGATCATAGTTCTAGTAAATTAAATATTTTCACAGCATCTTGAGTGACTTCAATTTGGGTGCTTTCGTGTCCATGTATACACACGTTGCATTTTTGCTTTGCACAATGTGCTGAGCTTTTAGCAGTTTTAAGCAGCTTTTCGTGTCGGAGATGCTGAGCTCCTCTGTGACATTTAAGATGGACGTGCAGCCTGTGTGCACATGTCTTCCTCGGCCGTAATTGCATTCTTGGCAGCGTTTTGTTATGAGCTTCCTTGTTGTGATGATGCACAGCAGCCCAGCTCAGCACAGCAAAGTGCA
This sequence comes from Setipinna tenuifilis, assembly GCA_030347295.1. Taxonomy (NCBI): domain Eukaryota; kingdom Metazoa; phylum Chordata; class Actinopteri; order Clupeiformes; family Engraulidae; genus Setipinna; species Setipinna tenuifilis. Next base: position 5,526,548 of record CM059283.1, on the reverse strand, counting down.
AGGGCAAGGTCAATGCAGCACTCTCTCTCTCTCTCTCTCTCTCTCTCTGTCTCTTTCTCTCTCTCTCTCTCCCTCTCTCTCTCTCTCTCTCTCTCTCTGTCTGTCTCTTGTGGCACCCAGAAGAAAGGGAGGCGAAGGAGGCAGGGGTAATGCCGCAACAGGGTCTTGCTTTTGCCTGTCCCACCATATTCCCTGTGTCATTCCCTCCAAAACTGACTCAGCACAAGGGCAGTGCAGCTCTCTCTGTCTGTCTCTTGTCTCTTGTGACGCCCAGAGGAAGGGAGGCAGAGGAGGCAAATAAGTTACAGCAACACTAAAATGGAAACGCAATAAATGGCTCACTAAACAGCACAGCCAGGGCGCATGGCACAGTTAAATAGCTAACAGTTAAGAGCATTAGGACTTCAATAAGAAGAGGATCATAAATGCACAGTTGTGTCTCTAAAAGAAATAAACCTCTCTGTCTGTCTCTTGTGGCGCCCAGAGGAAGGGAGGTGAAGAAGGGAAGGAGGGCCATGACAGGACGGGGTCTTGCTTTTGCCTGCCTCGCCAACATTCCCCATGTCATTCCCTCCAAAACTGGCTCAGCACTCTCTCTCTCTCTCTCTCTCTCTCTCTCTCTCTCTCTCTCTCTCTCTCTCTGTCTCTTGTGGCGTCCAGAGGAAGGGAGGCAGAGCAGACAAGGGCAGTCTCTCTGTCTCTGTCTCTCTCTTTCTCTCTCTGTCTCTCTCTCTCTCTCTCTCTCTCTCTCTCTCTCTCTCTGTCTCTTGTGGCACCCAGAAGAAAGGGAGGAGGGAAGGCAAGGGTAATGCCATGACGGGGTCTTGCTTTTGCCTGTCCCACCATATTCCCTGTGTCATTCCCTCCAAAACTCGTTCAGCGCAAGGGACTCACTCTCTTTCTCTCTCTCTATCTCTGTCTCTGTCTCTCTCTCTCTCTCTCTCTCTCTCTCTCTCTCTCTCTCTCTCTCTCTCTCTCTCTCTCTCTTTCTCTCTCTCTCTCTCTCTCTCTCTCTGTCTCTTGTGGCGCGCAGAGGAAGGGAGGTGAAGAAGGCAGGGGCAGGGCCACGACAGGACGGGACGGGGTCTTGCTTTTGCCTGCCCCGCCAACATTCCGCCACATTCCCCGTGTCACTCCCTCCGAAACTCGCTCGTCAATCACGCCCAGGCAGCGCTCCTCACCTGGAGACAGATACCTGGAGACAGATACCTGAGCTTTTTTTTTTTTTTTTTACACCTGGCAGGTACAGATTTATGATCGACAGAAGCAGAAACAGAAACAGACTGATGCTGTTCTGCTGACCTACCTATTTCAATCACTTTTATAGCGCCCTGTGGGATGGGATTTTTCTTTCTTTTACAGACACAATTGTGCATTTATGATCATATTCTTATTGATGGCCTAGCGCTCTTAAATGTTACCCATTTAACTATGCCATGCACCCTAGTTGTGCTGTTAAGTGAGCCATGTTTTGGGTTTCCATTTCCAATTCCATTTCCAAAGAGGAAAGGTGCTTAAGTGTTGCTTTAACTTATTTGCTTTAAGTATGCACATTCATAGTAATTCTCCTTAAGGAGCCCATCAGTGTCTGTTTTACACCACAAAATGTATTAATGCACATTTCAAATGTTTGCAAGTGAGGATTTCTTCTTCAAATAACTACATTGTGCATTGACAAGTTGGATGGAGATCTGGTTAGTGGCAAAACTTTGAAATCAGAAATCGAAAAACTCGTTGGCGATGAATTTTTATGAAGTCAAGCACCATCTGTTTAGGACATCCTGTAAGCTATGCAGTAAAACACTTGCCTTAGGAGCTGCCTTTTGATGTTATTGGTTGCCTGTCCTGCTTCCTCGTCAAAAGGCAGTGCTGATTGGCTGAGCCTGAGTGGCTAACCCTGATTGTCAGTGCTGATTGGCTAAGCCTGAGTGGCTAAGCCTGAAAGGCAGTGCTGATTGGCTGAGCCCGGTGCTGTCTGCAAGCCAGTAGTGGCTTTTGCTGGATGCACTAAGCAAACAGCAAACTGGAAATAAAAAAATCGCCTGTTGATTCAGTGGATCAGCTTAATACTTCTTGGTTTGACTATGTCAACATGTAGTAATATTGTGCAGCAGACTTGATACTTTATGTTGGTATAACTTTTTATAATCTGTCAATACAACAAGATCCTGGTCAAGCACCATTTATTTTACAATTCATTTTCAAACTCCTACGATGTTGTGAGAATGTTTTAGTGCTCAAATCTTTATGTTGGTATAACTTTTTAATCTGTCAATACAACAACACCCGGTCAAGCACCAATAAATTACAACTCTGAGGATGTTTCTGAGGATGTTTCAGTGCTCAAACCTTTTTAACTTTTTAATCTGTCAATACAACAAGACCCTGGTAAAGCACCATTAAATCACAACTCTGAGGATGTTGTAAAAATGTTTTTCAGTGCTCAAACCTCTTCCTTGTGTGTGTTTTCCTTCAGGCCCGCCTTGATTGACATGGGAAAGGTGTACAGACAGACCAACCTGGAGAACCTGGAGCAGGCATTCAGCGTGGCGGAGAGGGAGCTGGGCGTTACTCGTCTGCTCGACCCCGAGGGTAGCTAATCCTCCTGCTGGCACCACAATCAGCCAATTTGTGTGTTTGGATGTGTGTTTGTGCATGAAGTGTTTAAATACACGCTTGAGGTTATAATCGTGACTTGGATTTAATTTGTGTCTGAGATTTAGGATTCCACTTCTTGAGGGCTTCAGGCTGTAGTCTTTATTGGTTATGCATGTCTAACTGTGAAGCACTATTATTAAGCAGTGTTATTATTATTGTTATTATTATTATTATTATCATTATTATTATTATTATTATTGTTGTTGTTGTTGTTTTGTTGTTGTTGTTGTTGTTATCTTACTTTTTCACTCTTTCTCTCTCACTCTCTTTCTATATTGCTGTCTCTCTCTCTCTCTCTCTCTCTCTCTCTCTTTCTCTCTCTCTCTCCCCCCCCCCTCTCCATCCCACATACAGATGTGGATGTACCACACCCCGATGAGAAGTCCATCATCACCTATGTCTCATCTCTCTATGACGTCATGCCCAGAGTGCCCGATGTGCAAGATGGGGTCAAAGCCAATGTAAATCTGATATAAAGGATATCGCTAAAAAGTTTTTTTTCAATCACTAAGAAAGAACATACAAGGATGTTTTATTGTCACTTGCATAGACATACTGGGTAGCGTAGGACATGCAGTGAAATTGGTGAATATTATCAATACATAATATTGGTCCCTCCCCCTCCCCAATAACTATTGTTGATTTATTTTTAGGTCAGGGCTCTTTTGGAGTTGTGCTAACTTTGACTTGTCTTACAACAACAAAAAAATAGCACAGTTTAAATTTTGTTGTAGGTATATAGAGGAGAGCTTGGGTCAACCCTAAGTAAAGATGACTTATGTCTGACAGACACCACATCTTACAATAACAGCTTATGCTGTAAGTCTGATAAACAGGTTTTATTTTTGTAATCACTAAGAAAGAACATAATATTGGCTCGCTCCCTCTCCCCAATAACTATTGTTGATTATTTTTAGGTCAGGGCTCTTTTGAAATTGTCCTAACTTTGACCTGCCTTACAATAGCAAAAAAATGACACAGTTCAAATTTAGTTTTAGATATATAGAGGAGAGCTTGGACTACTAGGGGGTCAACCCTAAGTAAAGATGACTTGTGTCTGACAGACACCACATCTTACAATAACAGCTTATGCCATCATTATGTCAAGGTTACACTGACAAATCGTCTGCTGTGTATGGCTGAAACTAAAGATAATTTTTGTCTACCCTGACCCACAATTACTTGGCATTCCTCTGGCCTTATCCACAATAAAATGATGGTTCTCCTGTGTCCTTACCGACAACAATATAATAGTGTTAGTGTGCCCTTACCAGCAATAATATAATAGTTTTTCTGTGCCGTTATCCACAATAAGATTATGGTATTCCTGTGCCATTATCCAATAAACTGGTATTCCTGTGATTCCTGTGTCCTGACCCACAATAAATAATATTTGTCCACCCTTATCCACAATATAAACTAATATTCCTTTGCCCTTAGAAACAATATCATATGACATTCTTCTACCCTTGTCCCCAAAGCAATGATGGTATTCCTGTTCCCTTGTCAAGTATACAAGGATACAAGGATCGTTTATTGTCACATGCATAGACATACTGGATAGAGTAGTGCTCTATCCCCAATAAGATGATGGTATTCCTTTGTCTTTGTCCCCAATGCGGTAATGGCATTCTTCCACCCTTGTCCACAACAATATGATGGTATTCCTGTGATCCCTGTGTCCTTGTCCACAATAATATAATGGCATTCCTGGTATTCCCGTGCCCTTGTGATGATGGTATTCCTGGTGTTCCTGTGCCCTGTCAGGAGCTGGAGCTGCGCTGGCAGGAGTACTATGAGCTGGTCACCATGCTGCTGCAGTGGATACGCCACCACATCATCGTCTTCGAGGAGAGGAAGTTCCCCACCAGCTACGAGGAGATAGACGTGAGATTTGAATAACTGGTTTAATTTATTACATTTCATTGCATAAGACAAGAAAGCACTTTCATTTTAGCTGCCATAATGAATGAATGAATAAATGAATGAACGAATGAATGAACCAGTAAATGAATGAATGAGGAGAGGAAGTTCCCCACCAGCTACGAGGAGATAGACGTAAGATTTGACATAACTGCTTTAAGATTTATTTATTACATTTTATTGTACTTGCATAAGATAGGAAAAACACTTTAATTTTAGCTCCTCATAATGAATGAATGAATGAGTGAATGAATGAATGAACGAAGAGAGGAAGTTCCCCACCAGCTACGAGGAGATAGACGTGAGATTTGAACTGGTTTAAAATTCAAGATTAATATATTACATTATATTGTACTTGCATAAGACAGGAAAAACACTTTAATTTTAGCTCCTCTTAATAAATGAATGAATGAATGAGAAGCTGTTTCCCACCAGCTACAAGACTTGGGATTTTTCAACTGTTTAACAATGTAAAAAAACGATATTGACCGCAAAATGCTACTAGCAAACACTGAGTAACAATAACCAAATATCTGATCTGGATAAAGGTTATGAATTGATTGAACTAACAACATTTTAAAGCTACAACATTTACAGAGGCCTTAGACCTGAATGAAAAGCTTTTGGCCATTTATAGGCTTACAAAAGAAGGCTTTTGGCTGTCATGCAGTGACTTACGAATGAAGGCTCAGGGCATCATGTCAGGCATTGAGAAGTGAGAGGTGTACACATACAAACGAGCAGCCACAGGTGCCATCCTGGCAGAGATCCTGAATGATCAGTATGTCAGAAGAAAGTCTGTGCGCTGTTTTGGCTCTACAAAATAAACCTTAAAAACATACAGTGTTTTGATCATCCGCCCCGACGAAGATCCTGGATGATCGAAGTTTTTAAGGCTTAATATATTAAGGTACATATTTTGTGGAGCTGGATCAGCGTAGAGAACAGGTACTGGTCTGGTACTGAAGGCCTCCGCTATATCTTGTCAGGTTCTCTGGCGCCAGTTCCTCAAGTTCAAGGAGACGGAGCTGCCCGCAAAGGAAGCTGACAAGAACCGCTCCAAACACATCTTCAAGTCCTTTGAGGTAAATATGGCTAAATGTTAGCGTAATCAATATACCTAATTACACTAATTTGCACAGTAAAGAGGCTATAAGGTTCTTATTAGCCTTCTTACTGTACAGATTAGCATAATTAAGCATATTGATTACTCCAAACACATCTTCAAGTCCTTTGAGGTAAATATGGCTAAATATTAGCGTAATCAATATACTTCATTACGCTAATTTGTACAGTAAGGAGGCTAATAAGTTCTAATAAGTAAGGCTAATAAGTAAGAACTAATAAGTTCTTATAGCCCCCTCACTGTACAGATTAGCATAATGAATATTGATTACTCCAAACACATCTTCAAGTCCTTTGAGGTAAATGTTGCAAAATATTAGTGCAATCAGTATACCTAAGTCCACCTAAGCCCCTTACCATAACCTATAGGACCATATATAGGACCATTGAAAAAAATGTGACCCAATCAATATGCATTTATTTGATATAATAGTTAGGTATTATTACAAAACTGATGAACAGTACAGCATAGCCTCCAGTCTTCTCATTTAGTGCGCCCTTTTACTGGAAAAAGTGGTGCCTGAACAAAATGGAAAGCATACCACTGCTGCTACTTCAAAAATCACATTTTTCACTAGCAGTGTGTGACACCTTTCATTCACCGCCCTTGTTTTGGCAAAGGCCCTTTTTATCCAGTCTGAATCTGGGGCATTGTGTATTTGATGTGATGATAGGCGATTAGGTGGTAATTGTGGGTTATTCCGTGTGTGTGTGTGTGTGTGTGTGTGTGTCTGTGTGTATGTGTGTGTGTGTGTGTGTGTGCGTTTGTGTGTGTGTGTGTGTGTGTCTGTGTGCGTATGCATGTGTGTGTGTGTGTGTGTAGGGCGCTGTTCAGGCAGGCCAGATCAAAGTGCCCTCCAACTACCACCCTTTCGATGTGGAGAAGGAGTGGGGCCGGCTGCATGTTGCCATCCTGGAGAGGGAACGCCTGCTGAGGACGGAGTTTGAGAGGTAATGACTGAGCTTAATATGCAAGCTTCATACGATATAATTATAATAACATTAGGAATAATAATAATAATAATAATAAACTGTTTTTATATAGCACAATTCATACAAGATGTAGCTCAAAGTGCTTCAACAGTTTGGCAGGAAAACAAGACAGCATTTGTTGCAGCTTGGTAGCGCCGGAAAAAAGAAAGTTTATTCAGGCACTGTTGATAGAGTCAAGAGTC
>CM059283.1:5482167-5514667 GCA_030347295.1 Setipinna tenuifilis | reverse complement strand
GTGATGACACTTACTGCAGTATAGATCGAATAGACTAGAATTAGAATAGAATCAGAATAGAATTGGAATAGAATTAGAGTAGAATTGAAGTAGAACTAGAATAGAATTCAAATAGAACTAGAATGGAATAGAATTAGAACTAGAATATAATAGAATTAGAATAGAATTAGAATAGAATACCTTTTATTGTCACTATACACGACTACAATGAAATTAAAAGCAGCTCCTTCTTCAGTGCAGACATGTATGTGAAACATTCACTTACTTTATTTATCCCTAAGGAAATTAAAGTTTGCAGTAGCATATGCACACCATATACACATCTATTCACACACACATACAGAGATAATAATTATGGGATGTGTGTGTGTGTGTGTGTGTGTGTTGCTAGGGTCTGATGCGTGAGCTGGAGCACCGGGAGAAGAAGATGAACACGGTCCAGGCCACCGGAGACAGACTGCTGAAGGAGGGACACCCAGCCAGGAAGACCATCGAGGTGAGACACACACACACACACACACACACACACACACACACAACCCCCCTTTATCCTTGCTTACACTAAATTCCAAAATGAAATAAACAGGACATGAATGACAAAGCAGTTTTATAAGACAGCTGGCTTTTGTGACGAGTTTACTCTCTCTCTCTCTCTGTCTTTCCCTCTGTTGTCTACTCTCTCTCTCTCTCTTTATCTCTCTCTTTATCTCTCTCTTTCTCTCTCTTTCTCTCTTGTCTACTCTCTCTTTCTCTCTCTCTCTTTCTCTCTCTTGTCTACTCCCCCCCCCCTCTCTTTCTCTCTCTCTCTCTCTCTCTCTCTCTCTCTCCCTCAGGCCTTCACTGCAGCCCTGCAGACCCAGTGGAGTTGGATCCTTCAGCTCTGCTGCTGTATCGAAACTCACCTGAAAGAAAACACCGCCTACTTCCAGGTACACACACACAAATACACACAAATACATACATACATACATACATACACACACACACACACACACAAAGGCAGACACACATACACGCACACACACACACACACACACACACACACACACACACACACACACACACACACATACACATACACAAACACACACATACAGACACAAACACACACACACACACAACACTGATTAGCATCCAAATGCTAACGTCGGGCTGTTGTGCTGCACAACACAGTGTATCCCCAAAATAAATGGCTGTGACCACAGTGAGCAAATGAGCGTATAAATACACATTAAAGGTAGAGATTACACCTTCCACAGACAGACAATACCAGTGATCAATCACTAGACCAGAACACTTCTCAGAAAGGTGTTAAAAGTTGCTTTGTTGTTCAGTGCAGCATTTAGTCAGCCTCTAACACAGTTTATGAGCATGTACCAGACTGCCATAAATCAAGATAATTAGCTTGGCATTGTTACCACACACTATTATAGTGTAGCTGATATGACACACACACACACACACACACACACACACACAGATGCACACACATGTACACGTACACACACACACAAATACACAGACGCACACACACACACACACAGACTCACTCATGTGTATAAATATATAAATATACTTAAAGTCTTATTGGCAAGAACAGAATACAGTGAAACTTTTTTAAATATAAGTAGCATTACGCTTTCACATGCTTGTTTTAACACATCACATCAGTGGATCAGTCAAGCTATTTAATATAAGTAGGGTTATGCTATCAAAGGCTTGTATTAAACACATCACATTGAATCAGTGAAGCTATTTAATATAAGTGGCGATGCACTTTCACAGGCTTGTTTTAACACATCATATTAAATCAGTGAAGCTTTTTTAATATAAGCGGACATACGCTTGCTTGCAGGCTTGTTTTAACACATCAAATTAGTGAATCAATGTCAGCTTTAAAGACGATGAACTAAGCCTTACTGTCCCCCAAACCTCTGTACCCCCCCACTGCAGTTCTTTAACAACGTGAAGGAGGCCCAAGACCACACACACACAGACGCACCAATCTGTATAAATATATAAATACACTTAAAGTCTAAGTCTAAGCCCTCTGTGTCCCCCCCTGCAGTTCTTTAACGACGTGAAGGAGGCCCAAGTCCAGATGAAGAAGATGAATGACACCATGAAGAGGAAGTATGTGTGTGACCGCTCCATCACCGTCACACGCCTCGAGGACCTGCTGCAGGACTCCGCGGTATGTCCACACACACACACACACACACACACACACACACACACACACACACACACACCACCTCAGCAATACAGCCAGCCGGAGCTGAGCTCCCTCTGCTACAGTATTTATAATAATACAGTAGAGGTAGATGTTGACCACTGTGGAAAAGCAAATTTAGCCTCCTTGCAAAAGCCAATTTAACCACTGCATGAAAGCGTAGTTTTCCATTCTTCCTGGGGTCACCTGTAAAGTGTGTATGCACAGGTGGACAAAAAAACTAGTAAAGTAAAAGCCCTGCTATATATTCCTTCTGCCTGTACTCCTAACACAAGTAATGTCACTAACTAGCTCATCTACCTGGCTGAAGAGGTGTGCTATTTAAGATCAGGTGGTTCAGTGAATTGGCTGGAACAAATATGTGGCAGGATTTTTACTTCCTGACCCCCGGGATGTCCGCCTCTGTGTGTGTGTGTCACCTGAGCTCCCTCTGCTACAGTATTTATAGTAATACAATTAAAGTTCAATTTAAAGCCAATTTAACCACCGCATGAAAGAATAGTCTTCCATTCTTCACGGGGTTGGTCACCTGTGTGTGTCACCTGTGTGTGTGCCCCCCCTGAGCAGGTCTAGAAGGAGCAGCTGAACGTGCTAATTAAGATCAGCTGGTTCAGTGAATTAAATTGAACATATATGTGGCAGGATTTTTACTTTCTGACCCCGGGATGTCGGCCTCTGTGTGTGTGTGTGTGTGTGTGTGTGTGTGTGTGTGTCACCTGAGCAGGACGAGAAGGAGCAGCTGAACGAGTTCAAGACGCACCTGGACGGCCTGCAGCGGCGCTCCAAGACCGTGGTGCAGCTGAAGCCCCGTAACCCGGCCAACGCCGTCAAGGCCAAGCAGCCCGTACAGGCAGTGTGTGACTTCAAACAGATGGAGGTGAGACACACACACACACATAAACACACACACACACACACACACACACACACACACACACACCATCTTATCTGCGACTTCAAACAGATGGAGGTGAGACACACACACACACATAAACACACACACACACACACACACACACACACACCATCTTATCTGCGACTTCAAACAGATGGAGGTGAGATCCTGAGAATCACCCCAAACATGATACACACACACACACACACATCTAAGATCCTGAGAATCACCCCAATCACATCTAACAGAAGGCCCTCTCTGTGTTGTGTAGATCACAGTGCACCGTGGGGAGGACTGTGCGCTGCAGAATAACTCTCAGCCCTACAAGTGGAAGGTGAGGAACCCCAAAGGGGGCGAGGCCACCATGCCCTCCGTCTGCTTCATTGTGCCGCCCACCAACAAGGACGCCGTGGACAGCGTCACTGAGTGAGTGTGTCACACAGCACATGAACACACACACATACACACATACATACATACATACATACATACATACATACATACACACACAAGCACACACACAGCATCATTTAGTGAGTGTGTCACACAGCACATACATACATACACACACATGCATACACACACAGTGTCACTGAGTGAGTGTCACACAGCACACTGTGTTGTTGTGCTGAATTGTACTACTGAAATGTACATCATGTATTGACCAAATGAACCAATTTGGTGTGTGCAGGCTGGACAGCAATCTGAAGAGGCTGTTCGTGCTGTGGCAGAAGCTCCACGTCGACATGAAGAGCCTGTTGTCATGGCAATACCTCATGAGAGACATCCAGCTCATCAACTCCTGGAACATCCTGATGGTAAACAAACAGGCCCTGTGCAGATAGTGTTCTAGAGTTCTAGAAGCCTGCGGACATCATTCTAGAACGCTGTGGATATTGTTTAAGAGTTCTAATTGTAGAGTAAACAATTATCACACACACACACACACAGTAATTGTAATTGTAAATGTCACATCTCTGCGTATGTTCCTCCCGTGTGTGTTCCAGTTTAAGACGCTGAAGACGGACGAGTACCACCTGGCGCTGCGGAACCTGGAGCTGCACTACCAGACCTTCATGAAGGACAGCCAGGACTCCGAGCTCTTCGGTGCCGATGACCGTCTCCAGGCCGAGAACGGCTTCCAGTCCGCCAGGCAGCACTACGATGTCCTGCTGCAGTCCATGGAGCAAGGTACACAGATCACATCACATTTATTCACTTTAGTCACATGTAACTAGGTACTGACTTTGGCAGATTTTGAAGAGCACCTTCAATGCAGAACATTTAGTATAGTACACAGTATACACTAGAGTATTGTTTGGTTTACTCAGAATAGACTATACTATGAACATTTAGAATAGTACAGAGTATACATTAGAGTATTGTTTGGTTTGCTCAGAATTATCAGATGACATTTATTCACTTTATTCACATGTACTCTCGCTACTGATTTTGGCAGACTCTGCAGAGCAAGTCATAGTGTAGCACAGATTTAAACTGTCATGGACATTTTAATCACTGAGTATTGTTTGCGTTACTCAGAATGGTAATTTTATTTACTTTTTCGTGCATGAATTTAGCAGATTCTGCAAAGCAAGTCATACTGTAAAGCAAATTTAATTTTTTTGATTGGGATTCTGACCCTAATTCTGTGTTTGATTGAAACCCTGTTTCTGATTTTAATACATCTGCATTTTTAATCTGAAACCTTTGACTTTGGGGGTGTTAATGCTATTCTGTACCATATAAACAGTAGTGGAGTTTAGACCCACGTAAACGCCATTTACACACCTATTATTATATGGCTATAAGTCTACATCTAGAGTCACTAATAGCATCGTATAACCTATGTGTTATCTAAACGTTGTACTGAGTGATAAGGTGGTGTGAGCTCTATTCTGTACCATATAAACAGTAGTGGATTTTAGACGCACATACACGCCATTTACACACCTGTTATTATATAGCTTTTAACCACTCATTATTAGCATCATATAACCTATGTGTTATCTAAACATTGTGCTGAGTGATGAGGTGGTAACTGTTGAAAATGGCATTGCAGGACTTGTTCCAACTGGAGCACAGAAACTCGCCGGTAAAACCCCAAAACTGCTGCCGTGCCGTTTTGAGTTTGTGTGGCTTTTTGCTAATAGCAATAAATAAATAAACAAATAAATAAATATCTGGCCCTGTTTCATATTAAGAGTTCTTATTAATACTTTGTACTAGTTATTAGTACTTAGTATTATACTATTACTTGTGCAAGTATGCTGCACCAAGAGTACTTAATATAACATGGGACCAGATGTTATTTTTGTAGTGTAGTGTTACTCGTTTGCAAAAGTGATCAAAAATGCTGGCGTGTGTGTTTCCTGTTGGTTTACTGTGTGTGTGTGTGTGTGTGTTATGTTTACTGTGTGTAGTGTAGGTGTGTTTGTACAGTACATGTTTCACTGTCTCATGACACTCAAATGTGTGCACCAATAGTGAAGTACTTAAGCTAACCGTTAACCGAGTGCTACTATACAGCACTTCTGCTCGTTTGTGTGTGTGTGTGTGTGTGTGTGTATGTGTGTGTGTGTGTATAACTAAATACATTATTTTTCTCAGTCAATCCTGTAACACTACCTGTGTTTTTGTGTGTGTGTCTGTGTGTACGTCGTCTACCTGCATGTGTGTCTCTGCAGGAGAGCAGGATGAGTCCCTGTGTAAGACCTACATGACCCAGATCAGGGACCTGCGTCTGCGTCTGGAGAACTGCGAGAGCCGCACCGTCAACCGCCTACGCCACCCAGTCGACAAGGAACCACTCAAGGCCTGCGCACAGAGGACCTCCGACCAGAAGGTGGGACACACACACACACACACACACACACACACACACAATGTCACAGTCCTCTGGGACAATCACTGGGTTTCAAAATAAAAGTGTTAAAAGTGCCGTGAATACAGTCATCAATGCTGTACTTGTTTCGAAAGCAGTCACATTTGATTTAATAACAATACAAAATAATATTAATATCAATAAGTATCAATATCAAAAAAGGCAATGACACTCTTCAATGTCACACAGTATTAACAAGTGTTTCTATGCGTCCATCAGCAACTGCATGTGGAGCTGGACGGCATCAAGAAGGACCTGGACAAGGTGGCGTCGCAGACGGAGAGCGTGCTGAAGTCCCCGCAGGCCACCAGCGCCTCCGCCCCTCTGCTGCGCTCCGAGCTGGACATCACGCTCAAGAAGATGGAGCACGTCCACAGCCTCTCCTCCGTCTACCTCGACAAGTACGCTGCCTCTCAGTCAATTGATTAGAATTCAAATATAATTCAATTTAATTCAATCTTTATTACAGACTTACAGCAGGGTCCATACCACAAAAACTACATTAAAACTACAGTATTTTAAAATATTTAATGTATTATATTTAGCCAGTAGTGATAGTCCACATTTGTGTGAATGTTTATATACACATATATATGTATATATTTATACACACACACACACACACAACTTGGTAACTTGGTTACCTTTTTGTAAGGTAAACTGCACATTTTTTAGTGAAGTTACCAGTATATACTAAGGTGTGTCCCATGACGCTTCTTCCCAATCTGTCAGGTTGAAGACCATCGACGTGGTGATCCGTAACACTCAGGAGGCTGAAGATGCCCTGAGGAAGTTCGAGGCCCAGCTACGCAGCGTCAACAAGGTCCCCGCAGAGGAGAAGGAGGTTGCAGCTCACCAGACCCAGCTCAAGGTACCGATACTCAGACCCAGAACAAGAACAAGAATCAGAATGTATTGTCATTGTACAAGCACAATGGAATTAAAATAGCTCTCGTTTGGTGCAAAGGAAAAAATAAAATAAATAAATAAACAAAAAATAATATAATGTATATAAATATAGTCAGTATTAAAGAACTGTGATGGGGTGGGGCAGAGGGTTCAGTAAGGGTGGGCACTGCAGATGTTCAGTCTGTTTGTGGTTCATCAACTCATTACAGGGTGCTAAAGCCAGTTGCGCCGATCTGTAACTCAGATGAGACATAAGAAAGACAATTATGCTTCCAGCCTGTAGGGCAACCGAAGAGGAAAAGTGCTTTACTGTTGCTTAAATATTAAAAATTGTTTAAATACTAATAATTACTACTATAAAAAATAAAATACAAATTTTTTTTCTCCAACACAGAAACTGCGGCAGGACGCCGAAAAGGAGCAGGCCACGTTCGAGCGCCTGGACCGCGACCTGCAGAAGGCGGTGGGCGTGCACGAGCGCATGCGTGGCGTCCACAGCGAGCGCGACGCCGAGCTCGAACACTACCGCTCGCTCGTGACCAACCTGCAGGAGCGCTGGCAGGCGGTGTTCGCCCAGATCGACCTGCGGCAGCGGGAGCTGGATAACCTGGCGCGGCAGATGAAGCTCTACAGGGACAGCTACACCTGGCTCATCACCTGGGCGGCCGACGCCAAGCAGCGGCAGGAGAAGAGCTGCGCGGTCCCCATCGGGGACAGCAAGACCCTCAGGGATAGGCTCGTTCAGGAGAAGGTAGGACAGAGGAGCTTCTGTTTACTGTGTTTTGAAACACACAGTAAAAAATGAGCATCTGTCAATAAAAACTCAAAAAACACAAAGGCATGCTTTTGAATTCAGTGTGAAGGAAAAATGTTATTCCTTGTATTCAATTAGGAATTTGTGTTGGAACTACTCTTTTTTTTCTTTGCTTGAATTTATTTGTGTCATTTAATATTTTTTAGGACATTCAGTGAGTGTAGGAATCAAACTTTGGGAGCAATAATAGTTAAGACTTAATTTAGACTAGAATTTTCTCGACATTTTGCATTGACTATGTATTACAGAAACTCCTGCAGGAGATCGAAAAGAACAAAGATAAGGTGGACGACTGTCAGAAACACGCCAAATCTTACATCGACGCAGTGAAGGTAAGTGGGCTTTCCCCTCCTTTTCTCTCACTCTAGTGAGGTCAGTGGGGTCATGTACTGTACAGGTGGCTTAAACGTTCTCTCCCAATAGGACTATGAGCTTCAGCTGGTCACCTACAAGGCCTTGGGAGAGCCACTGGCCTCTCCAGCCAAGAAATCCAAGATGGAGTCCGTGTCTGATAACATCATTCAGGAGGTAAGTAAGATGATAGAGATCTGGTACACTCTCGGCCAAGTTATTCACATTCACAAGTGTGACAAATTAAATTATATCATCTGACTGCTTTAAGCGTAGGTGTTTTCAGCAGTGCTTTGATTTAACTGGTAATTTGTGTATATATAACACATTCCAAGTGTGACAAATTAAATCATATCATCTGATCGTTTTTTAGTGTGGGTCTTGTTAGCAGTGCTTTGATTTAATTGGTAATTTTGTTAAATAATAATAACAATAATAATAATAATCATCACCATCATCATCTGTATTTGTATAGCACAATTTATATAAGATGTAGCTCAAAGTGCTTCAACACTTTGTCAGTGTATATGATGGCACTGTTGAATTTTCTCTCCCCTCAAGTATGTCAACCTGAGAACTCGCTATAG
The DNA here is from genome assembly GCA_030347295.1 of Setipinna tenuifilis. Taxonomy (NCBI): domain Eukaryota; kingdom Metazoa; phylum Chordata; class Actinopteri; order Clupeiformes; family Engraulidae; genus Setipinna; species Setipinna tenuifilis. The sequence goes on along the minus strand of CM059283.1, from coordinate 5,505,994 downwards.
CGAGCTTCTCACCCTCATGGGCCAGTACATCATCTTTATCACGGACACACAGCGCCGCCTGGAGGATGAGGAGGTAAACTACACCTGGCATGCTCACCTCAACAGGACAGAAGCAAAACCAACACTGCTTCTGTAGTCAAACTAACACTAACTATAACTATTGTCATGTATGGAGAACCATACCATACCATGTAGTTTATTCCATTGTATATTAGTTGGACTAAGAATTGACACACACTGAACTTGAAAACATGGATTTAAACAACAGATGGGCCATGCACTGTCCCTTCAGTTTAGAACCGAATATGTCCCTCTCCCTCTTTAAGGGTTGGTTGGGACTAAACATTAGTGTTGCATGGCTCTACTCCTTTAAGTTTATTCTCACAATGATTATTATTATTATGACTTCCTGTTCAAGTAGACGGAGATATGTGATAGGTCGATCCTCATTATTGTGGCCGCCCCCTCCCCCCACTAAGCTCAATTGTTAGTTGTTGCAGCACATCTCCATACTCCAGTGGTCTGCCATCTTGTGTGTACAGCTGTGGGCTGTCCATTTATCTGTCAGGCTAAGGTCTCAGTGGGCATATACTATGATCCCCCCCCACACACACACACCACGACCACCACCACCCACTCGCTACCCGCCCACCACCCTTCGCTCCCTTTGCACCTCTTCTCAGCCTGAAGCAGAGCAAGTTCACTGTCTCCATTTTCCTGAAAGACATGTTGAGTGTTGTTCATGCTCACCCACATCCGGGAAACAAACACCATTCCAATCCAAACTGTTGGGTTCCTTTGGTCTCATTTTGGGAATAGGAATGGGAATGGACAATGGACACTATCCATAGTCAGGCCTTGCAGATAGTAACCCAGCTTGAACCCCTCCAAAAACTCTTTCTGTTTCCTCTGTTCTCTTGCCTTGTAATTCTACCTTGTAATTGCACTAGATAGACAGTACCCTAGCCTGAACCACCCACCGCCACCCCTCAAAAAACTCTCTGTTTCCCCTTTTCTCCTCCTTCATAATTTAATGCACTATCCATAGTCAGACCTTACGGATAGTAAGTAATCCAGCCTGAACTCCCCACTGCCACCCCTCAAAAAACTCTGTTCTGTTCTGTTCTGTTTTCCCTTTTCTCCTACTTTATAATTAATTGCACTATCCACAGTCTCAACTATCCTACTAGGACTTGGCAATACCCCAACCTGAACCCCCACGAACACCACTCAAAAAGCTCTTTCTGTTTACTCTCTTCTCTTGCTGTGTAATCTACTGCAGTCTATATGGACAAAGGATACTATCCATAGTCAGACCTTATAGAGAGTACCCTAGCCTGAACTCCCACCAAGACCCCCAAAAAGCTCTTTCTGTTTACTCTCTTGTCTTGCTGTGTAATCTACTGCAGTCTATATGCTTCAGGCTGACCTGCACCCTGTCTCTGAGTTACGTTACAGATTAGCACTGTTTTATTTTCCTTTTCTACCCTTACGTTTCCTTTTCTAATCTTTAAATTCTGTTTGTTTGTTTGTTTGTTTGTTTTTGCTTCTCTAAACTGCTTGCCAGTGCTTTATCATGATGAATGTTTGTCATGTTTGGGCACTAAAGAGGTACAAAAATATATCCACACGATAACCAGGTATTTAAACGATCACCTTTCGTTTTAAATTATTACACTACTTCACATTTCATTGTGTCATGTGTTTGTCCCATGCAAAATCATGTGTTAGTGTTAGGCGAGCATTAGTTTTATGGAGACAACATGATTTGTTAATAAAACAATAGTTTAGTTCATTTTAAGATAGAATAATAGTTTAGATAGTTCAAAATGATTCAACTAATACAAATATTAGCTGACTTATTTAAAACTAGCAAGAGGTCATTGGCATTCATCATGTCCACTCTGTCTTGTGGGTCATTCTTTCATTCATTTATTCATTCCTTCATTTCTTCATCCATTGTTTTAACATCCTCCATTTCCTCTGCTTCTCATGCTGCATCACTATGCTGTATTTCCTACAATGAGGCATGATTCAAACTCAAAACTCTTGCTCAGATTTGTTTTTCTTTTTTTTTCTTTTTGGGACGTTTAAATCCGCTATGCAACCTACTGCATTTTCCCCCTTTCTCTTTGTCTTTGCTAAAGCTAAAGCTTATGCTATTATTTCTTTTTTTCCATTTGTTAATTCACTTCTCCCTTGATGCTGTGTTATGAGCCATTCACAATAGTTTCTGCATAGAGCAGATACTGCAGTCCACCGTAGCTCTGATAAGCCAGCAGACCTTGTTGATGTCAGCCATATTTTATAATATTTAGATTTGCCCCTGTCCTTAAAGGACGTTATCTTCTCTCCCAGCTGCTTGTAGTCATCCCCAGCCCCAAATTCACTGTTGTGTTGTGAAGTGTTGTGTCATTCTCTGTGCCATACATCCAAGAAACAGTGTACAATGATGTTCTCAACAAAATGCCTAATTTTTAACTGTCTTAAATATTTCATGTTAACTTTTCTCTGTTAATGTAACCAAGACTCAACTCTACTCATTTGAAATGTACAAAGTAACAATTAGTATTTTTGTACATGTCTTTAACTTTTATCCATGTGATCCATGTGATCTCCCTGTAATTACCATGTAATGTAACCCAAGGCAAAAACTGCATTATTAACCCTGTAACTCCCATAACCATGTTCTTATTCCCTCCAAACCCCCCACCCTACCCTCCCTACCTACTGGCTACCTACTGGCTACCTACCTGCTTCCACTAATACAGAAAACAGCTGAAAAGATAAAAGCGGAGGAGAAGAAAAAGATGGCGGAGATGCAGGCAGAGTTAGACAAACAGAAGCAGTTAGCTGAGACTCATGCCCAGGCCATTGCCAAGGCCGAGAAGGAGGCCGAGGAGCTCAAGCTCAAAATGAAAACCGAGGTCAGCAGGAGGGAGGTGGTGTCCGTGGACGCCGAGAAACAGAAGCAGAACATCCAGCAGGAGCTGCAGCAGCTGAAGAGCCTGTCCGAGCAGGAGATCAAGACCAAGGCCCAACAGGTGGAGGAGGCCCTCCAGAGCCGCACCAAAGTCGAGGAGGAGATACGCATTATACGGCTGCAGCTCGAGACCACCGTGAAGCAGAAGGGCACAGCCGAGGCTGAGCTTCAGCAGCTACGGGACAAGGCCGCAGAGGCTGACAAGCTGAGGAAAGCTGCCCAGGAGGAGGCTGAGAAACTCCGCAGTCAGGTGACGGAGGAGACGCAGCGCAAACGCAAGGCGGAGGAAGAGCTGAAGAAGAAAGCCGAGGCGGAGAAAGACGCGGCCAAGCAGAAGCAGAAAGCTCTGGAGGACCTGGAGAAGTACAAGCTCCAGGCTGAGGAAGCTGAGCGGTGCCTCAAACAGGCCGAGCTGGAAAAGCAGCGCCAGATCAAGGTCATTGAGGAGGTGGCAGTGAAGAGCGCAGCAGCAGAGCTCCAAAGCAAGCGTCTGTCACTGGTCGAGAAAACATCCCAGCTAGAGGAGTCACTCAAACAGGAGCAGGACGCTGTCCTTCAGTTGCAAGGAGAAGCCGAAAGCCTCAAGAGGCAACAAGCAGAGGCTTCAAAGGCCAGAGAAGAGGCCGAGAAGGAGCTCGAAAAGTGGAGGCAGAAGGCCAACGAAGCTCTCAGGCTGAGACTCCAGGCAGAGGAGGAGGCCCAGAAGAAGAGCCTTGCCCAGCAGGAGGCTGAAAAACAGAAAGACGTGGCCGAGAGGGAGGCCAAGAAGAGAGCCAAGGCGGAGGAGGCTGCCCTGAAGCAGAAGGAGATGGCAGAGAAGGAGCTGGAGCGGCAGAGGAAGCTGGCGGACGAAACCGCTCAGCAGAAGCTGTCCGCCGAACAAGAGCTCATCCGACTCAGAGCCGACTTTGACCACGCGGCGCAACAAAGGGCCCTGCTGGACGCTGAACTGAAGCGCCTCAAGAACGACATCAATGCCGCTGTAAACCAGAGGAAGCAGCTGGAGGAGGAACTGGCCAAAGTCAGAGCTGAAATGGATGTTCTCCTCCAGGCCAAGACTGCAGCTGAGCAAGTGTCCTTGTCCACCACAGAAAAGAGCAAACAGTTGATTGAATCTGAGGCTGCCAAAATGAAGGCACTGGCTGAAGAGGCTTCCAAGCTGAGATCCGTTGCAGAGGAGGCCAAGAAACAAAGACAAGTCGCAGAGGATGAAGCAGCTCGCCAGAGAGCTGAAGCTGAGAAGATCCTGAAAGAAAAGCTGGCCGCCATTAATGAAGCCACAAGGCTGAAAACTGAAGCTGAGATAGCCCTGAAGGAGAAAGAGGCTGAAAATGAGCGCCTCAAACGAAAAGCCGAAGATGAGGCTTATCAGAGGAAGCTTCTGGAAGACCAAGCAGCACAGCATAAGCAGGATATAGATGAGAAGATGAACCAGCTGAAAAAAGCCTCCGATACAGAGCTGGGGCGACAGAAGAAAATTGTAGAGGAGACAGAGAAACACAGAAAGGTGGTGGAAGAGGAGATTCACATCCTGAAGCTGAACTTCGAGACAGCCTCCAAGGGAAAGCTCGACCTTGAAAAGGAGCTGAACAAACTCAAGGGTATCGCGGACGATTCGCAAAAGAGCAAAACAAAGGCAGAGCAGGAGGCTGAGAAGTTCAGAAAGCTCGCCCAAGCGGAGGAGAAGAAAAGAAAGGAGGCTGAAGAGAAGGTGAAAAAGATTAAGGCAGCAGAAGAGGAGGCAGCTAGGCAGCGAAAAGCAGCCCTGGAGGAGGTGGAACGTCTCAAGCAAAAGGCTGCAGAGACCAACAAACAGAAGGAGGAGGCTGACAAAGAGGCAGAAATACAGATTACAGCGGCAAAGGAAGCAGCACTGAAATGCTCCGCAGCCGAGAAGAAAGCACAAGACATTCTGGTGCAACAGAAAGAGGACAGCGCAGCCCAGGCTAAGCTTAAGGAGGAGTTTGAGAAGGCCAAGAAGCTGGCCAAGGAAGCAGCCAAAGCCAAAGACAAGGCGGAGAAAGAGGCAGCCCTTCTGAGGCAAAAAGCAGAAGAGGCAGAGCGTCAGAAGCAAGCGGCCGAGGCCGAGGCAGCCAAGCAGACCAAGGCCCAGGAGGACGCTGAGAAACAGAGGAAGGAAGCCCAGGAAGAAGCCGCCAAGAGAGCGGAAGCTGAAGCTGCTGCCCTCAAGCAGAAACAGCAAGCTGACGCCGAGATGGCCAAGCACAAACAACTTGCAGAGAAAACGCTCAAACAGAAGACTCAGGTCGAGCAAGAACTCACAAAGGTCAAAGTTCGGCTGGATGAAACCGACAAGCAAAAATCTCTGCTAGATGAAGAGCTGCAAAGGCTGAAGAAGGAAGTAAGCGATGCTGCAAAACAGAAGGCCTTGGTGGAGGATGAACTCTCCAAAGTTAAGATTCAGATGGAGGAAGTAGTTAAACTGAAGCTCAGAATTGAAGAGGAAAATAAACTTCTCATCAAGAAAGACAAGGAGAGCACACAGAAACTTCTAGAGGAAGAGGCCAAGAACATGAAAAAGCTGGCGGAGGAGGCTGCAAGGCTAAGCGTCGAGGCTCAAGAAGCTGCAAGACTGAGAAGCATTGCAGAGGCGGACCTTGCCCAGCAGAGGGAGCTGGCGGACAAAATGCTCAAGGAGAAAATGCAGGCCATTCAGGAAGCCACCAACCTCAAAGCAGAGGCTGAGAAGCTCCAGAAGGCCAAGGACAAGGCTCAGGAGGAGGCACAAAAACTCCTGCAGGACAAAAATCAGATGCAGCAGAGACTAGAGGTGGAGACCGAGGGTTTCCAGAAGTCTCTGGAAGCCGAGCGCAAGCGGCAGCGCGAAGCCACAGCCGAAGCAGAGAAGCTGAAGCTGCAGGTGTCCCAGCTCAGTCAGGCCCAGGCCAAAGCAGAGGAGGAGGCGAAGAAGTACAAAACACAGGCTGACGATATCCGCCTTCGCCTCGAGGAGACGGAGAAACACACCTCTGAGAAAGTCACTGCTGTTGAGAAGCTCGAAGTGCAAAGGCTGCAGAGCAGTAAAGAGGCAGATGGTCTCCGCAAAGCTATAGAGAAACTTGAGAAAGAGAAAGAGAAACTGAAAAAAGAGGTCGCAGATGTACAAAATAAGTCAAAAGAGGTATTGTTCACAATTATAATTAACTTCAAACTCTGCCAAGTCTAGGTGTTAGTAACACCTAGGAAGACGTAACTAACAGTGATAGATAACACTTCATGTGAATTGCTGACAGCCAACATAATTTAACAGTGCCAGCAATTTTTTTCATGAATGTCATCCGTTTTTTTAATTCCATCTACAATATCTTAACTGTATTTTAGGGACACTCGAGTTTCATGGTTTTTGTGTCTATTTTACACAAGATGTCAGGGTGTTTTTTTGAATGGTTTGAAATACAACACATTTTAATTGGTAACCTAACAAAAACAAAGTTCCTCTACACAGCCCAATCTCTCTGGTGACCAGGTGCTGGTGGTTTGCAGGGATGCAAACTTCTAGAGAATATTTACTCTCTAGACATTGTAATTGGTATATAAATATGTTCCTTGTTAAGTAGATGACATCCAGAAAAGTTTTTATCTGTAACATTGCAAAACTGAAATCAGGGGCCTACCTAATAATATTTCATGAAATCCTCATCCACTTTGATAAGTCTTCAACAAGGTTTTGCTGACGTTTCTGGAGTTTGTAGATGCACAATTTTACCCATGACATAATTCACACAATTAATTATATTACACATTATTATATTTCTAATTATATTACAGTTATGTTTAGCTAGTGCCCTTGTCTGTCTAGTTGTTGTTTGTTGTGTGAATTGTAGTACTGTCCTTTTTCAGGCATGCCTCTAAATGTAGAAGAAATGCTGAAAGCTATTAGACTACTAAGAGTTTGACAGGTGCTTGATTTGTATTGGGTTGGACATGCATCTTGAGATTGCTGATGCTGCATCTACAACGAGCATGTTTGTAAATAATTGGCAATGTCAATTATTTTGAACTACACTGTTGAGATGCATTACTTAATTGAACAAAAAGATTGATATTTAAACATAAATATAAATATAAACAGGAACATATTGCCATGAAAAACGAGTGTCCAAATATTGTAACAAGTTTTGTCGTCTATATTTTAGAATCATAAACTTACAAATAATTACCCTTAAATTATTTGTGTCTGAGATATAAATGTGTTTATTAATGCTGCCATTTCTATGTTCTAATACTGTGTTTATGTTTTCAATTAGATGTCTGATGCACAGCAAGAGCAAATTAAGCAGGAAAAGACCAACTTGCAAAAGACGTTCCTTACAGAAAAAGAAGGGCTGCTGAAAAAGGAGAAAGCCATCGAGGAGGAGAAAAAGAAGCTTGAGAAACAGCTGGAAGATGAAACAAAGAAGGCCAAAGCTCTGAAAGATGAGCAGGAAAGACAGAGGAAGCAGATGGAGGAAGAAAAGAAAAAGCTGCAAACTAGCATGGATGCCGCTCTCAAAAAGCAGAAAGATGCTGAGGAGGAGATGCGCAACAAGCAGAAAGAGATGCAGGAGCTGGAGAAGAAGAAGCTCGCTCAAGAGAAGCTCCTGGCCGAGGAAAACAAAAAGCTACGGGAGAAGCTCCAGCAGCTCGAGGATGCAGCAAAATCCCCGACATCTGGCACAAAAGAAATTGAAATTCAAACTGACAAGGTTCCTGAGAGTGAATTGGTGACAATGACCATGGTGGGGGCAACAAAAAAGGTCCTCAATGGCGCCTCCGAGGTTGATGGAGTGAAAAAGGAAGAAGAACCCGGACTGGCCTTTGACGGAATCCGAGACAAGGTGCCCGCCAAGAGACTTCATGACATGGGAGCACTGAGCAAAAAGGAGTTTGACAAGCTGAAGAAAGGAAAAACTTCCATACAAGAGCTTAGCAAGATTGACAAAGTTAAAATATGCCTACAGGGAAAAGACAGCATTGGTGGATTGATGGTGGCACCAAATCAGAGAATGAGCATCTATCAAGCCCTGAAGGAGAAGAAAATTACACCTGGCACAGCCATTTTGCTCCTTGAAGCCCAAGCGGCATCTGGGTTCATTGTTGACCCTGTAAAGAACAGAAAGCTTACTGTCAACGAAGCCGTAAAAGAGGGATTGGTCGGTCCCGAACTTCACAATAAACTCCTTTCTGCAGAGCGTGCAGCAACAGGGTTTAAAGACCCCTTCTCCGGTGACACAATCTCTGTCTTTGAGGCCATGAGGAAGGGACTCATTGCCGAGGACCAGGCCACAAAGCTCCTTGATGCTCAGCTGGCAACCGGCGGAATAATCGATCCAGTCAACAGTCATCGCGTGCCTCTACAGACAGCGGTCAAACAAGGTCAGTTAGATGAAGAGTTTAGCAAAGCTCTGTCAAACCCACCTGCAGACAAAAAGACATTCATTGACCCTGACACAAAGGAAACTCTCACATACCAGCAGTTGTTAGATAAATGCAAACCTGACCCTGAGACAAACCTTCCAATACTGCCTATTACAGAGAAAGCCGCACAGAGCGAAGGCACATTCACAGATGAAGAGACCAAAGACGTGCTTAGCAAGGCCAATGTGTGTGTTCCATTCGGAAGATTCAAGGGAAAGACAGTCACCATCTGGGAGGTCATCAACTCTGAGTACTTCACTCAAGAACAGAGAAGCGAGCTGATTCGTCAGTACAAGACTGGAAAAATAACTGTCGAGAAGATAATCAAAATTGTAATCACAGTTGTAGAGGATAAAGAGAAGGAAAAAGAACTGGCATTTGATGGCATAAGGGGCCCTGTACCTGCTTCAGAGCTGCTTGAATCAAAGGTAATAAACAAAGACCTGTTTAACAAACTGAGTAATGGCAAGGCTTTAGTCAAGGACATATCTGAGATGGATGCAGTAAAGAAAGCTCTGAAGGGTACCAACAGCATTGCTGGAGTTTACATCGAGTCCTCCAAGGAGAAACTGCCATTCTACCAAGCCCTAAAGAAAGGTTTAATTGGAACAGAACCTGCACTGAACATGCTTGAGGCTCAGGCTAGCACTGGATTTATAATCGACCCTGTCAAAAATGAAAAAATGACAGTGGACGAGGCAGTCAAGTCAGGCCTCGTTGGCCCAGAACTTCACGAGAAACTGCTGTCAGCTGAGCGAGCAGTGAATGGCTACAAAGATCCCTACACTGGAAAAACAGTCTCCCTGTTTGAAGCCATGAACAAAGATCTCATCACAAAGGACCAAGGCATTAGACTTCTAGAAGCCCAGTTAGCTACCGGGGGCATCATTGATCCAGTGAAGAGTTACCGGATCCCACAGGACGTGGCCTGCAAACGCGGCTATTTCAGTGAGGAACTGAACAGCCTGAACACTCCCTCTGACACAAGCAAAGTATTCTTTGATCCCAACACACAGGAGAATGTCACATACTCCCAACTTAAGGAGCAATGCATCACTGACAAACAGACCGGTCTTCCATTGATGCCACTGTCAGACAAAGCCATCAAGTTGAAAGAAGACCACAAGTACACAGAGGTCCAGACAAAGGATGCCCTAAACCAGGCCACTGTGGAGCTGAATATGGGGCCCTTCAAAGGAAGGAAAGTCACTATCTGGGAGATCATCCATTCAGAATACCTCACTGAGGAGCAGAGAATTGAGTTGATCCGTCAGTTCAGAAGTGGACAATTCACCATTGAAAAAATAATCAAGATTGTGATCACAATGGTTGATGAGAATGAGACAACGAAAAAACAATCCACTTTTGAGGGCCTCAGGGGTCCAGTAACTGCCAGCTCCTTGTTTGAGTCCAAAATCATTGATAAGTCCATGTATGACCAGCTTCAACAAGGTAAGAAGAAACCCAAAGACATCGGTAAAACTGATGCTGTGAAAAAATATCTACAAGGTGGCGAAGGCATTGGCGGCGTCTTCCTGGAGAAATCCAAAGAGAAGATCAGCGTTTATCAAGCAATGAAACAGAAAATGTTGACTCCAAACACAGCCCTGGCTCTTCTTGAGGCGCAAGCTGCCACAGGATTTATCGTTGACCCTGTAAAGAACCAGCAGTTTACAGTTGACGATGCCGTCAAAGCTGGCGTGGTTGGCCCTGAACTTCATGAGAAGCTTCTGTTAGCAGAAAAGGCAGTCACCGGCTATAAAGACCCTTACACAGGCAGCACAATCTCCCTGCTGCAAGCCATGCAGAAGCAGCTTGTCCTGCGAGAGCATGCCATCCCCCTGCTGGAAGCGCAAGTAGCCACTGGGGGCATCGTTGATCCAGTAAACAGCCATCGGGTCCCCAGTGAAGTAGCCATCCAACGTGGCTATCTCACAAAACAGATGTCCAAGTCCTTCTCCAGCCCATCTGGTGATGTCATGGGCTTCACTGATCCCAGCACAGGTCAGAGTGTCACTTACAAGCAGCTGAAGGAGAAATGCATGACAGATCCTGACACAGGCATGTATCTCCTATCTCTGTCTAAGGCTGAGGCACCACCAAAGGAGGAAAAATCCTATGTGTACACAGAAGAACAGGCACAGACAGACCTAACAACCACCACAGTTGATATCCCTCATGAACGCTTTGCTGGAAAGCAGACATCCTTGTGGGAAGTCATGCAGTCAAACCTGATACCAGATGAGGAAAAACAGAGACTGCTCGAACAGTACAGAACTGGAAAGATCACCAAGGAAAGAATGATAATAATTCTCATTGAGATATTTGAGCACAGGGAGACCATTAAAACTGAGCAGACCATGTCTTGTGACGTAATCAGACGCAGAATAACCATTGATGAGCTCTACAGCGCTCGCATCATTGACCTGGAAACCTACAACTTACTGAAAGCTGGCAAGAAAACCATTCGTGAAGTCATGGAGATGTCAACTGTCAAGCAATACCTGTTTGGCACTGGCTGTGTAGCAGGCGTGATTTCAGACACGTTTACCAAAGTCAGCATTTATCAAGCCATGAAGAGAAACATGCTTAAGCCTGATGTGGCCATGAGTCTTCTCGAGGCACAGGCGGCCACTGGCTTCATCATCGACCCAGTCAAAGACGAGATGCTAACAGTCGACGAAGCTGTGCGCAAAGGCCTGGTTGGCCCTGAAATCCATGACAAACTCTTGTCTGCCGAGAGGGCAGTAACAGGATACAAAGATCCTTACAGTGGGAAAGTGATCTCCCTACACCAGGCAATGAAGAAAGACTTGGTGTCTGAGGATTATGCCCTTAAACTCATGGAGGCTCAAATCGCAACTGGTGGCATCATGGATCCAGAATACAACTTCCACCTGCCAACTGAGGTGGCTACTCAACGTGGCTACATCAACAAAGAGACTATTGACAGACTCTCCAGTCCAAATACAGATGTGACCGAATTTGTTGACCCAACCACAGATGAGAAAGTGTCCTACGCACAGCTATTGAAGCGCTGCAAAGTGGATAAAGACAGTGGCCTGTACTTGCTGTCCCTTGCCGATAAAGGACTTCTTTTCAAGGGTCTCAGGAAACAGATCACTCTGGATGAGCTGCTGCGTTCTCAAATCATCGACCAAAAGACTTACGATGACGTCAGCCAGGGTATCATCTCAGTTGAGGAGATCAGCAAGACCATTCAGAAATACCTTATCGGCACAAGCTGTATTGCAGGGGTCTATGTTGAGGCTAGCAAAGACCGCCTCTCTATCTACCAGGCAATGAAAAAGAACATGATCAGGCCAGGCACAGCCTTTGAACTTCTTGAGGCACAGGCAGCAACAGGATACATCCTTGACCCCATCAAGAACCTAAGGCTGAGTGTAGGTGAAGCTGTAAAAATGGGAGTTGTGGGTCCAGAATTCAAAGACAAGCTTCTCTCAGCAGAAAGAGCTGTGACAGGTTACAAAGACCCATATTCCGGCAAGGTCATCTCCCTGTTCCAAGCCATGAAGAAGGGGCTGATCCTGAAAGACCACGGCATCCGTCTCCTGGAGGCCCAGATAGCCACAGGGGGAATCATTGACCCTGAAGAGAGTCATCGCTTGCCTGTGGAGATGGCCTACAAACGTGGCCTGTTTGACGAGGAGATGAACGATATCCTCACCGACCCCTCTGACGACACCAAAGGCTTCTTCGACCCCAACACTGAGGAGAATCTAACCTACCTTGGGCTGATGGAACGGTGCATGACCGATCCTGAGACTGGACTCGTCCTGCTGCCCCTTAAAGAGAAGAAACGTGAGAGAAAGACCTCCTCCAAATCCTCTGTCCGCAAACGCAGAGTGGTGATTGTAGATCCCGAGACCGGCAAGGAGATGTCTGTGTACGAGGCCTACCGCAAAGGACTGATCGACCATCAGACCTACCTTGAGCTTGCAGAGCAGGAATGTGAGTGGGAAGAAATCACCATCTCCTCCTCAGACGGCGTTGTAAAGTCCATGATCATCGACCGCAGGTCTGGCCGGCAGTATGACATCGATGACGCCATCGCCAAGGGACTCATAGACAAGTCTGCCTTAGATCAGTATCGAGCTGGCACGCTGTCAATCACAGAGTTTGCCGACATGCTCTCAGGAAACATGAGCGGCTTCCGGTCACGCTCTTCCTCCTTTGGCTCCACCTCCTCCTACTCCAGCCCCACCCCCTCAATCAAAGCACCACCCGCCACCACCTGGAACGACCCCACAGAGGAGACTGGCCCAGTGGCTGGAATCCTAGACACGGACACCTTGGAAAAAGTGTCGGTGACAGAAGCCATGCACCGGAATCTGGTGGACAACATCACTGGCCAAAGGCTCCTGGAGGCCCAAGCCTGCACTGGAGGCATCATCGACCCCAACACTGGCGAGAGGTTCCCTGTGTCTGACGCGATGGAGAAAGGGCTGGTGGACAAGATCATGGTAGACCGCATTAACCTGGCCCAGAAGGCGTACAATGGATTCGAGGACCCCAGAACCAAAACAAAAATGTCTGCTGCTCAAGCCTTAAAGAAGGGCTGGCTCTACTACGAAGCTGGCCAGCGGTTCCTTGAAGTGCAGTACCTTACTGGTGGGCTGATTGAACCAGAGGTCCAGGGCCGGGTATCCATCGACGACGCCGTTAAGAAAGGGACACTAGATCAAAGGACTGCACAGAAACTCCGAGATGTCAGTGCCTACACCAAATACCTCACCTGCCCCAAGACAAAGTTAAAGATCTCCTACAAGGACGCCATGGAGAGAAGCATGGTGGAGGAAGGCACGGGCCTGCGTCTGCTGGAAGCCTCCTCACAGTCAAGCAAGGGCCTGTACAGCCCCTACAGCATCAGCGGTTCCGGCTCGGCCTCCGGTTCTCGACCAGGCTCAAGAACCGGATCGAGGTCCGGTTCCAGACGCGGTAGCTTTGACGCCACGGGGTCCGGGTTTTCCATGAGCTTCTCCTCCACGTCCTACTCCTCCCCCAGCTTCGGTCGCCGGTACACGGCCGAGGAACACGGCGGCGTGTGCATGGACGAGCTGAAGATGGCCCTGACAATGCTAGCATCAGGCAGGAACTGTTGCTCTGAAGATGGGAGGATATTCACTCTGCCTCCAGTACAGTTCCCACTAGTTGCTTAGCTCATTGAGGGCAAAGAAAGAAAAAACTGTCATTCGTTCATTCTGCTCTGCATGTGGTTGCTATGGGCCTTTGCTTATATCTGTATTATTCGCTGAAACTTTAATGTTGAATTTCACAAAAAAAATATTTTGAAGATTCTCCTATTTTTCTTGAGTTAACTTAAAGCTCATTTTATTCTTTCTTCTCGTCTCGTCCAAGATACTTTATTCAGATTATAAATACTCTCATTTTTACTGTACATTTTTTTTTATTTGTAGAATGGACTTCGACCGTACAGGAAATTAAAATGTAAATGTTGTTTCTATTATTGTACACAGTACATAAGTTAGGTCAGAGTTATTTTTAGAAAGTTAACATTTTGTTAACATTTTCAGCCGGCAATTTTTTTTAAAGAGGAAAGCTCAAGCCTACTGTTTGCAGAGCAGAATAATAAAAAAAATTAACCCAAATTGCTATGTAACACTGCCCAGAGATTGGTTCAAGGAACAAAGCTTTAAAATCCTCTGCCAATCCAATCCAGTTGTTGGTGCCACAGCCACACCACCACGATGCTCTACCAACCCCTCTTTAAAATGTGCTAAGCCATCAGATGTCCAAAAGTCACTGGACTATACGGCCGTTACAGTTTAAACAAACGACCACAGTCAAACAGCCAAAACTCCTGGTTACTGCTGCAAGTAAAGGCCCTCTGAAGACAAGTCATTGAAGACAATTCAGGAATGGAAAAAAGCCAACCAATTGCTATAATACAACACATACTCTCTGTTCTCAAACTGCAACTTCAAGGAAGACCTCAAAGAGCCATCTGCTGCTAGCATCTCTGCATTGTGCTTTGTAAGTGATCTTTGCTTTACTTTTTTGCTTCAGTATTTTCTGTGATGAGTTATTGAGTTAACCAGTTAATAAAAATGCATCTTTTACTAATCTACTGAACAAAAGCAAGCTACTTTTTTTTATTTAGTATTTTCTGTGATAAGTTGAGTTAATCAGTTAATAAAATGTGTCTTTTTACTAATCCCTTTCCCTTATGTGTGTGTTTCAACAGTCTTTTGTGCCATACGGGGCTTGATGACCATATGCTGTTAACATCTCATCTCATCCATGATGTACTACCTGACCTCTCTCCTGTTGTGGCGTCATGAATGAGTCAATGGTATGTATAGACCACTTCTCTCAAGAACTGTCACTTTTTGTCACCAGTTGAGCTCTGCCCATAAAACACCTCACAATTGTTTGCAAACATAGAAATGGTCTATAGGTAGTATTCTCTCTGCTGACTGAAAGGCAGAATCTGCCAGTCCCTTCCAACAAGAGCTCGCATTTGAAGCATTTGAGCTCAACAGCAAGCCAAACTACACCGCTTCTCTCCATTACCTGGAGGAATCGGGTAGATTAGAACCGTTTATTATATTAGATTTGACACTTGCTCTAAGCAGTGACTGAAACAAGCGGATGTGCTTGCTTGAGGCCTACACAGTTAACATAGCATCCCTCTTCCATCCCTCCCCCATCTGTCCTCCTCTTGACTTCGATAGCAAACACCCCGTCGACCAAGACGAGCTCTCCCACTTAGCATAACAGACATGTGTTTGACTCAAAAGAAACAGGAACATAACAAAAAGACAGAGTTGGTGCGTTTGTTTGTGTTGTTGGTATTGCTGTTCCTTCTAACCTGCTTGACCACTTAGCAACCTCTTGATCCTTTTGTTTACTTTTGTTTGTTCTCCAGGTTTCATGTCCACATTTAACCCCTCGATCCCCTGCTGCTTTGAAGGCTTCCTGACTGAAGAAATATCAACCGACATTTCAGCTCAATGTCTTGATGGCGGCGTTACATTTTTTTAAAAACAAGTTATACCATCGTTGTTTCACCACAAGAATTATTAATACAGTGTATTAATATTAGTATTGTCTTATTGTCAGCAGTTTACATCGCAGCAGCAACGAGCACTGGCTTTTTCCAAGATTGCTTCATATGTAACTAAATTAGAGCACTTTCAACCATAGATAGAAAATGAAAACACTAATTCTATATATACCTGCATTTAAACATGAACTCACAGTTTAGTATTTGCAGTTGATTCTGTTCCTCATTTGCACTTTCCTGTGGCACTGCACCTCCTGAGTAGCTATAGCACAACATACAAGATTACTTGATCAAAGAAAAAGAATGTTCTGGTTCTAGAATGCACAGGCGTAGAATGTTGGAGTAGCCGTACACGACAGAACTCAACAAATCCCTGTTTGTGTTAGCAATAGGATACTAAAGCTATGACACTTGAACCAATGTCTGTCCAGCCCTACACCATCGCTGTTTCCTTCCCTTTTCTTCCTTCCCTCCCTCCGACTCCTGAGAATTATTTCTGTTTCAATTTCAATTATATATTTTCTTATTATATATTCTATTTTTGGCTTTGCATGTTTTAATAACATAATTTCAAGAGATGCAATAAAAGCAGCTGTACCTGACTTTTTTAAGTACTCGCTAAGCTTACACGTCTGTTTTGGGGGGGAAGCTGACCGAGGCATGGGTAGAATTATATTTAAAGGAAGTTATGTCCTAATGTAAATAAACTAATGGTATATACTGTATACATGACCTCTCGTCTCTCTTTTCACATTTGACAGACTGTTTTTTGTTCTGTTAGGTACACTACTAGGTAAAGTATAAAGTATAAAGGTTGCCTGCTTACACCTCTGTCAGCTTATGTCCTCTTTTTTGTAAATCGCTTTGGATAAAAGCGTCTGCCAAATGCAATGTAATGTAATGTACAGGTAAAGGTACACTACTACACTTTTATACAGAATTGATTTTGTTGGACATTTTGCAGTGCGGGGGGTATTCTCCATAAGATGGAGTAAATGACCAGCACTGTCCTCCATCCTCCCCTGTGACTAAGGTGTCCTGAGCATAGCACCGTCCCCACACATCCCTCCCTGGGCACCGTTGTCATGGCTGCCCTGCTCACGCGTGTGTGATGGGCTAAATGCAGAGGATGTATGTTGTTGTGTGCACAGTGTGCTGTGTGATGATCACAACGACAAATGGAATCACACTTTAAAAACCCTTTAGCTGTAGTTATATGAAGGCTTGTCAGCACAATGCCTATGTTTATACACTACGGATGGGTCCCTAGAATAACAGAAAACATAACATGCAACACAGACTTCTCTAGGTCACTGCACGACAAACACACAAGACAAACACTTAAGCTGGTGTAACTGAGTGAATGGTTTCATTTTGTAATTCATATATTTCACATATACACTGAAATCCAGGGAACTAATAATTACAAAAAAAAAACACTATGTTCTTCAGTTTTGTTTTTTACTCAAAGGACGTGACAAATTAAATATAGTGAGAAACAGTGATTAAGACATGGTAACCAGTTGCAACAGGCCTAGATACCAGGGAAGACAAAGTCACGTCGCACAGATGACATCCCACTTGGTCTTATACCAGTAGTGTTAAGGCTTAGTCTTCCCCCGTCTAAGACCACTGCGTTATCCTGTGTACATCACACATATATATATTCTCTGTACACCAACATTCTGTTCAACTATTCTGTTCAAAAAATCATCAAAAAAAAAAAAAAAAAAACTGAATTAAATAAAACTGAAATAAAAAAAAAGGAAACTAAATCAATCAAAAAAAGACAATCGTGTAACAATAAAACATGTTACCAACATTACTGGTACAGGTGCTTTGACATCCATTTGGTTGACAAAAGTTGTTTTTTTTTCACAATATAAGCAGGTAGCACATCAAAAGTGCACACATAACGAGCCAACACGCAGTACTGCAGTCCTCATAGGGGCTCATACCTTCAACTACGGAAGCCTAGGTGGTCCACACTTTCCCCTCCAGAAGACAGGATGAGCCCTTTTCCCATAAACACAAAGGTCAAAGGTCATGCCCTCAACTCACTTCAACGCTCACTATGACGATGTCTGACAACAGATCCACTTCCTGGTACTGGCCACCACAGAGGTATTACCGGTGTTGGACAAACTGGTAACAAACTGGGGTGACATGAGGGGTGTGATATCATTTGAGGGGTGTGACATGTCAGCATCATTGTGGTTAGAATGCCATTTTAGGACCTCTGTACTGAATACTCTGACCTTTTAAAAGCATCCTATATTTCTCTTATCTTAATTAGTTGAGGTAAACTTTCAAAATCACTGTACTATTGTTGTTACACATGTCGTTTTATTACTTACAACAACCCCCCCCCCCATACACAAAAAGGAACTTGTGTTGTTCATCAGAGGTTATCTAAGATTTACAAGCTTCCTTTGAGGCACAGACTCCACACCCTACTACCGCTCTCCGTTAACACCAGACATTTTTATCCGGACCGTTTTATCCATTTTAACTGAACCGAACTGCTCAGTCAGGAGGCTTTGAAAGGGCCTGACTCCACCTCGGGTCTTTCGTCCAGGGTGTGAGAAAGAGAGAGACACAGGCAGTGAGAGGGTGGCTCAACAGAAGCAGCAGCTTGTGGCAGTTAGTCACTTTGTGAGTCTCACATTTCAGGGTGCGGCGCTCCACTCCACTGGTACTTCTACTCCCACTCCTGTGTGTACAATGTTTCAGCTTGAGGTCTGCGCTCACCGCTGCCCCCTGGTGGCGTGGAGTGAGATGGCAAAGATATGAGTGGAGGGCACTGTGTAGTTGGCGCTGTGGTGGTGAGGATGATGATGATGATGATGATGAAGATTATGGCATAGCTGGTAAGGAGGTGCGAGGTTTGGCATGGCTGCTCGGAGGAGAGGGGAGGTCTCCTGAGAATGCAAATGTGAGTATGCGCGAATATGTGTGTGTGTGTGTGCATGTGTGTGTTTGCGCATGACATAAAAGGTGTGTAAGTGTGTGTGTGTGTGTGTGTGTGTGTGTGTGTGTGTGTGTGTTTGCGCATGACATAAAAGGTGTGTGTGTGTGTGTGTGTGTGTGTGTGTCTGTGTGTGTGTGTGTGTGTATCTGTGTGTGCACTTGCAATGTCCTTGGCATAGCCCGCAAGAGCAGACGAGCGTTTGGAGGGCACAGGTGAGGTGACAGGAATGGCAAAAAGGTCCCTATAACAGCACGCAGTCTGAGTCGTCCTTCTTCTCCCGCCTCCGGGTTTGCTGACCTGCTGGTGGTGGGCCTCTCCCCTGAAGACACAAAGCCATAGACAGGATTATCACACACGCAAGAGTATTAGATACCTCAGTCAAACCATACACATCTCTTGTAATAATCTTAGTCGTTATTCAATCCTAAAAATAACCATGACACCATGACATAATCATAACAAATTTCTTGAAATAATCTGTTTATTAAGCTGTTAAGCAGTCCTAAAAACAACCATGATGTTATTTACAAGAATATAATTGGTTTGACTGCAGTTTAAAAAATGCTGACATGATTTCAACAAAGCATTGACCTCCTATAAATTGCTACAAGCCTTGGACAGAGACCACAGCATCAACACTAGTGATAACCATAGCAGCCCGTAACCCTCAAACCACAGCTATTGCACTGGTGAGAAAAGGAATGCTGAGAGGATGAACATTCTACAAAATAAAAGGGTCCAAGAAAATAGAATGTGGAATCTTGAAATCTTCATTGTTGTAGAACACACTCCTTTACAGAATTCTGCAAAACTTCCCTGCTCAATAAAGGGCATGTGTATGGTATCCACACTAGGTATCCGCACTAGGTATGCGCACTAGGTATCCGCACCAGGTATCCGCACCAGGTATCCGCACCAGGTATCCGCACCAGGTATCCGCACCAGGTATCTGCACCAGGTATCTGCACTAGGTATCTGCACTAGGTATGTAGCCCTGGCATGGGCTACCTGTTGTTCTACAGACATCTGTTGCTGCAAAACTTCCCTGCTCAATAAAGGTTGTGTGTATGGCATCTACAATAGGTACCTGACATACCTGTTGTGCTACAGACATCTGTTGCTGCTGCTGCTGTTGCTGCTGCTGCTGTTGCTGCTGCTGGTACTCCTCCTGCTGGAGCTGTCTGGCCAACTCCAGGTCACTCAGTGGCCCCGGGGCTGCCCCCTGCTGCTGCTGCAGGGACATGGCCATGAGGTAGTCCTGGGGGGAGGGGGGGAGAGAGGGAGGGGGAGAGAGAGAGAGAGAGAAAGAACAAGAGAGGGGGAGCGAGAGAGAGAGAGAGAGAGACATAGGGAGAGAAGGGGGAGGGGGAAGAGAGAGAGAGAGAGAGAGAAAGAGAGAGAGAGAGGGGGAGAAAGAAAGAGAGAAAGACGGAGAGCGAGAGAGAAAGAGAGAGAGATGAAATGAACAGACCATTAGTGGAGTGATATGAAAAGATTAAATCCCTTGCCATTGACAGTGGTCACTATATTTTTTCATCAAGATGTCTGACCTCGTGAGCATTCTAAAGACCCGTATAATAACACTTGATAAAGAAACTAATTGGGACCAATTGGGAAATTAATGAGATGAGAAAACTGATAAAAGCTGTGAAGCTCGTCTAATAACCACCCTAATAGAGAGGAGAGTACTGATTAATCAATCAATCGATCGATCGATCGCTCGCTCGCTGCCTACCTGATCGATCTGCTGCTGCTGCTGCTGGGGGGTGGGCGTGGCCGTGGTGGGCGACGCCCCTGCCCGCTGAGGGGGGTGGCACAGGCGGAAGTCGGAGTCACAGAAGTTGCCGTCGCCCTCCACGTTATGGAGGCTCTCCCACACCACACTCTCCTCCTGCAGGAAACCCTGGTCCGTCACCAGCAGGTACAGGTGGCCCTGGGGTCACACACGGCAGGAGGGCAAAGGTTAAAGGTCACAAAGAGGTTAACGTCACATAGAGGTACAATTACAAATGTAATTGTGAGTGATATGTACTGTTACAATAAGTACCTTGCCAAATGTTGTACATAAATGATAAAATGATGAAATGATAAATGATGCCCATAAATGCACTTTCTAAAGTCTGCACATGTGCAGACATGATGTGGCAAGATGGCGTGCAGGCAGGAAGGGGGCGTGCAGGCACCTTGTGCTTGATCATTGTGCTGAAGTGGTTGATGTGTACTGTCTGTTACAGTAAGTAACATGCCAAGTGTTGCACATAAATAAAAAAATGATGCACATAAATGCACTTTCTAAAGCCTGCACATATGCAGGCGTGACATGTCAAGGTGGGGTGCAGGCAAGAGGGGGGTGTGCAGATGAGAGGGGGCGTGCAGGCAAGACAGGAGGGGGGGGTATGCAGGCACCTTGTGCTTGATCATTGTGCTGAAGTGGTTGTTCCGGAAGAAGACGGAGAGCTCGCCCTCCTTGGCCGTGGTGTTGAGCTCACACAGGCCGTGGTAGGACAGCTGCGTCGCCGTGGACTCCAGGAACTGCTCCGCTACTAGGCCTAGGGGAGGAGAGGAATGATGGAGTGAGAGAGAGAGGGGGGGGGGGGAGAGAGAGAGAGAGAGAGAGAGAGGGGAGGAGAGAGAGGGGGAGAGAGGAGGGAGAGAGAGAGAGAGAGAGAGAGAGGGAGAGAGATGGGGAGAGAGAGAGAGAGGGGGAGGGAGAGAGGGTGAGAGAGGGAGAATGAGAGAATGAGAGAGAGGGAGAGAGAGAGAGAGAGGAGGGGGGAGGGAGAGAGAGAGAGAGAGAGAGAAAAAAAGAGAGAGAGAGGGTGAGATAAGGAGGGAGGGAAGGACAGAGGGAGGGAGGGAGAGAGATGGAGTGATAGAAAGAGAGGGAGGGAGAGTGAGCAACCAAGGGAAAAAAGAAAAAACAAACAGAAAAAGGAACACAGATGGAAAGCAGCAGAGAGGGAGGTAATGATGGAGAAGCAAACAATGGGAGAGAGGGAGAGAAGAAGAGAGAGAGAGAGAGATAGGGAGGAAAGGAGGGTGAGAGAGGGAGAGAGAAAGAGAGAGATGGAGAGAAGGAGGGTGAGATGGAAGGAGGAAGAGAGAGAGCGAGAGGAAGAGAGAGGGAAGGAGGGTGAGAGGGAGGGTGAGAGAGAGCAAGATAGAGAGAGAAGGAGGAGGAGGGTGAGATAGAGTTTGAAAAAGAGAGAGGAAGAGATAGTGAGAGAGGTAGAGAGAAGAAAGAAGGGAGGGAGGGAGGGAGGGAGGGAGGAAGAGAGAGAGATAGGGAGGGAGAGAAGAAGGGAGGGAGGGAGGGAAAGAGGGAGGGGGGAAGAGAGATAGGGAGAGGTAGAGAGAGAAGGAGGGAGGCAGGGAGGGAGGGATGGAGGAAGAGAGATAGGGAGAGGACAGAACGGTGAGTCATATGATGGGCAAACAAAGGGAGCCTGTGCTCGATCACTCTGCTCTGAATCAGAGAGGAGAGAAACGACCAGAATATATGACACACACTCACAATCACAATCACAGCCTGAACACACACACACACACACACACACACACACACAATCACAGCCTGAGCACTCAGTGTTTACAGTGCTGCTGTGTGCTTAGACTAACCACTCACCAGCCTTGACTCAAATCAGATAAAATTACCGCTAAAGTAAAATAGCAAACTCTATTTTGACCCCTTTGAATTGTATTCATATCCTATCTTTACATTACATTACACTTAGCAGATACTTTTATCCAAAGCGACTTACAAAAGGAGGATGTAATAAGCTAACAGAGGTGTAGAGGAACACAGAGTAAACAGACTACCCTCACACACAAGGAGATACATGTGCCTTAAATAAGTTTAATATCTGTATGTCGTTTTTGTACCCTGTTCTCACAGGAGTACTCAAAAGCCTTCCTGTACTTCACTGACTCTAAATAAGGCTTGTAGTCTCTGAGACAACAAGGAAGTTCAAGCCAGGAAAGAGTAAAGTTTCTAAGTTTCTAGAAGATTCCTTGACGGTACGTTTACTGAGATTCCTTGACGATACTGTACTGTAAACAGCACCATCAAGACTGCCCTGGACAGAAAGAATGAGGAATTAAAAGGGCAATCCGTCGTGTGTTTGCAGTGAGATTACTCTGATAAGAGTGTGAGTGTGTGTGTGTGTGTGTGTGTATGTGTATAAAGTGGGTGTACGGGGTCAGAGGTGACCTGAGCTGCAGCTAGCGAGCTAATGGAGGAGTGTGTGTACACCAGCTCATGATGGGAGTGTGTCTGTACGAGAACTCAAGATGGGAGTGTGTGTGTGTGTGTGTGTGTGTGTGTGTGTGTGTGTACATGAGCTTGTTGATGGTAGCAGTGTGTGTGTACGTGTACATGAGCTTGGGATGGGAGTGTGCGTGTGTGTGTATACATGAGCTTGTGATGGGAGTGTGTGTGTGTGTACATGAGCTTGTTCACGGTAGCAGTGTGTGTGTAGATGAGCTTGGGATGACAGCAGTGTGTGTGCGTGTGTGTGTGTGTGTGTGTGTGTGTGAGTTTGTTGATGGTAGCAGTGTGTGTGTGTACATGAGCTTGTGATGGGAGTGTGTGTGTGTGTGTGTGTAGATGAGCTTGTGATGGGAGTGTGTGTGTGTGTGTGTCTGTGTACATGATCTTGTTGACGGTAGCAGTGTGTGTGTACATGAGCTTGTGATGACAGCAGTGTGTGTGTGTGTGTGTGTGTGTGTGTGTGTGTGTGTGTGTGTGTGTGTGTGTGCCTGCTGATGAAAGGGCACGCCCTGCCTTGGCCCTGAGCCAGTCTCCACTTTAAGCTGCTATTAGACAGATGACTCACTACAGCTCAGGCTGGGGGGATAGGGAGGATGTGTGTGTGTGTGTATGTGTTATTAATGTGCTATGTGCTGTGTGTGTGCGCATGCGTGTATGTGTACGTGTTACTGTGCTGAGAGTGTCTGTGTGTGTGCGTTGATGTTCTGTGTGTGTGTATATATGTGTGTGTGTGTGTGCGTGCGTGCAAAGTGTGTATGTCTGTGCATGGGTGAGTGGTACTGTTTGTGACTGCATGTGTGCAGACTGTTTGTGTGAGTGTGTGCATAAGGGTGTTTTTCTGTGTGAATGTGTGGGAGCCAACATATGTGTGAAAAACTGCCACCACACCTTCACTGACCTGTGTGTGTAAGTGCATGCGTGGGTGCGTGCGAGTGTGTGTGTGTGTGTGTGTGTGTGTGTGTGTGTGTGGCCGTCTGCATGTGTGTGGCCGTGCACATGCATGTATGACTACAAATGTGTGTATGAACTAAGAATGAGTGTGTCCGTGCATTTGGGTGTGTATCTGCACAAGTGTGTGGGAGCCAAAGTGTGTGTGTGTGCGTGTGTGTGTGTGTGTGTGTGTGTGTGTATTAATCA
>CM059283.1:5449667-5477167 GCA_030347295.1 Setipinna tenuifilis | reverse complement strand
TTTCTTAATGCATTTTATTTTGTGCCACTGTGCAAGTACTTATTATTATTACTATTATTACTATGTAAATATGATGGATTATTACAACTATTGTTATAATTATTTCTTCTGATTAGTTTTCCTACTGTAAATTTGAAACTGTTGTATAAATAAACTACATATGACTGACTACATGGGGTTTGACAGAAGTTTACATTTGCAAGAACCATCATGAACACTCCATACTGATATGGTGGTGAAATATAAAACTGTGTGCGCAGTGCTGTGTGCATTTGCTTTCAGGGCAGAGCAGTTCGATTAAGAAATGTGCTTAACTCACTAAGGAAATTGTGAAATCCTATCTCTTAATAAGGCTGTCAGCATTGCCACACGGTAAGTCTCTGAGCAGCGTTTCCCAAACCCTTTTTCTTCTCATGGCACACACCCTCCCCACCTGGTACTGGTGTCACGGACTTTGGTTCTGTTTTTTTGACTCTGCTTTCTGGCCCAGCAGCCAGACTACTAGAGGCGCATGAGAGTGCTTTAAACCTACACACTATAACCACCGCCATGACACACAGACACAAAGACACACACACACACTCACACACAACTTGAGGCGGATGAGTGTGCTTTAAGCCTACACACCGTAATCACCGCCATGACATTTAGCATACAAATAAGTTTGCTGCCATGTATCACACACACACACACTCAGACTCACACACACACACTCACACACACACTCTCACACACACTCTCACACACACTCTCACACACACACACTAAGAAACACTGTTATTTTAAGGCATAATCCTGGGAAGAGAAGTTAAGCATGAACCCACAGCTCAAACATTATTGAGCTCTTGACTACTCAGTTATGCCTTCAGTTATTCATGATAGCATACCAAAGTTGCCCCATGTGTGAATGCATGTGTGTGTGTGCATGTACCTGTGTGTGTGTGTGTGTGTGTGTGTGTACATGTAGGTGGCATCTATGTATGCATTTGTGTGTGTGTGTGTGTGCAGAAGAGAATGCATGTGTGTGGGTGCGCATGTATGCATCTATGTATGCATTTGTGTGTCTGTGTGCGTGCGCAAAAGAGAGAGAGAGAGAGAGAGAGAGAGAGAGAGAGAGAGAGTGTGTGTGTCTGTGTGTCTGTCTGTGTGTCTGTCTGTGTGTCTGTCTGTGTGTCTGTCTGTGTGTCTCTGGGTGTGTCTGGGTGTGTGTGGGTGTGTGTGTGTCTGTGTGTGTGTGTGTGTGTGTGTGTGTGTCTCTGTGTGTGTATGTGTCTCTGTGTGTGTATGTGTGTGTGTGCGCATGTGTGTGTGCGCTCACTGGAGCGTGTCTCCTACCTGGGGGTCGACGAGCCAGCCGTGGTAGAGTGGAATGTCCAGTAGGTCGAAGACGATACACTCGGGCGTGTACTCGAAGTCACACACACCCGTGAAGCGCACGTTCACGTCCAGGCCCGTCGACAACTTGGGCAACACCGCCATGGCATCGCTCATGTTCTACACACACACACACACAAAGACACACACACACACACACACACACACACACACACACACACACACAGACAGAGAAAGAGACAGAGACACACACACACACACACACACACACACACACACACAGAAAAGGGAAGAACAATATTCTCTCATGTTTTCTGAACAATACCTTTGTCCTTAATTCCATATTTTATTTGATAAGGTGTTAATATATAACCACATTGGTAAACAAAGGGCCTGAAATGTATTAATGACTGTACCTGTATTATAAAAGCTCAATAAAATACACATGGGGAAAAAGGGAAGTTGTTTTTTTGTTTTCTCATGAACAACAGGAAACTGGTCATTTACATACAGTTATTACAGGGAACAAGATTTTACAGCAAGAGTTTAGTTTGTTCGTTTGTTTTTTGCCAACCGAGAAACTGTGATCATTTTAAGGTCAGAAGTCAACAAATCATTCAATGCATACCATTACTTAAATGAACCGATAACTGTGGCTATGAATTCGGTGCACATTGCAACTAATATCACAGTAACTGATTGTGATTCATGTTATTGATTACAGTAAAGCCTCGTCAGCTGTTCGTTCATATAACCCACATATACAGGGTAACAAGGTCACTACACTGGTGAGATGTTGTTCACCTGAAAGGTAAACAAAATGGTGTGGGGTACTTTAGCTGGACAAACACAAGGCTTAACATACACTAAGTGCTTTGTGTTTAATTAGCTGAGGTGTGAGGATCTCCTCCTAAGACAGAGAGTGTGTGTGTGTGTGTGTGTGTGTGTGTGTGTGTCCTCCTAAGACAGAGAGAGTGTGTCTCCTCCTAAGACAGTGTGTGTGTCTCCTCCTAAGACAGAGAGTGTGTGTGTGTGTGTGTCTCCTCCTACGACAGAGAGTGTGTGTGTCTCCTAAGACAGAGAGAGTGTGTGTGTGACACACCACTCTAATCCCTGCACTCTAAACCTTCACACCAGGAGTCCAGGGGCTGCTGATGCTACTAAGCACTGGCCATAACAACTGTGTTTAGACAATATAAGCCCTATGTGCCACAGCATACACACACAAGCTCACACACGAGTAGAAGCACACACACACACACACACACACGCACGCACACACACACACACACACACACACACACACACACACACACACGCGCACACACGCACACTCTCTGTGTACACTTTATACTGTGCAGACACCCTTTGTTTGGTTACACCCGCCCACACACATTCAGACACATACACTGATAACACTTAGCAGGTGTACACATGCTTGAAGCACTACCAGAAGTTGCCAACACCACTCCCTTTAGACACCACACACACACACACACACACAGACACACACACACACACACAGACACAGACATAGACACAGAGACACATATACACACACACACACACACACACACACACAAACACACACACACACAGGCAGTATATGTCAATGAGGCATGTAAAGTGTGTTACGGTATCTGACTTACCTGCTGGAAGTTGAGTTCCATGCCCTCAGCGGTCTCCCTCGGCTTGATTGACAGCACACACTCTCCTGTTACATAAGACGCGAAACAAAGACAAAAAATAACTCATAAAAACACACGCAATGCCACCCTTAACAAAATGGCAAAGGTTTTAGGAGCTCAACTGATCACACGCCTTAAGTAGGTTGTACTAGAGCCTATTCTAACGTGAAGGTTATCGAAGATATTTTAAGGCATTCTGACATTTACTGAGCAGGGAAATGTACATCAATGTAAATGTTAATAACACAGGGCTCGGTTTGGTCTCGTACCCTGATAATCCTGAATAAAAAACGGCTAAATAAAACGAAGGCATATTTTTTTGTCTATAATTTTATCATGTGTCGCAGACTTTAGTTGGCAATACTTAAGTTGAGTTAGGGACCGGTGCCAATTGACAAAAGGCATTTTAAAAATGGCAGAGTAGGTCAAACATCCATGTAAATTTTTTAAGCCATTTGTGTGAAAACACACACAGTCTGAGAAGGTGGTTCTCTCCAAACACACACAGAAGCCGGAATTAGTGTTACCATAGAAATGGAAGAATGTGGGATGTTTGCGCAAAAAACAGATTTTATCTGCCCATGCAAATAAAACCAAAAAAACTTGAATGTGTGACGTAAGTGAATGTCTGTGTGTGCGTATGTGTGTTTGTGCATGTATTAAGCTGTGTATGTAAATGTATTAAGCTGGTTGTCTGATGCAGTACACCTGACGCCCCTTACCCAGGTGTGCCATCAAGTCCTCGGTGGTGATGACTTCAGTCTGCGGGGGGAGCTTGGCCTGAGGAGAGAGGAGGCCACACACAGGTTAGGTTTGATGTGTCACACCTCCAAAGCTCATTAACCAATCGGCTTAAAGCACTGACTGCCGACACCTCATCGGAGACCCCTCACACAGCCAATGGCCAAGACAAAGATGGTAGAAAGGCAAAGCAAGATCCTTCACTACGATCGCGGGGGGGGCTGGGGGGGGGGCGCACTAATCCCCCTTTATGCAGTGCAACACTAACATTGAGGTCCATGGCCTTGAGGTCCTTATTTTTCTTAACAAAGGATGTACATTTCAGACACAGTATCATAATCTCCAAACCGCCCTGCCCATTTAAGGAAAATGTTGTGATAGTATCGACTCTCCACTAGGGAGAAAATCAACTTTAAAAATAAACTCAGCTGAACACATCTGAATTAGTGTGCGGCACTAGCTACTACAGCCAAGCACATCAACGACACGCCTATTTATGCAGCCCAGAAATGATCCCCACTTTGCTCCCATAGACATGAACTAGCATGAAGTACCTTGTTCTGCCTATCTACCATCTTTGCTCCCATAGACATAAACTAGCATGAAGTATCTTGCTCTGCCTATGTACCATCTTTGGCCAGGGTTCTCACACAGTTGTCCAAAGCAACCATGTGCTCTGGTCATCTACAATGACAAAAAAAAACACTACTATTTCAGACAGCTTTGCACAAAGGTGTTGTTAACCTCTCACCATAGCCTTCTGAGAGTGAGTTCAAAGGTCGTATTCACAAGGGACTTTTAGGGCTAAAATTAGCTGCTAGCTGGCAGCTTTAGAAAGCACTAGACCCGCCCTGTTACTCCTCAGCCAATCACAGTGGTCTCTGCAGGCCAGGCCACGCCCGTGCATGAGGTCAGATGACAACCATGGCAACAGAACTCTCGTCAGGGGAAATAAGGTTCTGATGCTACTCAGCAGATAATTATGAATGGTCTCCAGATAATTATGAATAGCTTTTAGGTGAAAAGTCTTTAAAAACTTTTAGTCAGAATTAAAGAGTACTGTTAGTGGAACGATAACATGAAGAGGGTCTGAATAATAGTCTCCCCATCACTTAATGAAAAACGTTTTTCAATGAAAATGAAACCCCGGCCTTCTTCTGTTTTTTTTTAATTTTTTTATAAAGTTCTGGAAAAACCTTTTTGCCCAAGAGCAATATACAGTGATGATACTGCTGGTTTCATCAAACTCTTCCTGGCAGACTTGTCCCAGCTCCACCAGGCCTTGTGTGTATGTGTGTCTATGTGTGTGTGTGTGGGCTTTAGTCCCCAAGCACTCAAACACACCTGGCCACACACACAGCGTATTCCAACAACTCCAACTCTCTATCTAATCTACACCTACATGCACTCTCAACTTTTCTTCTTGAACTTTCTGTGTAATTACTCTGTAATTACATATCTTTGCTGTAGTTTTACTGTTTTTCTTTGTCACTTTGGATACACACAACGTATCGTAAACCAAACTAGCGTTTCTGACGTGCTTTCGTGTGAGTCGTTCCGGAGGCTTCCACAGGGTCAGGGTCTTAGGCTTAGGCTTGACCTTATCTCCCCAAAAAACAGAAACCAGATCAGGACACAGAAACACACATCACATTTTCTTTTCACTGTGCATATGGACAAAACTATGCTATGAAAAGGAAGAGAAAGAGTCTAAAGGTGTTAAATGGGATTCTTTTAGGTCAGGCACA
Organism: Setipinna tenuifilis; assembly: GCA_030347295.1. Taxonomy (NCBI): domain Eukaryota; kingdom Metazoa; phylum Chordata; class Actinopteri; order Clupeiformes; family Engraulidae; genus Setipinna; species Setipinna tenuifilis. The sequence continues at coordinate 5,471,655 of CM059283.1, read as the reverse complement.
CTTGTTTGTTTCACATAGTTTTACATAGAAGTAACATTATTTTACCGTTACTTTTTCATGCATCTACATGCAACAACTACATGCAAGTACATAATATTATGTACTTACACTGTACATACCTAACACTAACCCTAACCCTATGATACAGTATAAATGTCACATACTGTAACACAATTTGTTACACTGCACCTTATTGAAAGGAAAAGTAAAATACATGCTACCATAAAGGGATTCTTAAACTGTATGCCATGCTATACAAAAATGACAATACAAAAAAAAAGTTTTAAAAAAGCAAAAGCAGGAGAGTCCCAAGGACAGGAGTAAAGTCTGGTTGGTCTGAGGTCAGGCATATTGTTTGTTCAGGACAGGAGCAGGCTGCAGGACAGTATTCTGTCACACATTATTTGACTAGTCCTTTGTCAAATATTTATCAACAGTCAAGGAGTGATGAGTGCAAACACACAGCAGAGGCAGATAGCCTAGATATGGTGAGGGCTGAAGTGTGTCTGTCAGGATGGGGTGGTGGACTACCTACCCAGCAGACCAGTACAACAGCATTATGGTATATTAACTGGTGGTATGGACTGTGGTAAACCAAAAAGGTAACCTATGCATATGTTTAACATTAGCCATCACAAAAAGGCAAGTAAACATTGTTTTATAGTTGTTTTACAGGTGCATGAACAACATGTATGTGCAATTCCCCTCCACTATGTACAGGTAAGGGTAAACTATGCATATCTTTAACATTAGCAATTATCGTGAGGCAAACAAACCGTGTTTTGTAAATTAAAGACGTTCGTAAACAGAGTTTACCCTCCCAGCAGGCTCAGCACAGTAGCCACATCCAATTCTCACACACACAGTCACACACACACACTCTCACACACTCTCACACACTCTCGCACACTCTCGCACACTCTCGCACACTCTCGCACACTCTCGCACACACTCACACACACTCACACACACTCACACACACTCACACACACTCACACACACTCACACACACTCACACACACACACACACACACACACACACACACACACACACAACTGCACAGCAGCAACATCCAATTCTCACACACATGTTGCTGCCGAGCCTGATGGACGGGATTTGCCTGGCCAGGGCGATTTGGCCTTTTTATTTCCCTGCCGAGGGATCAGCGTCTGCGGCCCACATCTGGCAGCCCCATAATCATAATCTCAGTTACACACACACACACACACACACACACACACAGGAGTGGCCCACACCACCTGACCCTCCACACACACACACACACACAAACACAGGAGTGGCCCACACCACCTGACCCTCCACAGGGCTACTAAGCTCATCACGGTCTCGGTTAGCCTCTTCGCCTGGAGGGGCCAGACTCTGGCATGAGTGCTACAGCCTACACAGGACACACTTGTAGTCTGCTAAGTGTCCTGCAGAGTACATGTAGCAGACGTGGACGTGAATAAGGGAAGCACTTCATTCAATATCTGATCAAGTCACTCCTCCCCTCCCACACACACTCACAGCCCATCATTGGCCACCAAAGCTGACACTCAACAGGGCCACTAAGTTCATCACTTCCAGCCTAGTGGTCTGACTGTATCTCTTTACTGTAGTGAGTATATACACGTGTGTCAAACATTACTCCCTGTATTTTATATACTTTTGTTACTGTGGTATCTGGTATTGTTGTTTTGCTTTATTTTTCTCTCCTTCTTTCCATAAGCAATAATAAACTATGAATTAAAAAAAGACCTAAAATCTGGTAGGGGTCCTGCAAAAGAGATGTGGCAAAGTCTAACATGTGTCCTTCATCCTACCTAGGATGCTGACCAACACCTGTTCTGCAGAGGAAGCTGTGTAGCAGGTGCAAAGTAGCCTGGCTGTCACACCAAGCTCGAAGACAGAGCTTGGTCTGGCAAACCTCCCATAGGCTGTAAGTTCTCAGAGGCAGGATCAATGGGTGCCCTTTAGATGCCTCTGTGTACTACTGGACAGAGCTACAACCAATCAGACCACTAATTCTGGTGACGAATGCGCAGTGTCCATTTTTATTGGTGCCTGATTTTTAGGGCGAAGTAACAGCCGAGAATAGGCAGGCTGGCCAGACTGACTTGAATGTGAAATGTTATAGTAGCAACACAGGCAGTATGGGCGGGCCCAGGCTCTCTCTCACACACACACACACACACACACACACACACACACACACACACACACACAGAGGCAGTATGGGCGGGCCTAGGCTAATACACACACACACACACACACACACACACACACACACACACACACACACACACACACACAGAGGCAGTATGGGCGGGCCTAGGCCAGGTGCAATAAATAAAAGCGACTGAATACACTGGACCATCAGTCTCCTTGAAAAAACACTCAACTCAACACTGACAAATAGTTTGGTACGTGCTACTCAACGAGAACACTCTGAGACATATGAGAGCTAGAAGACACACACACACACACACACACACACACACACACACACACACACACACACAATGAGACAGTCTAGGAAGCACAAAACAACAGCTCCTCTCAACAAAATTTTCTTCTACTTCTGCCGTTTATTCCATTGGACTACTGATAAGAGTCATCAGATGACTGAGTCTCTGACCATTTCACACGAGGACACAGACACTCGGCCCACACAAAAAGGAAACAGAGAGCAGCCAAATGACACAGTCCATATTAATGATACAGTCCATATTAATGATCCCCAAACATGTCATCCAATACATAATGTGTGATGTGCCAACAACAAATAGCTTACTGTGTGTGACGCAACTGACTGCGCAATCACACACCAGGACACACACATAGCCTACTGCATCGCATTTGGCCAGTGCTTTTATCTAAAAACCACTGGAAAAACTCAGCAAAGTTCAACAGACCATAAAAATGACAGGGATACATAAGGAAGTGATATTGTGCCTACGTGATGATGGCATCCATCTTGCCCCAGCATGCAGTGTGTGATGGGTATGTAAACGATAGCCCAGAGTGAGTGTGGGGCAATGGGCTGCGTAATGGTGCTGAGAGTTGTGCAACGTGAGAACAGCCGGCACCCTGCACAAACACACACAGTTACTGATCACACTCAAGCCCTAGCCTCTCTCACACACACACACACACACACACACACACACACACACACACACACACAGAGTTACTGATCACACTCAGGCCCTAGACACACACACACACACACACACACACAGTTACTGATCACACTCAGGCCCTAGACACACACACACACACACATACACACACACACACACCAGGCCCTACCTACCCACACACACACACACACACCCACGCACGCACGCACACGCACACGCACACGCACGCACACGCACACGCACACGCACACGCACACGCACACGCACACACACCCACCCCAACCTACCTTCCAGCGCAGGAAGAGGATGTTCATGATGGCCAGCAGGGGGCAGGGCCCGTTCTCGCTCTGCGTGATGATGGGCGTCTTCTTCTCCTTCCACGTGATCCACTTCACGAAGTAGTACGCCGGCATGGTCGACTCCGTGGACGTAGACGCGGCTCCCGCCCCAGCCGTGGCCCCGGCCGTACCCACCTCTGCTCCTCCAGAGGGCCCCGGTGCCACCACCTCCTCGCCCGGGCACAGTACCTCCGCACAGGGGGAGACGGCAGCCTCTGCAGCCTCCGCTCCCAGGGCCGAGAAGGAGGAGGAAACGGGTTCCTCGACGGCCGCGGCCTGGTTACACTCGGATAGGTCCAGACTGGGGATGGAGAAGGAGGTGCTGTCGGCTGATTGGCTGTGAGCATCGTCATCCTCCTGGTCAGCGGCGGGGGTATCGGCCTCTAGGCCCTCCTCCCTGGGGTCCGCAGGGGTGTCTTGTGTCACCCTCGGCAACTGTCCGTCATCTTTCTGTCCGTCGTCCGATTGGACAGGAGCAGCAGCAGCAGGGTTTTCTAAGTTTTTTGTGTCCATGCTCACGAGGGCCTCGGTGGTGACCCCCACCGGGATCTCCGCCACACCCCTGGCAGGGGCCAAATTCGGGGGGTCTTCGGCTTCAGACAGGGGGTACACGTCCTGGCCTCTTTGGTGCGCCTCTTCGTCCGCCTCCCCAACTTTCAGCTCGATCTGATCCTGGATCACCACACTGGAGACCTCAGGAACCACCAGCTGGTCCTCCTTGCCCACTAGGCCCAGCCCATCCCCTGGCACTTCCCCTGGCTTGGAGCTGGACTCGGTCATTGTGGAGGAGGTTTGGTGAAGCACTTTGATTGAGATAGATAAGGCTAAAGTAGTGTTTAAACTTCTCTAAAAAAAAATAATAAACCCCTTTAACTCTTAATGGCAGAGCTTTTAAATTGTTAGGATAAGACTGGAGTCTCAACTTGAAAAGTAAATGGACAGCTAGTTTTGAAACTGCCACATGTTATGGTTCTTTATCACTTACAGATTTTTTGACATCACGCAAATTGACTTACCAAACACTAACCCTACAAGCTGTAGTCAGTCAGACGGCTGTGTTCTCTGACGAAGGAGTTACAACTCATCGACCTCAGCATTTTGTACAAGCTCACAAATCATAAATAATTCACAGAATCTCTTTCATCCTTGTCAAATCTCCACACGCCTAAATTGACGACAGATAAATTACAAAGAACAGAGGCTTTCGTAAGTGTAAAACAACGTGGCTTTGACAGCGCAAATACAGGGGCTAATTTCACACAAACCACTGCTTGTTCTTTCTTTGTGCTTTGCTTTGCAAGGCATAGTGAACTACCATGGCCCGGACAATGATTAAGCTATTTCCTCAGCGTAGGAGAAATGTTTCAGCCAAAAGACCAGGAGTAACAGCCACGATTGGCTAAGATGCAGTTCAAGTTTCACCATGAGCAGTTTGTTTTCCTGAGACTAAATAGAAGTTGGCTTGCATTGGTGACCGTTTTCTTCAACGGATCTGAAACAAATAATGCAACATCGACATTCTGATTACGTTTTCCCAAAGCTTCTTCGCAGAACATTACTAGTCTGACAACATCAAAGATCAAAACACCACTGTGACTTCTAAAATGTTTCTAAGGTCAGAGAACTAAAGCAGCATCTCAAGATCTTGGGACAGGTGCCATGTCATTGAATGTATTCAATAGTTTACTTGTTAAGGCCGAATAACAAAGTGGAAAGCTGTTAAAAAATGCTAATTGGCATTAGCTCTGTAAAGTGTAAGCTACCCGAGCTTGGCTTGACTTAGAAAAACATTGACATCAGCTGGCTAAGTTTGAAAAATCCTTACTTAAGACAAAGGATATTCAAAAAGTCTATATTACTGTCGGTTATGAGGTACAACGCATGAGACAAAAACTAACACATAAACTAATGTGGATGGCACATGGCCACTAGTGTTTATTATGTTAAACCCGTTAGCAAAGGACTTGATGCCATTGAGTGCAGCAGGTCGGGTGTCAGCCAGCTAACATGCTAGCGATAGCAATCTACCACCAACTTGATAATACAACCAAGCATTTACACTTACCATATTAGGACAAAAAAAGTGAAACATGTTAGCATAAGACGTGTGTATCTCCACTAGAAATCAGGCCTTAGCCTGTTGTGTACATCGCTCCACACGACAGGTTGATGTGCACTTGTCCCCACTTGTGCTCTGCGCTCTGCTGAGTTTTCGATCTCCGTGCTGTGCTGTGCTGGACGGCTCTACGCAACCTTGTTTTCACAAGTTCTACTTCCTGTAGGATGGCCTTAGTAAACAGTGATGTCATACACGGCACACTATCAGCGCTACAGCTCGACATTTCACTGGAGAACATAGGTTACATTTATTATTAGTATTTGTTCACATGTGAATTTGTCCGAAACTTACAACCAGATTTGCTGTCAATCTTTTTAATGGTTTAAAAATTCATTTGCATGACTAAGATGCACCCTCTGTTGGTAGGAGGCTGCATTGCTTGGTAATGTCGTGTTTCCTCTTTGCTGTGTCCAAATGCTTCTTGCCTCTCAGGGTCTGTGTGATTTCAGAAATAATAGATGGGTTAAATGCAGGGATCCATTTTTTTCTCCTCTTGGAACAATACAACTTCTCTAATATTTATAGTATATTATTTTATTTATTTTGTACTGACTTTAGTGTCTGTACAAAATAAATAAAATAATATACTCACAGCACCCACACCCATCTATTATGGGGATACAGATCAAACGCTCTTGTGATCTAAACCAAGGTGTCATTGTTTACAAATTTCAAAATACAGAACAGCCTCTGTAAAAATTTGTATTCTCCAGTTCTGCGTCTTGTGTAGGTGAGGCATTAATAAGAGGTATAAAAAAAATCGAGTTTAGCCCCTAATTTGGGTTTGTTAACTGTTATCTTTGTTTCACCAGGACAATGAAGCCACACTATACTCTGGGTTAACTTGCATTGGGGTAATCACTAACCAAACCACCTATGTGGAATATGCACCTAGTGATCACACATCTTGTTATGTGACTAGATCACATAATACCTGGGACTTTGCATTAGTTCTTGGAATGGAAAAGGCAGTTTGGGTAATAGGTGAAATGTCTTCAGACAGAAAACAAAGCTTTTTGGATGAAAGGTAAAACATCTTCTAGTGGAGAAAGAAGTCAGGTTGCAGGAAGTCATTGTTGACCCTATGAAAGTGTGGACACACATCAGCTGTGAGAGTGCTGAAAACTTTCCCAAATGTTTTAATAGTGGAAACAGCATTTATGACCTGGATGAATAAGCACCCACACAGACATTATGAATGCATCCATGAAAAAACAAATCCTAAAAATAAAATTCTGATCAAAAGCACAGGCCTTTTAATTCCCTTTATAGTTCCTCATGGAGATGGCTTACTTTATGAATCGGGAGAGAAAACAATTCTCGTCAAGTTTGCAGTGTCTACCTAATGCTCGTTTAAATTATTTATTTTATCTAACGTGGACTGCAAATCTGCTTCGAGACCTCTAGGTGAAAAATAGTGTGGGTGCGATGTTCATAACAGACAGTATGGTGCCTCCTATTTGTTTGAGGCATTTACACTTCATAGCAGTAGGGGGCAGCAGAGAGTCGCGATCTTGAGTTGGATCCTTTTGATGTGAGGAAGAATCCAATCATCAGCCAGAACTGTCAACCATGGGCGTGTCATTGGCGCAACATCAGCCAAACGCTCTTCTCATTGGACAAGAGTAGCATAACATGCGCGTGGCGTTGTTTGAATTTCTAGAGAGCTGTGTTTTGTGCATCGGTGGCAAGGTTGGTAAGAAGTTACCTTTTAATGTTTTTACGAATGATTTTTTATTTAGGCGAATAGTATACAGCTGTTTTATTTCTATTGTCTAGCGCTGGAAGCACAGTATTAACAGAAGCAGATGCACTATGCATATTGTTAAGCTTGCAAAACGTCTCTGGTTTAAAGCCCCATAGCATGCAATGCTTGCTTGCTTAACAGGGGTTTTGCATAGAAGTGTTAACGGTTAATTAAAGCTTTGCCTCAAGTTATTTGTCTGATCACTGAAGAGACGTGATTACTGATTACTGCTAACACCTACTTCTTGCATCGACATTAACTCGATGTTTTGTTTAGCATTTGTGCCCACTAAGGCCAAACTCAATTTTAGTAAATTCAGTGGCTTTATCATTAACGGTGCTCCTCCTACTTGGCATTAAGCTCTGGACTCTGCAATTTGCAATAACTTTCAGGTATCGGATTTCCAAAGTGTGGAATAGTGAAAGGCTTGTAGTTTAGAGGTGTAAAGGGACACAGAGTAGGGGCACAACAAACACATGTACCTCTGCATAGGGACAGAGAGAGAGAGAGTTGGTTTAGTGATTGTTAGTTATGTTATTATTCATAAAATCTGCAAGATCCAGTGTGACATCGGAAAGCGACTTTTTAACCAGCTTAGTCACTACAATAAATACGCATCTTGTAGCCTATGCCCTATACCTCTTTCCCTAATCAAAAGAAAGCTTTGGGAGTCTTCCTGTATCCCCTTGCTTTGTGTAAGCACAACCAGCTTTGTCACCAAAGCATGTACCATACTAGAAACATATTTCTGCTTTACATACTTTTTTTGTTACTACTTACAATACATACTATTTATAATATGACTTATAATGCATAGTATTTATAATACTATACTTATAATACGACATATGATGCATACTATTTGTTTGTTGTTTTGTTTTGTAGGACATCAAAGCGCAAGACTTCAGTGTGCAGCAGTAATGCGTCATGACACCTCAGCACAGCGACGGAAGGGCACTGCCCCCAAAAGGAGGTCTCCCCCTGCCCCTCCACCCCGACGCAGACGGGAAAGCGGAGGTGAGGCACATTAGTCACTCTAAGCTCTTCTCCGTGGTTGTCCCCAAATGGTGGAACGACCTACCAGTTGCAACAAGAACAGCAACATCCCTCCCTATCTTTAAAAAGCTTGTAAAAACCCCTCTCTTCCGAGATTGCTTCCCTCCCTAACAAAACTAATATAACTAACAAACACTAATCTAAACTCTCTCTCTCTCTATCCCTATGCAGAAGTACATATGTCTATTGTGTCTCTACTCTGTGTCCTCCTCTATTGCTTATGTCCCCCTTGATTGTAAGTCGCTTTGGATAAAAGCGTCTGCCAAATGCAATGTAATGTAATGTAATGTAATTAGTGTTGGTGTGCCCCTTAAGAAAACAGGCGACATCAGACAAGGCACTGGTGTGGCGTAGAAAATCAGACCTATCAGTTTATGGGGTAGGGTAATTCCAAATCACTAGCACCCCCGTTACTTGTTTCTCTCTCCTAAAAAAAAACAAGGTACAGTAGACCGTGGTTTATGCATTAACCAAAAAGGAGGGGTAACACTTTCTATGAACCCAGTATTCGTAAGGCCTTATAAGCACATTTATAAAGAGTTACAATGCATTTATAAAGCTTGTGCATTGCTTTACTTAAAGTTGTAAAGGCTTATAGCATAGTGTTATAATGCCTTACAAGTGCAGTCATGAGTATGAATATATAGTTGTGAATACTTATGTTAATCATTATAAAGCTTTATGAATGCATTATAACCCTTTATAAATGTGTTTTTATGGTCTTATGAAGACTGGGATTATAGAAAGTTTATGTGCAGTCTGGGGAAGTAATAACTCCATGGCGTCCTTCCTCCAGCAAATACAAGCATGGGGGAGTTTTATTTGTGGTATTTTAGTCTCTAGTCCACATTTTGCGCCCGTTATCATCGAGCCCTTTTCATATTTTTTTTCATAAAAAAAAAGTTGTGGCAGTGTCTGTCCTACTGACGGTGAAAGTGATTATACATAAGACATACCTCTGAGTAAGTAAGTGAAATTTATTGATGTGATTCATCTCGCACACAAAACTAACACAGTGCTTTACACGACGATGCATGTAAGCATGGCCATAGGTCTAGTCTCAGCTTTGGTAGGGACACTACCACCACCACCAGCCCCAATAGTCTGAGAGATGTGTGGAAAAATTGTTAGTGACAATTGAGCTAATTTGAAATTTTGTATGGACATGTACCTACCATCCATAGCATAAATTACGCCCGTGCATGTAAGAGCGTTGTTTGAGCGTTGCCCACATGTTTCTCTTGGTATCGTCGTCATTGCTGGCCTCCTGATCACCACTATACTCTACTCTACTCTACTCTACTGTACTATACTCTACTCCTCTCCCAGAGAGCTCTCCTATGAAGAAGAAAAAGAGGTTCAGACCCGGCACAAGAGCTCTGATGGAGATCCGGAAATACCAGAAGTCCACTGAGCTTCTGCTTCGCAAGGCGCCCTTTTCACGTGTGGTACGGCTAACTTTTAGTGGCTAACTTTTAAACTAAAAGTGCAGTGTGTTGCTGTGCTTACGTCAAAGATAAGAGGATTTAAGACATGTTTGGATAAAATGTTTTTGTCTGTCTGTTGTAAATGTTAAGATCATTGCAACGGAAACTTTTGCCAAATCACCAAACTATGCACACTTGCTAAATACGTGCACAGTGTCATTTTGCTGTAGTATGCAGAGGTTGTTTTATTTTTTATAACAAATATCTACCTCAAAATGCTTACAATGAAATATTGCCAAATATATTACCAAACTGTCTCCTGGACTGATGGTAGCTATGCGAGAAACAATTTCTTCTGAGTACTCTGATAGGTGAGTGGGTGGTTGGATGGATGGATGGATGGATGGCCGGCCGACTCGATGGATGGAAAGATGGATGATTGATTGACTGATTGCTTATATGACTGAGTGGATGGATGGATGGATGGATAGATAGATGGATGGATGTATTTGTCGTACTGCATGCTGTAAAGTTGTCCACTCCAGTGATGCAAGCACACTCGACTGATTGCCTATATGAGTGAGTGAATGGATGGATTGATGGATGGATTTGTCCTACTGCACAAGCATACCTGACTGATTCTCTGTGCACTGTTTGGCAGGTGAGGGAGATCTGCATGGGCCTAAGCAGGGAGACCTTCATGTGGCAGGCCTACGCCATCCTGGCTCTCCAAGAGGTAGGAGCTATATGCTTTTTCCATGCGGGACTGCAGGGGTCTAATGTGGGGGGGGCAGCTGTGGCCTAATTGCTAATGATTTGGTCCTGGGGATCTAAGGGTTGTAGGTCTGATTTCCATACCCATAGGAAAAATGTGGGTGGGGTGGATAGTAGAAATAAATGCTTGCCTGCCTGCTCATCCATGGCTGAAATGCCCTTAGAGCAAGGCATCTAATCTAATGATCATACAAACACTGTTGGATAAGAGCGTCAGCTAAATGTCATGCAGTGTAATGTTTCATATTTGCGGCTGTATGACTCCTGTCACAACTGTTTGACTTACTTTGGCATGCCAGTTGGACAAAAGACCAGAGTAGGGTTGGGAAATTCTCTGTAATTTTCCGTCAGTTTTCTATGGGAGCTAGTTCAGGATTGTATGACTGTACTCATATGATAAGTGCAAGACATTGCACTGACACTAACTTGGGTCAGTTTACAATCTTTTTTTTATTATTGTATAGTTTTGTTGTTTTGTAGTTATCACAATTAAAATGATAATTATAAAAAGCAGATTAGTACTACTGATGTGTTTGCTGCAGATTCAAAGCATTTTGTTTTATGATATTTTCCTCCATCAGGATAGCCGAAATCCCAAAAATCTTTTTTTTTTTTCGTCCATCTCCCTTCCTGGCTGCAAAGAGAAACATGTCCTATAGCACGGACCACAACACAGTGACTTGTCGGCATGGCAACTGGCCTCTGTCCACTGTCCTGTCTTGTAAACGCCACCAGTAATTTTGCTGCTCTCCCAAATTACTTTAAACAGACACATTAGGACTCTTCTCCGATCAATAGGCTTAACTAGATCCACTAGGTATACTGCCCGAATTGGTCAGCCATTTGTAACATGTCCAGGCTTGGCTTAATATTTTGCAAAGCAAGTAACCAATATGCACAGAAAGGACCAATTAGGAACAATTCACAACGTTTACATGTGAGGCTACTGTATTGTAGATTTCAGTCAAGTCATTTTATTTCTATAGCACATTTTAAACAACACAAGCGTCATCGCAAAACCATGAGAATTGAAACCATAAAAAACAAAGACCATAAATAAATTTGAGAACATTTCAAATTTAAAATTAAACAATTAAAAAAAAAAACAGCAGCACGCCTGATGTTGACCTCTGTGCCTATATAACAGTTATTTTCGTTACTCATTTCATGTTGTTGCCACACTCTCACACTGCTCCTCCCCCCCCACACACCCATCCTCCCGCAGGCATCTGAAGCGTTTCTGGTGCGGCTCTTCGCCGATGCCAACCTGTGTGCCATCCACGCCAAGCGAGTGACTCTCTACCCCCGTGACCTGCATCTCGTGCGCCGCATCCGAGGACTGGAACAACTCTGAGGGCAAAAGCTCTCTCTGCCAACCTGTCGTGGCACAATCGAACTCTTAACACAACTTGTGTTAGTGGCAGCTGTGATGGTGGATGGACGTTTTAGATGGTTTTATTGTTTTATATGATGTATTTTTTTTATTTTTTTAACATGACTGTATAGAGTTTTTATAAATAAATTGAGCTACTTTTATTATAATGATCTTTGTTCCACTCACAACAGTGTATTATACCAACCAGCAACCAAAAATCAAAATAGTTCCTTAACCTGTTTTAGGGCTGGGTTTTTTTCCTGCAGCCTGATAATGCAACACAGATCACGAGACAGAGGCCATGACATAATACTTACTGCACTAGATGTTGTTTCTGAATGAAAGAATTCCCTGTAATACCTGTTCTAATATCACATGACAATGGCAAAGCCTAAAGGATTGCACAACTTTGTCATCTTTATTGTTATCTAAAGGGAAAATTGGTGTAAAACAATCCATACGCCTGTTGTTCAAGGTTATGGAGTGCTGTCAGTACAACAGAGCAATGGATTGAACCACACCAGATTTCTCCTTTAAGGCCCCTGAAGATCTTAAATGGTAATATTTGTGTTAAAAATTCAGTTTAGATTGTTTGAAATAGTTGTTGGCCTAATGAACTTCTTGGTTGTTTCATATGCTTTTTAATTTTTTTAATTTATTTTCTTAGATGTATTGATCCACCAGTAGCTGTGTTGTATCATGGTATTGATCATATGAGCACAGCATAGCATGTATCCATCTACCCAGGCTCTGGAGGAGCAACTCAGTCCTAGCCGAGTAACAGTGGAGGCACGTAATATGATTGGCTGTTATTTGAACTCAACAGCCAATCACCATCACTGATTGCATCCTTACTAAAATGGAAAAATGGATGATTAAAAAAAAAAAAAAAACTCTTAGTGGAATTCTGAAAACCCAAAGCACAGAATGTCTTTATATGCATTACATTTTTGAACTGTATATGTAAAAAAAACTATTAAATGGATGATGTCAAATAAATAGCGTATTCTGATGAAATGGAATAATCTTGCACAAAAGATCTTATACAAAAATCTATTGACATCCAAAATATTAATGTCACAACTAGCCTCCCACGTTAAGCTTTGTTTTTGACTAAGATGTTTTGTTGTGGGGTTTTTTTTCACATGCATTCTTTGTATTGAAGGGAAAGCCCATCCAATTTAGCTTGTGTAACTCAACAGGAAATTACACTAAGTGAAGTAATAAGGCCGTGCAACACAATTCATAAATCACCCTCAGACCACTTTAATGAGCACATACTACAGTGTGTCTGTCATCTTTATGGAGAAATTCATAATGAAATTCTTCCAGGTGACTTGGTGTCTTCCTGGCAAAGGAGGAGGGACAGTAATAATGGCTTCCTTTGGAGCATCATCTGGGTTTGTGGCGGCATAATGAATGAGCAATGGATGATAATTGGTCCGCTTTTGAATCGGCCGTTTAAGCGTGCTTTCGTTTCCATGTAGCAAGAATGTTGATGGCGCCTTCTAAATAATCGTTGTGCGTCAGGGTGTAAGCAAGCCAATCACAGGCCAAGGTCCGGAGACCTTTTATATCCTTGACCTAGGACACCTGAGGTAGATGTTAAAGGTCTAGCAGAAGACTGAAAGATAGAATCAACTTCCTTCAGCAAGGTAATCTGGGTTTGAATGTATACTGTAGTGAACTATAGCTTACATTTGGTTGAATAATAATTATTTATGCACTTTGGTCTGCTTCTGGTGGATAAAATGTGCTATATAAATAAATTGAACTTAAACTTGTAGTCATAATTACCTTTTTGATTGTTTATAATATTAAATCTTGTGCTGTTGTTGCATTTCCAAATTTATTCCGTAATTGTTACCTAGAAAGTAACTGACATGCCAGTCAGTCTTGTCTGTGTTCATGTACAGTATTTCGTACAATCTCAAACAACTTTTCTCCCATTTAACTGGCAGATGAGAACGCTGTCATTCCATCCGTGTTCGTCACTATTGGCCCCCACTCTCCTCTCGGTGGCCCTGCTGGTTCTCACCCCTCCGAGGGGGGGCTACGCCTTCCCCCACCCCATCCCCCTGCTTAACACCCTCCGGGACCCAGACTGGGAGGCAGCCCTGCAGCAGCTCCAGACCGGCCTGAATGCCCCCGCAGCGGGCCTGCCTGCGGTCTTCCAGCCCTGGGGGCTCGTCCGGGATCTGGTCCCCGAGGTGGCCCGCCTGAGCCTGAGTGAGGGGGTGGAGAGGAGCTGGGGACAGCAGCAGCAGCAGCAGCAGGGCGTGCGGAGGGACTTGGGAAACGACGACTTTGGGAAACGGCCGCTGGGCACGCTTCCGGACACTTCCATGAACGCGCTGCACTTCCAGGACGGGGTGGAGGAGGTGGGGGAGCGGAGGAACGAGGCGCTGCACTCCATTGCCGGAGGCCTGCAGGCGTTCAACAGGGAAAAGGGGGGCTTTGGTTTTCGCTTTGGACGGAAGTGACCTGAAGTGAAGCAGAGAAGAGGGTGAGGAGGAGGACGAGGATGGCATGTGTGTGGAGGTGGAGACAACTTTAAAGCAAAACAAGAAACTGAAACCAGACACGCACAGAGCAATGTTGGACAAACTGCAAGAAAATGTGATGTCATGACATAATGCTCTCTTTTCTGTCTATCCCCCTCTGTGTCTCCCTCTCCTGTGGGTGTGTCAGAATAAAGGAATGTGTCTGTGAATGCATACGAATCTCTTAAGAAGAAGACAGGGGAAGAGATTTTGTGATAAAATAATTACTACTGTTAAATTCCTACTAAATGTACTACTTTCTTTGCAAAATGGCAAATCTGGATGAGTTAAGCCATTTACAACCATTTTTCTTATTTTAGTGGATATGATTGTCTTCAGAATTATTATACACATTTTATGGCATCTTGCATGATGTTCTGTCAATAAAGAAAACTGATGCGAATTCACGGGGACAAAATTAATTTTTCATGTTGGTCTTCACACTGTAAGTTGTTTGTTATTGATGCATGCATGATAGCCTATTCTTGTATTACCAGTTTAAAGTAATCTGAGTACAACTGGACAATCAAACAGGTGGGCCTGCCAGACCACAATAATTGAGGAAGTAGAGCTGCCGGTTAGATTAATTAATTTTATTTAATTTTATTTTTTTGCGAGTCCATTCTTGAAGCGCTTGATTTCTGAATTTCAGAGTACGTTTTCTGATGGGGTAATTGCACGTTTTGCAGCAGAGATGATTTCAAAAAGATACATGGCACAGAAAAGAGCCGGTAGAAACGGGGTTAAATGGATTTAAGAAAATTGAATAGGCTGTGTGTGTGTGTGGGAGAGAGAGAGCAAAGAAACAGAACTGTATTGATAGAAGCAAGGGTGCCAAGTTCCCATAGAGGGGAAAGGCAGGGGGGACCGGGGAACTCACAAAAGCATTCCCTCCCCCCTTTTTTCATAAAGAAGAAGAGAAAGAGAATGAGGCATATATGGCAACTAAATTAGGTCGCGACTACAACAAGACATCATATCTTGGAGTTAAGTAAAGGAAGCTTAGTGACAGAAGAAAGTGGAATTAATAAAATTATTTATTATTTCCGGGAGAGTGGAAATAATAAAAACAGAGCCCTTGGCAGATAGTGAAGTAAAGAGACTTACACAACGACCAAGGCTGCTGGTCACGGCGGAAATAAAATACACATCAGAAACGTGATAAGAAGTAACACAATTGGTGGGAGAGGCCGGTGACGTGTTTAAAACAGTGGTGGGTAGGCTCTGTGGCAGGCAGAGTAGCAAGCCTACATGTTGACGGCCGAAGTGTTCACCTCGCCCACTGATAACTGTCGTCATCGCAGACGCATACTTTTAATACAAGGCAGATTCAGGAGTTGAAGCCCTGCTGCGTTCAGAGGAGAGACGAGCTGGGAAGCCGCTTGCTTTGCCAAATGCCACTTAATACCCGGAGATAAACGTACTCTCAGTCTGATCGAGCAGGTAAGGTGTAATATACAGTTGTGATAATGATAGAATAGTGTTTGTGGGGAGGATTTTTCTGTATTTTGCAGTGTTGTGACACTGACAACAAGCAGCTAGCCTACTAGCCTTATGACCACTCTGCAGATGTTGATTTATGAAGTATAAGGTCAGCTATAAATACACCAGTGACCGATATATCAGTATTATGCAGAAACAATCTTTTTATAACTATGTTTTCTTGTTGAAGGCACTGCTCAAATTGTGTTTGTTCTGCGATGTTTTGAATTGCTAGTTGATGGCTAGCTACTTTGCAATCTGCTACGTGTAAACTGGAAATCAAATCACTCTGGTTGTCAGACAGCTCCGATTGTAAATATTCCTATGTTCCTATGTTACTTACTTGACACAGATTGCAAATTGTGAGACGCATTCGTGTTTAAAATACAATTTGTCACTAGGGTCACTAACCGGTGATTGGAAACAAAACCTCAGCATTCAACAGAACAGCTTGTTAATATTATTGTCACTTCATGTGGTCGTCGTCGTGGTCTAGATGTGTTTTCTTATTTGGCTAAACTTGGACCTTTAAAAGAATCGCCCTTTTGTTTCTACAAAACCACCAGAGCTAACTATCAAACGATAACAAGTAGGCTAAGCCCCCCGCCCACATTCCATTTGGTTGTAGCAGACGGTATAGGAGGTGATTCATGCGAGGATGCGGTGGGCTGGCGTCTTGGCGTAGGGGGCTTCGTGATTTCCGGAGACTGAATCAGGATTGTTATGTTTTATGGATGTTATTTGTATGTGACCGACAGTGCCCTCTCACACGTGTCACATTCGCTGAGTAGACTTTCACACAGTGCGGCTGGGCAACGCAGTGCACAAACCTGTTGTTGCTCTTTTAGACTCTTTCACTACTGGAACTTAGGGGAAACCCGTTGCTGTACCACATTACAGTGGAATAATAAAACCATGTTTTGACAAAAATACGGATGTGTTAGTATGAGGATGTACCCAAATGTTGCCAGTTCTTCCTCGTTTACAGTTTCAGGAAGAAAGCGGTTCATTTCCATGAAACAAGGACCCGTTGCACTTTCTCTTTTGAATCAAGCTTTTTTTCCCCCACACAATAGCTCTATCTCTCAACATCACGTTAATAATTCAGATCAAAGAACTGACGGGTCTTTTTGTTGTCATCATAATTGCTGCCTGTGCCCCCTCCCCGTCTGTGGTTATACTTAGACAGTAATGACGCAGGCACGCTGAGAAAACACACGTGTAGGCGAGCTCGACAGCCAAACAAACCAGTTTGGCCGAAACGCTCACATACATGCAGTACAGTACATAGAACACGCTTGCTTTCATATTGAAATGCAGGTCCTATTCTCTCGTTCCTAGAGAGAGTAAAAGACACTGAGAATAAACAGTGAATGGGGAATGGGAGCAGGTGAGTAGCAGCAGCAGGGACATGGCAAGAACTGGAGGCATTATTGCTAAAGGCAGTTGAACTCCTCAAGGCCATTTCATTTACCACCCAGGATTAATTGTGAAACCTGATTGTGTTCACGATGATCTTATCTCGTTCCCTCTGGGTTGGATCAAGCTCTGATCTGTCACAGTTATCTGCAGCTGTGCTGTGTAGGGGGAGATTTGGCAAAGAAATTATGTTTAGTCGCTGAGATGTGGCCTGGGCTGCATCTGATGTTTTTCACTGTCTGTTTTAGAAGATTAGTGGGTTTTTTAAAGCTTTTGCCAAATGAACACACTTTTTCTTTTTTTGCCCCTCCCTCCTCTCTCCTTTGCACACATGCACCTTGATCTCCACTGTAACATTTTTTCCCTTATTTTCTCTCCCTTTTTCCTGCTGTCTCCCTCCTCTCCCCCCCCCCCTTGTTTTCTGCTTTTCTCTCCCTCTCTGTCTTCTCTTCTCTCCTCTCCCTTCTCTCCCCCTCTTCTTTTTTTCTCTTTTCTACCTCTCTCCCTCTCTCCCCTCTTCTCCAGGCTGGTATGGCTGACATCCATGTCGCAGTGCCACCTGTTCAGGTGGAGGAGCTGAAGTTCCATCATCAGGCCCTCACCTCCTCCTCCACCTCCCTGTTCTCCTCCTGCCCCTCCTCGCCCTCCACCGCCTCATGCGTCTCCTCCTCCTCCTGCTCCTCCTCACCGGGATGCTCCCCGCACCACCACCACCACCACCCCCTGGCCTCCAGCCTATCCAGCCTGGACCCGAGCAGGGAAAGTGGGAGCAGCTCGGAGGGTCTCTCCCCTGAGTTTGGACCGGCGGTGGATCTCATCATCGACCCCACCGTAGCCCAGAGGGCGTGCCAGGAAGTGCTGCAGAAGCTGAAAGGCTTTGGGGTGCTCGACCAGGGGCAGGGCGACGACCAACAGCACAGCTGCCCGTCCCCTACGTCCCCCCGCGCCACACATAATGGGCCGGCCCAGCTGGAGGTGGTGGACAACGGACCGATCCAAGAGGAGAAGGAAGAGGGGGGGCTGGAGGAGTGGAATGAGGAGGAGGAGGAGGAGGAGGCTGCGGAGGAGACTGGTGGTGAATCCTCAGAGTCTCCCTCAGCCATGAGCGAAAGCGAGAGTGTGTCATCACCTTCATCATCACCATCGTCACCACTACCACCAGTGTCCCCATCACCTTTATCACCATCACCATCACCATCATTGTCATCAGCTACCTCTTGCTCCTCCTCCTCCTCCTCCTCCTCCTGCTCGGCTGCGGCATCATCCAAGCAGTCCTGGCTGCTGCGCCTGTTCGAGTCCAAGCTCTTCGACGTCTCCATGGCGATCGCCTACCTGTACAAGTCCAAGGAGCCGGGCGTGCAGGCGTACATCGGCAACCGCCTCTTCAGCTTCCCCGAGCAGGAAGTGGACTTCCACCTGCCGCAACTGCTCAACATGTACGTGCACATGGACGAGGAGCTGGGCGAGGCGATCAGGCCGTACCTGCTGCGCCGCTGTGCCCAGAGCGTGGCCTTCTCGCTGCAGTGCGCATGGCTGCTGGGCGCCTACTCGTCCGACATGCACATCTCCACGCAGCGCCACTCGCGCGGGAACAAGCTCCGCAAGCACATCATGACCCACCTGCTGCAGCCCACGGCGACCGCGACGCCGACTGTGGCCATGGCGACGGTATCCACCCCGACCGTGACCACGGCAACGGTATCCACGGCGACGGTAACCACCGCGGCAACGGTGTCCACCGCGGCAACGGTGTCCACCACGGCGACGACGGTTATCACGGCAACAACGCACCAAGGTGGTGCCACTACCGAGGGGCAGGGACAGGAAGGGAGTGTCTCGCCCGGTCCGGGAAGCCCGTCCGAGAGGTACTCGTCACCGGTCAAGGCTGCCCGGCACCAGAGGTCCAAGTCGGATGCGGTGGGGGGGGTCGGCGGGATGAGGGGCGGGCTGAGGAGGAGCGGCAGCAACCCCAAAGTGGAGGGCAACATGGAGGAGGTGGGTGGAGCTTATTTTATCGCATCACGTGCACTTCATATTTCCCTACTCTAACTGTTTTAAAACTATAGTGACCATCTGTAGTGACCACAAAACACTCACAATGTTCAGTCTTTGCTGTTCACCTCAGTAGAAGTTTGCAGTGTGCAGTGCTCCCTTAGTATGGCAAACCAGTCCCTCATACTTCCTCTTTATTTTGTACAGAGTGATGTGTTTACCAGGCTAGTACTCCCTATGGATTAACCATAGCTTATTAGCCTGCAACACACCTGGTCACACCTGCAAACAAAAAAATACCTGGCTGTGCATAGAGAGATTATTTTTTAAGTTTTTCTTTTGAAAATGTGACGGCGGTTAGATACTGACTGACCAAACCCATACCCAGGTATTTACCTGGTCCAATTGTTTTTTTTCTTCTTCTTCCAAGGATACATTCGTAACCGTTTGGCCTTTGGCCATTGACACAGCACAGTCTAGGTCACTACAAAATGCATGCCGGGTGCATTATACTGATTTGAGCTACATCTTGTATGAATTGTGCTATACAAATACAGTTTATTATTATTTGTAATGGGCTGTGTCAGTAAGACGATTGTACTGCTCTGTGGAGCTTTTTAAGGGTTCCTGTGCTACAGTTATTGCAGTTTATGATTCAGGAGCCCTGATCACCACCCCATGCATGTTTGTCAAGAAGACAATCCCTCCAATAGATCTCTGTTTCGTGTGTGTGTGTGTGCAGTGTGTGTAGTGTGTGTGTAGTGTTTGTGTAGTGTGTGTGTGTGAGATAGCCTCTAGATATGTTCTGGATGGAGCATGTCTGCTGGTCAGCTTATGTTCGACTTGTTTGGCGAAATTCCTCAACCCATCTGCTTTTATGTTGATCTCAATATCCACGTGTGTGTGTGTGTGTGTGTGTGTGTGTGTGTGGTGTGTGTACGTGTGTGTGTGTACGTGTGTGTGTGTGGTGTATGTGCGTGTGTGTGTGTGTACGTGTGTGTTTTTGTCATTCTGTCTGCTGTCCTATTTATCTAGTTCCCTCATTGTATGATGTCAGTGCTGTATGTCATCTCTCTCTTTCTCTCTACCGTCTCTTTCTCTCTCTCTCTCTACCGTCTCTCTCTCTACCGTCTCTCTCTCTCTCTCTCTCTCTCTCTCTCTCTCTTTCTCTCTCTCTCTCTTTCTCTCTCTCTTTTTCTTTCATTCTCTCTCTCTCTCTCTCTCTCTCTCTCTCTCTCTCTCTCTCTCGGCCAGAGATATTTCATTATTTCATTTTTTTCCCTCTTCCCGGCACCTGGCTGTAAGTCTGCCATCTGCTTGTGTTTTTCTGCGTGTCCTTCCTGTTGCCTCAGTCAGAGATGCCTATCTGCCCCCATCTCCACCCAGATCAGCATTTGCCTATTCACACCCTCACACCCTCACACCACACTGTTTAACAATGCGGGGCAAATAATATATGTAGAAATGTAGAAAAACATTTTCAGTTTAGATGCAAAGCAAGTCTATTATTGGCCGGCAGGTGGTGAGGGCCATTTCGACGCGAAATCTGTTTAAAATCAATATTATAAGTTCATTTCCTCTCGCTGTTTAACAATGTGGGGCAAATAATAGGAGATGTGTAGGAGTTATAATTATGTTATAATGTTGATTTTAAACAGATATCGCATTCAAATGTCTCTCACCACCCGGCCAATAACAGTAATAGACTTGCTTACGCATCTGAATTGAAGATGTTTATCTTCAATTTAGATGCGTAAGCAAGTCTATTACTATTATTGGCTGGCGGGTGGGTGAGAGACATTTCGATGCAATATCTGTTTAAAATCAGTTCCTCATACCAAAGGTTTACGGGAGCTCAATTTGAATTTGTCCGCGAAGCCTCATTTTAAAAAAGCAACAGAAATGGCTGATAATAGGCTCTATGCCCACAATAAGATCCATTCCGCTACATGTCATGCATGTTCATCTTTTCATTAATACTATATCACTGTTGTTCTGTAGTAGTATATATACAATAATATGCTAATAAAGACCATGTAACATTGCTGCATACTTCTAATGCTGTAATGAGCATAATATTGTGTATCATAATATAGTGCATAGTGTCGAGCCTAGTGTAGTATTTACATCCCTGCACTGCAGGCAAATCCACTGTGTACCTCCTCATCCATATTCAGCTTGACTATACTGCTGCGATGGGTAGATGGATAGATGGGTAGATGGATAGATGGATAGATAAATAAATGTGAGCAGTGGTGCACAACAAAGAAATCCTAAAGTTCAGGAGCATCTCTCGTTTCCCTTATGAAACCCAATCACTGCTCTTATTTAATGTGACCCAAAGTCCCCTTGGCATAGCCTAGTCCTCGTGAGAGTGTGTGTGTTTTTCACATGAGCTGGTCAAAAGCTATGGCTTTGTGTGTGTGTGCGCGTGTGTCTGTGTGTGTGAGTGTGTGTGTGTGTAGTCAGCGAGCCGATGGTAGCTGCTGGCCCTCGTGTGGTTGGCTGTGTTCCACTTCCTGTCCACCCAGTAGCACTTGCCAGTGCTGCCAGCCTTAAAGCAACACTGAGT
>CM059283.1:5404667-5444667 GCA_030347295.1 Setipinna tenuifilis | reverse complement strand
TGTCTGTGTGTGTGTGTCTGTGTGTGTGTCTCTGTGTGTGTGTCTCTGTGTGTGTGTCTCTGTGTGTCTGTGTGTGTTTGTAGAGTTCTCTGTCTTTGTATGACACATCCGGTCTGCCTGCCTGCCATTATGCTCAATACAGCTCCCTGGCTTTACACAAGGCAGTAGAGAGATATGATACACGCTGGTTATAGCGCACCCTTTTTATATTAGACCTGTGGTACGCTTTTCCACAATAACATTAGCTCTCTGTCTAAAATTGTTTCCAAAATCATTTCAGTGGCTCATCAACTCATAACAGGGTGAACGACGAATTTGGTTTACAACCTTCCATGGGTTGAATCCAAAATGTTTAGGTTTGGTGTTTTTTTCCCTTACTCTGAGGTATTCTGTGTGTTTTAAATTGAAGTAAATTGAAGGTGTATTTGATGCTCAGGACAACAGCATAACAAAGCTTATCCACAAATCTTGCCCAGATGTTAAAATTACTCAAGGCCAATCTATAGGCTAGTCAACAAGGTTAGCGTTATGTGATATCAGGCTTAGCGTCACCAAGGTAGCATAACACCAAACCTACAGTAACCAACCAACAGTGATGTGCATACATGGTAACATGAACAGGACAATTATAGTGGGATAGTATAGTCTCAAAGTATATTTTCAGAATGCATTGTTATTCTTGTGTGTGTTTACTCTTGTGTGTGTTTCTGTATATGTGTGTTTACCTAGGCGACGTCTGTCCGAGAACCTCGCACACACCCCCACGACATTCCGACGGGATCCGGAAGATCCGTCTGCCGTGGCACTGAAGGAACCCTGGGAGGAGAAAGTTAGGTGAGCTGGAACGCCGGTAATCTACAGCGGTGTCAAAGATATCTAGTCATTTACTGTACTGCCCTACAAAGGCAAAGTGCAGTAACTACACAAACACTAAAACTGAGAAAAATGCCTTCAAAGTTGTCATATTGCCCAGTCAAACATGTTATAGGTATGATAGTGGTGATGGTTTAAATGTACTTCCTTAGTAGGAAGAAGCAAGAGATTCACAAGAATGAGCTATTATACAGTAAATTTCCAGTCTGAACTCAGTTTTGACAAAATATGTAGTTACTACCCTTTGGCTTTGTAGGGCAGTATAGTGGAGTCTAAAATATTCACCCATATACTATGTAGTGGAGTGTATAGGTAGTCTGTAACAACATAATAAAGCTGTAATGGCTTTCTTCAGGTTACACACTTCTGTTTTGATTCCACATCCACCTAACAATAGTGGTAGGATGTGTGTGTGTGTTTTAGGTATAGGTAGTCTGTAACAACATAAAGTCATGATGGCTTTCTTCAGGTTACACACTTCTGTTTTGATTCCACACCTACCTAACAATAGTGGTAGGATGTGTGTGGTGTGTGGTGTGTGTGTGTGTGTGTGTGTGTGTGTGTGTGTTTTACACTGCCTCGTATATGATATCTCTCCTTACACTTGTCTCTGGCTTCACATGGCCCTGTAGTCACAGGTCTATCTCTGTGCTTAGTAACTTATTTACCACGGTGTTTTTACAGTCACCAGTAAAGCTGCGCAGATTAAATGGGAGCACTTTATTGGAGCTGCCCACATGTTCGTGTGTATTAGTAGTAGTGGTGGTAGTATTGCTGGCCTGCTTCATGTCATGTGCTGTGTTTTATTATGTTATTGGCAAAGGAAATGATACTGTGTTTATTATGTTGTTGGCAAAGGAAATCATATTGTGATTATGGATTATCATTAACTAGGACTGATTGTTTCATTAATGCCACATGTCTAAACGATATCCAGTATTATTTTATATCTCGTGTCATCTTGACATGACATGTAAGATTCTAGCTGATATTTTAAAAAGTGTAATATCTATATTTCACACACACACACACAGGTGTGATTAATGACAAATCCATGTATTGTGTTGTTGATATTAGTGATGTTCAACCAAGTTTGTTAATTTTAATAAATCAAATCTTAACAGTTCCTAAAGGGAAGATGTAAATGTCGCTCAATTCACACAATTTTGGCCATTGACACAATTGAAAAGCAGAAACAAGAAGGCCACACTATTCATATACTATGCATAAATAAATGTGTGGATAATATGCATAGTGCGTCCTTCTCTTCCTGACTTTCAATAAATACAATATTTGCAGTAAGTAAGTGAATTAGCTAAACCTTCCTCCTGTTGCGCCCCTTCCCCCTCTCCCATCAGGCGGATTAAGGAGTGTTCCCCGTATGGGGGGCTGCCCAACTGGAGGCTGCTGTCCGTCATCGTGAAGTGCGGAGATGACCTCAGGCAGGAGCTACTGGCCTACCAAGTGCTCAGCCAACTACAGGTACAGTACGTCCACACTAACTCATTTTAATTAATTTATTTTACAAGCATTTTACATTAGAGGCGTTTTTGAGGGTACTACAAACAACAGTCGTACATGCATAGAAATTCCTTTCGAGCAAGCGCAGAAAGTATGTGACCGTTTGCTGTCGGTGCAGTGCAAAATTGCCAGAAAACTCGAAACGACAACAAGAGACAGCAGACTTTGGTCATTGCCAGCTTGCCAGCTACTATTTACCCCATAGCTTTTAAATGTGTATCTGTGTAGCAAAGAGGAGGAGAAGTCATCCGAGCCGACTTCAAATCCGGGTCTTGAGGGTACCAAATATGCACTTTGACCATGATGCCAAAGAGCCAGGCTCATTGGTATGGCAGTCAGAGCACACCCACAACCCTAGTGATGGTCACTCCATCACAGTCTGTTAACTGGATTACTTGTGCAAACTGGCTCCACTGGTAATGAACCCCAGCTCTGCCTTGTGTTGTGGCTGCATCCCCAACTTCTGATTCTAGAATGCCACAGTCCCTTGTGTATTGTCTCTGACTATTCTAAGAGCTCTGTCTGAATCAGTTCCAGTTCAAAGTTTATTGTCATATGTACAGTTGGAAAACACATGCACAATTCCCTGCACAATGAAATTCTTTCTCTGCTGTCCACTTGAATGCCGCACATAATAAAACACATAATAAAAATAAGACATAAAAAAAGACACAAGATGCATAAAACACATAATAAAATAAAACATAATAAAATAAAACATAATGAAAAACACAAGACCTTAGTAAAAGCAATATGTACTGTATTGGAATAATGTTTATGGTTGATATCCAGTGTTTTCCCATAGGAAATTTGTTAGTTACGGTGGTAGTTGCCCTCTCCAGAATTCATATTATTTTCTTGCATTGTTTTAAGCTTTCCAGCTGGTATGAATGAAAGGCATTTTGTTAAATGCCCACTGTCATACATATTTCTGTAGTTTCTGCTTTTTAAGCCCAAATCTAACTCTAGTGTTCAGTTGGGAAGACTTTGGAAAGGTGGGAGGGATGTGTTGCTAAGGTGGAAACCTTAACTACAAATCACTGGGGCAAATATCTGTGGGTGTGAAGATTCTCATTCATCCAGGTCATGTTGGTCAAATGAGCTAAGTTGTAAGCAACTGGACTTCTTTTAGTACCTTGAAGACGTGTTGCCTTTCATCCAAAAGGCTTTTTCAGTTCAGAAATGATTCACTATTCACAATTCACAATTGATTCACTTTTGCCACAATTTGCTAGTTGGCAACACTAGATTACAGCAACTATACTAAGCTAAGCTAAGGCCAGTGCTGCCAGATTCGGACAATGGCTGGGAGTGGCGTATTCCTTTAGCTATTAAGAAAATATTGATATATCTGTGGTCACTTGTGGTCTCCCAGATTTGGACAATGGGTGGGTCTGCTAGAAAACGCTTCTGCTCACTTATCCAACTCTAGAGCCTGCGGGGAGAGACCCAATTTCACCTGGGGGTGGCATATTCCTTTAACTATCATGCACTGTGGGAAATGCTGACATATCTGTGGCCTTATATTCAGGTCATAAAGTCATACAAACTGTGAACTTGCCTTGAAGTACAGCACCTTGTTGCACCTTGTTCCGTCCAAGGTTGTATTGCATTGGTTTTAATAATACGTTTTCTTCTATATTTGGGTTTCTGGGGGGTAACTATCAAGCACTGTGGGAAATGCTGACATATCCGTGGTCTCCCCTTTGCAGAGTATCTGGGAGGCGGAGCGAAAGACACAGATATCACCATATCTGTCTCATTCATCCAGGTCATGTTAGTCAAATGAGCTAAGTTGTAAGTAACTGGACTTTGTGGTCTTCCCTTTGTAGAGTATCTGGGAGCAGGAGCGAGTCCCTCTGTGGATTAAGCCCTACAAGATCCTGGTGGTGTCGTGCGACAGCGGCATGATCGAGCCCGTGCTGAACGCCGTGTCGCTGCACCAGGTGCGGAAGCAGAGCCAGCTCAGCCTGCTCGACTACTTCCTGCAGGAGCACGGGGGGCCCGCCAGCGAGGGCTTCCTCACCGCACAGAGGAACTTCGTCCGCAGCTGCGCCGGATACAGCCTCATCTGCTACCTGCTCCAGGTCAAAGACAGGTGAGTACGAGGACAGGTGAATGTGAGGACAGGTGAACTTATAGGGCAGATGAGGTGTGGGCTCAAAGACAGGTGAGTTTGAGGACATGGGAGAGGTGTGCAAAAGATAGGATACTGTAGATGAGGTCAAAGACAGGTGAGTGTCTGTTGGATACAGCCTCATCTGCTACCTGCTCCAGGTCAAAGACAGGTGAGTGTGAGGACAGGTGAACTCAGGGGAGATGAGGTACAGGGTCAAGGACCGGGACAGGTGAGTGTGCAGACACCGGTGAACTCGTAGGGCAAATGAGGTTCCAGGTCAAGGACATGGACAGGTGGGGTCAAAGACAGGTGAGTGTGTGTGTCAGATACAACCTCATCTGCTACCTGCTCCAGGTCAAAGACAGGTGAGCATGTGGACAGATAAACTCATAGTGAAGATGAGGTGCAAAGTTAAGGACAGGGGCAGGTAAGGGTGAGGACTCAGGTGTGAGGTGTATGGAAAGGATGGAATACTGTGGGTGAGGTGAAAGACAGGTGAGGTGATAGACAGGTGGTGCAGGTAGAGTAAGGCCTAAGATGGGGGACTTCAAAAACGGGCAAAAGTAAAACAAATCACAGCTTTGATCTTGATTTCTGTCTTTCTCTTTTTATCTGAGCTTTGATCTTGATTTCTTTCTTTTCCTCTCTCTCTCTCTCACTCTCACACACACACACACTCACACTCACACACACTTTTCAGTTTACCTTTTATTTTTCAACTTCAACTGGAAGACCACCAGGGTGAATGCCAGGGATGGAAATTGGCACCAGCCACCAGCCAAATGCTGGTAAAATATGAAAGTGGCTGGTAAATGTTGTACAAAAAATAATAATTTACTATGGAGTGGCTGGTAAATTCTGTGTTCCATGTGTTATTGGCTAGTAAATGTTCACATTTTGCAAAGTTAGTTTCCACCCCTGGTGTATGCCAATACAGAATACTTGTCATCTCCGTGCTGCAGGTTGTTTTTGGGTGAACATGAATGCATGTGAATGCCCACTCCTGTCCTGCACTCTGTGGGCTGAGGCTGTCTGCTGGGGCTGAGGCTGGGGCTGAGGGAGAGGGTGAGGCTGGGGCTGGGGCTGAGGCTGGGGATGGGGATGGGGCTGAGGCTGGGGATGGGGATGGGGCTGGGAATGGACTGGGGCTGAGGCTGGGGCTGAGACTGGGGATGGGGATGGGGCTGAGACTGGGGATGGACTGGGGCTGAGGCTGAGGCTGGACTGGACTGGGGCTGTGTGCTGGGGCTGTGGCTGAGGATGGGGATGGGGATGGGG
This sequence comes from Setipinna tenuifilis, assembly GCA_030347295.1. Classification (NCBI taxonomy): domain Eukaryota; kingdom Metazoa; phylum Chordata; class Actinopteri; order Clupeiformes; family Engraulidae; genus Setipinna; species Setipinna tenuifilis. The sequence continues at coordinate 5,438,876 of CM059283.1, read as the reverse complement.
CTGGGGCTGGGGCTGGGGCTGTGTGCTGAGGCTGAAGCTGAAGCTGGACTGGATTGGGGCTGTGAGATTGATGTGGGCAGGTGCGATACCTGAATAGGGCGCTGGGACTGATAGGGAAATGAGGCCATGCAAATGAAGCTCATCTGTGTCCACTGTTTACTTTACACCTCTTCCTCTCCCCACATCTGTGTGCCTATCTCTTCATCCGTTCATCCATCCATCCATCTGTTCATTTATCTATTAATCTGTACATCTCTCTCTCTCTCTCTCTCTCTCTCTCTCTCTCTCTCTCTGTCCCAGGGGAGCTATATGGTTAGTCGCATGTCTAAGCGTGGTTGTGCCCTTGCAAAATTAATTAACTGTTCATTTGATTTCTGTTTTCCGAAATCTATACATGTGTCATTTGTATAAAAGGCCTAATTCAGCTACTGTATGTATGGTAGCAGTTTAAACAGTTTATTTTGCTAATTTTGTTTGTGTGAATCCCCCTGTGCTAACCTGTGTGCCTATCTCTTTATCTATCCATCTCTCTCTCCCTCTCTCTGCATCTCTCTCTCTCTCTGTCTGTCTTTCTTTCTTTCTTTCTTTCTTTCTTTCTTTCTCTCTCTCCCTCTCTCTCCCGCTCTCTCCCGCTCTCTCTCTCGCTCTCTCTCTCCCTCTCTCTCTCCCTCTCTCTCTCCCTCTCTCTCTCTCTCTCTCTCTCTCTCTCTCTCTCTCTAGACACAATGGGAACATCCTGTTGGACTCTGAGGGCCACATCATTCACATCGACTTTGGCTTCATCCTGTCCAGCTCCCCCCGCAACCTGGGCTTCGAGACGTCCGCCTTCAAGCTCACCAGCGACTTTGTGGACGTACGTACTGCACAAATCAAGCTGCTCAAAGTAGCACAGTTTAAAACAAGTTTAAAGGTTAAAGAAAAAAAAAACTTACCCTGAATTAAAACAATAGAAAAATATGAAAGAAAAAAAGGAGAGTGCTGCTTTGGGTCAGTTGTTTGAAGACAAAATTAAGTGCTCTTCAGAAAGGACAAGAGAAGCTTCAGTATTTGGTTTGTGACTATCCCCAAGAATGCAAAGATCCAAAGCAGTAGTAGTCACAAACCAAATAAAAAATATATATTTGTCTTTTATATAGTTTATATAACACTTTTTAGTATAGTTTATTTGTTTGTTATATAGCTATATAACTGTATAGTTATAGTGACTTATTCACTTCACTTGCATCTCTTTTTAGTCTAATTCCTATTTCATGTGTTTGATTGTTCAGTGGCCTGCAGCCATATGAATGGGTCTGGTCTGTCCAGCTGAGTTAATTTTTTCCATGCAACTGACTAACAAAGACCAGTCTTACCAAAAATATTAGACTAAGACTAGTCTAAAACAGTTTCATATGCAACGGGTCTTGTCTGTTGCGCAGGTGATGGGAGGACTGGATGGGGACATGTTCAACTACTACAAGATGCTGATGCTTCAGGGCCTGATCGCCGCACGCAAGCACATGGAGAAGGTGGTGCAGATCGTGGAGATCATGCAGCAAGGTTTGTACAGCAACGCTCGATTTTATTTATTTATTATTATTATATAATAATAATTATTATATAATTATTTAGCGGAAGTGATCCTATTATCAGCTATTTCTGTTGTTCTAGTTAAAATGAGGCTTTTCCTGGTTATTCCCGCGAAAATGGACAAAAGACAGTTCCTCTAAGTCTTTGGTTTGTGCAGCAACGCTATTTTTTTTACCTGCCAAATTATTTAGCAGATGTGATCCTGTTATCAGCTATTTCTGTTGTTGTTCCTCTTAAAATGAGGCTTTTCCTGGTGAAAAAAAGTTATTCCCGCGAAAATGGACAAAAGACAGTTCCTGTACATCTTTGGTTTGTGCAGCAACGGTATTTTTTTAACCTGCCAAATTATTTAGCAGAGGTGATCCTGTTATCAGCATTTCTGTTGTTCCTTTTAAGATGAGGCTTTTCCTGATGAAAAAAAAAGTTATTCCCGTGACAAAAGACAGTTCCTGTAAATCCTAAGTTTGAGGAAGTGAACTTCTAACGTTTATTTTAAACTGATTTCACATCCGAGTATCTCTCACGACCTGATAGTAGACCTGCTTAAACTAGTTTTGCCCACATAAGGGAGGTGCTCAGGCAGAAATGACACTCACACACACACACACACACACACACACACACACACACACAAATGCACACACACACGCGCATGTAAATGGAGCTTTTGTACTTCCCTGCTCACTGTGGATTTTTTTTTTTGTTCTAGTTTTTGTTTTGGTTTACTGCAATATCCCCTTTTATCCAGCTGGTTTGTTAGAGAGTTCCTTTTTCTCATAGATGGCTCTTTGTTGTTCAGGTGGCCTTTTAATACTGTAACTGCTAGTTCTTTGGTGGAATATGTGCGAGCAGTACAGGTGCTGTTAAACAGTAGACGTTTTCTGAGGTTGACCATGGGCCAGGAACCGGACTTACCTGTTCTGTCATAAAAAGAAAGCTGAGGTATATACAAGGGCTATGCAAAGCTAAGCAATAACTAACAGAAATAAATGGAAAGCAAGCCACCAGCGGACAGAAATAGATCAACTCATCAATATAAAATGGCGGAAAAACATTGATCGGTAACCAGATATACCTGTAGCAGGTAAACATTTACAAGAAAAAGATGAATCTATATCCAGATATCAATATTAGCAATGTCGCTGGTAAGCATTTTTAAAAATGTAATGCGAGTAAAAATAACTTTTGAAGACTGGTGAGGTTTTTTTTTTTTTGTTAAAGTTTTGCAGCACTTCCATGTCTCTTGTGTAGGCAGTTCCACTGTTTGTAGTGGAAGCTGATTATTGCAGCATACTTTCCATGAACAGAATGTTCTAGTGTGTGCACTAGTGTTCTAGTGTGTAGTCCTGCTGTTGTGACTCAAGCGGTAACGTTCCAGGCTAAACAATGAAGCCCAAACTGAACGTTCTAAAGTTGTAATACCTCACACGTCCATTGGGGGCTGGCTGCACTCTCGTGTTAAAAAGTAGTTTTTCACAGCAAAAATAAACTCTTTCTGTCTTTCCTCCTCCCCTCCATTCATTCATCGTCTCCTCTCTCTCTCTCTCTCCCTCTCTTTATCCATCCATCCTTTTCTCTCTATCCATCCATCCATCCATCTGTCCCTACATCCATCATCCCCTCTCTCCCTCCATCCATCCATTCACCCCTCCCTCCATCCTCATCCTCTTCCTTCCCCCCGCAATCCATCCATCCACCCCATCCCTTCATCCTCTTCTTTCTCTCCATTCCTCCCTCTCGCCCTCCATCCATCCATCCTCCCATCCCATCCCATCCACTCCTCTCTCTCCCCCATCCATCCATCCTCCCATGCCATCCTCTCCTCTCTCCATCCCCCCGTCCGTCCATCCATCCACCCCTCCCTACTTTCTCCTCATCCATCCACCCACCTGTCCCTCCACCATCCCATCCTCTCCTCTCCCTCCATCCATCCATCCCCTTCCTCCATCTCTCCATTCCATCCTCTCCTCTCTCCTCCCCGTCTCCAGGTTCCCACCTGCCGTGTTTCCATGGCTCCAGTACGGTGCGTCAGCTGAAGGAGCGTTTCCACATGAGCCTGACGGAGGAGCAGCTGCAGGTGCTGGTGGACCAGATGGTGGACGCGTCCATGCGCTCGCTCACCACCAAGCTCTACGACGGCTTCCAGTACTTCACCAACGGCATCATGTGAACAAACAGACAGACACACACACACACACACACACACACACACATACACACGTGGACCAGATGGTGGACGCGTCCATGTGCTCCCTCACCACCAAGCTCTACGACGGCTTCCAGTACTTCACCAACGGCATCATGTGAACACACACACACACACATGGAGACAGACATACCAACACACACACACACACCAGAGACAGACATGGAAGCACACATACAAACACACTCACACACACACACACACACATACCAGCAGCTCCGCATGGCCTAAGACAAAGCTGTACTGTTACAGCTTGTTTGGACCTTTTACGCGTAATACAGCATAATATACACACACACACACACACACCTTTTAGTGCCTATGGAGCAATGGTGGTGTTGAGCAGTAGGCCTACATGCCACCCTTTGCCATGTCCAGCTGTAATGGAGTGACTGGCCAATCGGATGAGGAGGGAAACACATCGAACACCCATCCCGTTTACATGAGTGTTTTATCCACCAACCATCCCGCATCTGCTCGCTGTTTAATGTGAACACACACACACACACACACTAGATGTCATTTCACAGCCACAGTAACATATATGTTCACATGTTCACTTTCTCATGCCCGGGATCAAGAGCATGTAACACACTTAAAGTCAGTCCAGACTGTTGGGTGTACAGAGAGACTTGCTTTGTCAACACCACCTGAAAACACACACACACACACACACATACACACTCACGCAGGACAAAAGAAAACCCCACACTCACTCGTGCAGAGAGAGTGATCCTCCTTGACAAGAGCAGCTAAGATGTCACTCCAGGGTACCATCCCAGTGGCCGCAGGGTTGTGGCGGTACCATCCCAGTGGCCATTTCCTGAGTGACCACCATCAACCATATCACACACCGCTGTTCCTATGGCAACACGAGGAGCAGAACGGAACGTATGATTCCTGGAACTGAACGTGTAATTTTCTAACACTTATGGCCCGTAGTGCAATCGCGTCACAACAGGACTGATCTAAAATCAGCTGTAATGTGCTTGAGCCCCTTTACAGCAATGCACACAACTGAACTGAGAACAACACACACACACACACACACACACACAAACACGGAGGCCTGAGTCGCAGCACGGACTGATGATTCACTATGTTTGCGCTTTCAGGCTGTGCGTTGTGTAAGTTTAGCAGAAACTCTGATTGTAGCAGAAAGCCTTGCCTTACACTAACGGTCAGTACAGTTGGAGATGTGCACCCTACCCTACCCCTCTGCTTTATGGTATGAGTACCTGTCCTAGTCGGGACCATTTTTATACGTCATGCTATGTAAAGTTTCCCTTGTAGTTAATTTTTTTGTTTTTGCCTTGACATATGTATTGTAACCTACCTAATATTTATTTTGCTTTATTTGTTTTTTGTTTTTTTTGTTTGTTTGTTTTTACTGGACAACCTGTGAGAAATCCAGAGCATGCACCTGTATTTGGTGAACCTAACATTTCTAAAGCCTCGTCGCAAAGCTTGAAAAGAGAGAGAGTACGGCAGGAAGTGGAACAAGAGACCAGGGGGGTACTCCAAGTCCGTGGGTTAAGGTACTAACTCAGATCAGTGAACTCCTGAGTAAGTCGTAAACCTTATAAAAGAAGGGTCTTGTTGCTCCATCGTCTTAGCAAATCAGAGCCACAGGGTCTAGTCTATTAGAAGGTTTACCACTTAGCCTGAGTTAACTTATCCAGCTAGATGACTGAACCCACTTCCTGGAATACCCCCCAGCTAACACTAAACTCCCCCTCTGGTCCTGTGGCTTCAGAACTGACCTGAGGTTACATGACGCCAAAGGGGTCCGATCCAGGGAGCGAATTCGACTTCCGAGGAGAGCTGTACTCGGCTCGTTTAAATATCTATTTGTGTAGTGTCTTAACAAAGGTTGCGGTGTCGTCGGAAGGCCCAGAAGCTAGATCCTGAACGCTTTAAAGGCACAGAATCTATACCCTGAACCTTTCAAAGCAGTAGCCCTCCACCGTGGTGTTGGTAGGGACTACTCTTGAAGCAAGGTGACGGGGAAGGGGAGAAAGGATCTGAGCGAAGGAACGAGCGAGATGTGATGCGAGGAGCAAGTGTGTAGTATTAGCATCGTGGCACGACAGCAGTATGTGTGTTTGTTTGAAATCGTTCGACAAAACAAAACTTGAATGTTTTTAATTGTGTTGATTAGTTCACCTCAAGGGAGATAAAAAAGCTAGACAGGAAAAAGCACTTCAAATGTTAACTGGAAGGTTATTCTGTGGTCCAAGACCAGTCTGTCTGTGAGTGTGTGCTTTATCGTTGACTGTTTATGTTAAGAGGAAAGCGTACACACCTTTTTATTTTTTTCGTTTGTTTGTTTTTTAACAGTGCAAGGTTTACACCTTAATTATTTCTTCTCATCATATGAAGGCACCTTTTTGATACAGCTAAACACATTTTATTTTATTCTTTTACATATTGCATGTTTTTTTTTTGTTTTTTTTTTTAAAACATAATTTAGCTTCTTTCCCAGTGAGCTCACATTGAAATGAAGGAATAGACGTTTTAAACCCTGTTAGTAAGCTGTTGGCGCATTGGAGTTATTTTTAAACGTACACATAATTCGTGAATAAATATTAATACCAGCGCTTAAACGAGTAACGCACGGCTTAAGCATAACTATGTATACCTCTCACGACTGATCTTCCCAGTTTTCGTGTTTTTCTTTTAAAACAATGCACGTCTCTAAGGAGTGTTTACTGTGGTCTACACAGGGATAGCCTACAGAGTGGATAGTTTAACCCAGACAAAACACAGAAAGATGCGAAAACTTGGCTGAATAGGGTATAGTCAGAAGCGTAATAACCCAGTTTGCTGTGTGACTGCCTTTTTAAAGTTAAAAAAGGCCCCATGTCCTCTTTTTATGCCTGTGTCTTAATTACGTCATCTTTAGATCAATTCCAGAAAGAAAGAAGAAGTGCTTGGTGACCCTTTTGATGGGTTTGTCGAATACACTAGAGAAGAGTAGAGAGGTTTACCGCAGTGGAGAGAAAGTCTACACCTGTTGTGATGTTTTGAAGGTATTTGGGCAATGTCTATGCTCACTTAAGTGTTGCCACTGTCATGAATTCGTTTTCTTTATTTCTAATTATTTAAACAAACATCTTTTAATATTTACCTTTTTTATTAAACATGTATTCATAAACTTGTATGTCTCTCACCACAGTGCTTTTTTAAAATGGCTGCTTTAAATGGCATTTTATTCTTCTTCGACAGCCTTTTTGTTTTCATTCCTCCATATCCTCTCTTTGCTGTATCATGTCAGTCTTCATACGAAGGTTTACAATCATGTGACACAATCTGATTTACTGAAGGTATTTTAAAAATAAATTAAAATAAACTTCAAATAAGAATTGACCTTTTTTGACTTTGCGATTCATTTTGTCCATGAATAAGAAAACTTTCTTACCTGTCCATTTTCCCCCACTGCATTCTACCGTTTGTTCATTGTTTAAAAACAGGATGTTACTTAATAATAAACATTATAAGGAAGGCATAATACACAAGTCATTGGTTAAGGCAGGGTCCACATGCATCCCCTCTTTACTAAACCAAATTGGTATTTTCTTGTAGCCCTGGTTACAAGGTTTAGGAAAATTATGTTAACAGGAAATACACACATTCCTTCTATGCATGGCACAGCACTTTTTGACCCTTACCAAGTGATGCAAAAATGTCAAGGTCTAAGGCCCAATGCTTAATTATTTCCACCTGTTTATAATGCCCTATTAATTTGTACATAATTTACTACAAACTACACTGCACTGTCTATACTGTAGATTGAACTAGACTGTATATCTCGCACTTGCTGCTTTTTGCACGTCTGATTAGATGCTAAAGCGTATTTCCTTAGCCTGTATTTACACATGTGTAAGGACCAAGTTAAGTCGAACAGGCCCGACAATGGTAAATACAGATGTGATGTGCAATAACTACACGCGCCAGCAGGTGGCGGTGGTAGACATGCTCTCACATAAGCCGAGGGAATTAATAACTCATAAACATAAATTTGCAAATGCATCTCACACGAAAGAAATGTCTTTACATGACACAATTTGAAAATACATACAAGCGGTTTGTGAAATGCCTGTAAATTATTGAACAATTTGGTGCATTGTCTTATATGTATGTATTAAAATGTAAATAAAAACGTTTTTAAGACCTACAAAGTGTTTTTTTCACATTCAGACAATTGCACTGTTTTTGTTTCTACCAGAGGTGTGCATTCATACATTGCACTACAACTTCAGCAATTTCTTGCTTAAGTAGAAAACCAACATAAATGCAGATAAGGTGTAGTTCGGTTAAGTAACCTCCGAGTACAGCCCTGATTATCTGTTTTTGATAATCTCCCGTAGTAGCTCGATTAAAATACTTCCTGACTCCGGCTGGTGGGACAGCTGCTGTGGGTGAAGGGTCAGGCCGAATTCCTATTTCTCACAGACCGCCTACCTCACCGCAGCATCCTGGGACAATGTGACCCATCTGGTTCACCTTCAGCTGCTAGTTGGGACTGTTCAAAGTGGAAAGCGGTGCGGTGCCAGTGGAGTGCACCAGCTACGTCGCCTGCCTGGCTGCGGCAAAACATCTCTGCACTTAGCAGCAGCACTGGGCGGTAAGTACAGCTCGGTAACCATAACATTAGCTTTTTTCCGGACGTGGGCTAACCTTAACTTTCCAAGTAACTTAGCTGAGCTGGCTAGTATTTTCGTTATCCACCTCCTCACTTTCGTCCTCTGAACTCTCTGTTCCATAGGCTAGCGAAACATGGGTTGTGGTTTGTTGGTGTCTGTTGCCCATGTTATTGACGTTTACTTACTGTTAGCGCACTTAGCCAGATAGATGACTCCTGCCTAGCTAAGGTGTTATCTGTTTGTGCATGGAGTTTCAAGCCTAAATCTAGGTTTTAATACGAATACCCATTGCATAACACGGGAAACAGCACAGTTGCAGAGAGCATGCCATAACAGAAAATCACACAAAGCAGTGACTGTGACCTGGGATGATTAGCTGAAGCTAGCCAGCAAGCTAATACCATAACAGTTGACCGCATAAGTTAGGAGAGGTGAGAATGCTAACGTAATATGTCAGCTAACCATCATCACCATGATGAGGTGTTTTTTGCTGATCCTGTCGCTAGTTTCTGAGCATATGACTGAGTTTTGCGGTCGCTGGGGAAAGATTGACATTACAGTACTCGGCACAATAACCCGTTTCTCGCTTTCGCTTTTTGTGTTGTGTGTGTGCCCTTCAGCCCGTGTTTTCCTGAGCCATGCGACAGTGGTGCCTCCCGGCCGTGGCCCCACACACAGAACCGCTCCCTACGGGCCGACTGTCTCCTCCGCTCTCAGGTATGTGACCAACACAAGCTTGTATTTGTATGTATCGCAGTTAACTACGTCTAAATAAGAGAATGGGTAGCTTTGTCCAAACATTGCTTATGCTTTTCAACGAACGCAACAAAAGTTCTATATCTTACACATGTAATTTACCACGATGATGTAAATGTAAAAAAGTAATAAATAGATAAAAGATTGATGAGGAAATTGATGGTTTACTGCTTTTATGACGTCAAAGACACACTGTGCGTCTAAATAAGTACGTCTAAATAAACCAAATTAGATTACATGTGCCATGGCCAAAAATATGAGGCAAAAGAAAGAAAAAAAGTTTGACTGGTGGACTGTGTAAGTGAAATGAAAAGGGAATGCCCCTCTTCCATTTTTGACCTTTTGATTAAATAAAGTGATGGTGAGGAGCAGGAGGACAAAGCACGTTTTCACTTCGAGACTAGCTGGCAGGATGTGGACCTTTCATACCCCTTTTGTTGGGAAAAGTTTAAACTTTTTTCCTCGGCTACTTGAATGCAAATGTCACATCACAGAACAGGCCTTTTTTCCATGAATACAAAAACCAAGAGCCGTTTCCTCTGTTTGGCTTCTCTGCTGTACTGAGCACTGAGACTTTATAGAGTCAAGCTCAAAAAGTGGAAACTTTAAGCCTTGCCACGAAATGTGTTGACTTTAACGTGTTGTTATTCAGCAGAAGCCTTTTTCCAAGAGCTGGATAAAAACTCAATGCCGAAAAGGAGAAATGGGTGTCTGCACACTTAAGCTCCCTCAGGCAAAACTTTTCTTTTATTCAGGTTCCCCTAACAAAGGACGTTTTGAGCATTTGCTTTTCATCAGACTAAAGTAAAGTCTGATGAAGAGTGAACACTTGAAACATCACTTGTTATACACCTTTCTAATAAACATGTGCACCAATTGATCTTTTCTGACTTTACATTTCATTTTGTCCACGTCTTTCAGACATAGACATAGACATAGCCTGGGCTGGGCCTAGGCCTGGGCCTGTGCCCACCCACTTGTCAATCACGTCCACCCAATCAGAAGACTCCATAAAGTCGATTGACAGTTTTAGTACCGTAATACAAATAACCTATGTGTTTTTGGGCTAGGCCCACCTGATTGTTTTTTTTTCCTGGGCCCTCCCATTTGTGATTTCTGGGGTACAGTTTGCTTTCACATATGCATATGGTTTTTGACAATAAAGCTGACTTTGACTTTGATATGGTTTTATAAAGCTGACTTTGACTTTGACTTTGACTTTGACTTCCAGATGCCAGGATGGAGTGCTGTGACGTGGAGCCGCGCTACACCATCGAACAGATCGACCTCCTCCAGCGCCTGCGGCTCTCAGGCATGACCAAGCCGCAGATCATCCAGGCCCTGGACTCCCTGGAGCGGCTAGACTCGGACCACCGCTCCCCCACCTGCTGTGACAACCACCCCTCCTCCGCCGCCGCGCCACCCAGCGTCGTCGCCAACGCACAGACGGTCGCCTCGTACTCCTCGTCGTCCTCATCGTCCTCCCTCACCTCCGCCACCACGCAGACCCCGGTGATAGAGGCGGCGCTGTCGCCAAGCAACAGCTACGAGGCCTCTCCTCCGCCCCTGTACCCGCCCAGCGGGGTGCAGCGGTCCTTCAGCTACGACCTGCCAGAGGAGGACTGGGACCTGGAGGAGAAGGTGGAGGAGTACATGAGGTGAGAATTGCAGTTGTGTTTATTTGTTTGTTTATTTATTTTCTGCAAAATTACGATTTGAACTGGGCAAGATGAATTTGCAGGGGGGGTTTTTGTTTGTTTTTCTTTTTCTTTCTGCAAAATTACGATTTTAACTGGGTGCAAGGTGAAGTTATTTACAAGCATACAAGGATGGTTTATTGTCACATGCATAGGCATACTGGGTAGAGTAGGACATTAGTCTAAAACTGTGCATGGGGAGAGGGGAGTAAAGTGTGTAGAGTGTTTGTATAGCTGTCTGTAAAGATTCTCATCCATCCAGGTCATGGTAGTCAAAAGAGCTAAGTTGTATGTACCTGTATGGACTTCTTTTGGACCTCGAAACTTCAAGGGTTTTCGTCAACTTTCCTATATGTGCAGAACATACAAAAAAGTCTAAATGCTGTTTTGAACTTAGACAGCAGGAAATATAGAGAATACAATATATATAGACAAACAGAATAAATAGACTGCTAATGGGACAACAGGCAGTAAAGTAGGTAGTGCAAAAAAGAAGAGTGTCAGTGCAGTTGTAAGCAGATAATACAGTGTGTAATTACAGTGGAACAGTGGAAGAGGGAACACACAAGGAGAGAGATATGCCTTAAGTAAGTTTCCCAGAGCAGGAACACTGTAGACTACAAGACCCCTTTTTTCTAATGTCATGTGCAAATGGACTTCTGCCACATCCATGAAAGTCTAAATGAGTCAAAAGAAAAGAGTTATCCAGCTGTTTTTTATCCCAATTTTTTACTCGCACCTAGCCTGGCTGTTGCATCAAGCTCGTACAGAGCTTGGTCTGGCAAACTTCCCATAGACAGGAAGTCCTCAGAGGCAGGATCAATTGGGTGTCTTTCAAATACCTCTGTGCACTACTGGACAGCGCTACAACCAATCAGACTACTAATTCCGATGACGAATGCCTAGCGTTCGTTTTTCATTGGTGCCCAATTTTTCGGGCAAAGGAACAGCTGGGAATAGGCAGGTTGGCCAGGCTGACTTAAATTGCGAAATTCAATATAGCATCACAGGCAGTATGGACGGGCCCAGGATAACTCAGACACACAGTTTACAGCACCTTGTGTCAGTAGAGTAGAGCGTCCTAGCAAGACAGCTTAGCGTAAGTCATGCTAGTGTTACTGGTCCTTATGTCTCTGCATTGTGTGAATTTGGTGAAATCAAGGCAACTTTCAAGTTGATGAAGCAAGTTTTATTTTGTAGATGGGTTGAGTGAATCCATCACAGTGGGTGAAACACACTGGGTCTGTCTGCAGCATGGAAACTTCTTCCTGCTGCAACAATCCCACAATGCAAAACTGTACAGTACATATATAAAATAAACGTGCCCTGAATGTCTCAACTTCCCAATTATGCAGAATTTAACACATTTCCAAAACATTTTATTTACTCTGTTACACTAGCATTGCTAACTTAGGCTTAGGCACATCTCACATGGTGTCAGGAAGGGGGTGGTGTGAGGCAGTGCAGTGCACAAACGCCAGACTCAGTTACACAGATTGGTTACACATTGCGGCTTGGGATGCGCAGCCCTCTCCTCCTGGTCAAATTGAAAAGAAGAGAAAGTATCACCTCATCATCCTTTCTGCCATACAAAGGCAAAGTGCAGTAACCACGCGAACATGAAAACTGAGAAAAATGCCCAGTCAAACATGTTTTAGATATAATAGTGGTGATGCTTTTATGTACTTGCCTAATAGACAGAAGCAAGAGATTTTAGTCACAAGACAAAGGAGGTGTTATAAAGTCAATTTCTAGTGTTCCGTGAGCAGTTGTGTTAAAAAATTTTTTTTTTCATGTTTCTCAAGCTACCTGTGCGGTGCAGTGTTTTCTAAACAACATGTATATCATCTTCATGCCATTTCCTAGTTAGGGCTGTGATGCTGCACCAATTCATGCATTTACATAGCCCTGTTAGCCTCAGATTGGGGGGGAGGGGTCCTTGAGGTTTTTTCAAGGGAGGAGAAGTGGTCCTCGGTCTGAAAAACTTTGAGAAACACAGCTTTAACAGTACCCTCTGCATTAGAGACGTCTCCTTCACGGAGAGTGCAGAGTGCAGAGGCCAGCCACTCCTCTCCACACCTGGGGAGTGGCAGACTAAAAAGTGGTGCATATCACAGGCTCTTGCTCCAGAAACCTTTCTGCAGTCCTACAAGCACTGTAGCCTGGTCAAAACCAGCCCCACGTACTACACTGTTCATACAGAGTAGTACATTTCATACAGAGAGTCTGACTGTGCTGTATTGAGAAACATGTTCTTTCTGGAAGTGTAGACTCTGCTGAAGTTTAAAACGATTGGATCTGACTTCACCCAATCGCTAACGTCTGGTCGTGACATATGCAAGTAGCCTGGCTATACGCCTGCCTCCCCACTACAATTCAAATGTGGCACACAAAGTCGATGTCATTGCTCACGAACACTCCCTGTGTTCACTGATTGGTTCAGCATGATGCTGCCAGAGACAGTGTCCATGTCAATGGAAGCAAACCCAGACTACAACTGTAGGGAGATGATAATCTTGTGGAAGTGCATAGGCAGGCCTGTAGTCAGGCTACAGCAGCTGCTCCAACTGCAATTAATGACTGTTGTGAGCTTTCACCAACTTTATTTTTAATTGTTAAAAACAAGTTAGGAAGTTAAGAAATTGTCTGTGTTATGTCACTGTGGTTTTCCATGGTATGTCATTGTGGTTTTCTATGGTATGTCACTATGGTTTTCCATGGCATGTCACTATGGTATGCATGGCATGTCACTATGGTATCCATGGTATGTTACTATGGTTTCCATGGTATGTCACTATGGTATCCATGTTATCAAGGTGGCCAGCCTAACTACAATGCGCTGTGAACTCTCACTAGGGATCCCATCAGGCCCAGCTGTGTGTCTGTGTATGTCACTATGGTATTCATGGTATGTCACTATCTTCCATGTTATCAAGGTGGACACCCTAGCTAAAAAGAAACCCTGAACTCTCACTTGGGACCCCGTCAGGCCCAGCTGTGTGTGTGTGTGTGAACACTGCACAGAGAAATGCTGGCTAGAGGTGGCTAGCTTGCAGAGCCACTCACCACTGCAGGGTGTGGAATACAAAAGGCCGTTGCCTCATCCAAATTCCAAAGCGAATTCTCCTCATCTGCTCTCTCCTTGGAGTCTCCATCTTATAATTGGATTATGTCAAATTGACTGAAATAATGACCATCCGAGCCATTTCCTGGGGTAATTGAGAAGGTCACCTCGGAAAAAATGTAGTCTCACAGCAGTTCTTAAATCAAAAATCCTAAAATGGGTAGGCTAGGGCCTAGAAGAGAACCAAAGCATTTTTGTAAATGTCACGGCAGTGATGTGATGCTGGAGTGGCATTTTTCTCCCCTCAGTGTAGTGCTCAGATATAAAATTGATAGATGTGAACTTGACAAGTCCTAATATGGATTGAGCATAGGCTCTTTGTCTCTTCCCCCCTTTTTCTGATTCATTTCCTCTGTCTACTTTGCCTAGGTCTGCTCACTTTTTGCTAACATATACATTATAATCCTTTCCCAGATAAAAGCATTGCTTCTCACAGTAGTCTTATCTTTGTCTCTCAGAAATACAAGAGGTCTTATTGACGTCTGGCCTTCTTCCCTTAAACCCACTCAGGGGAAAAAAAAAGAGTGTAAGACTATATTAACATCTTAAGTTAAACTTAGATTGCACTTACATTGGACCTCACTCGTCACTGTGTCTTTGGTGTGAAAGACAAAAGGCCATAGCTTAGTGATTTCTGAATTGTTTCTCCTCAAAAGGGGCTTACAATGAGGTAATTAAGGTCACGGAGAGAGAGACAGAGAGAGAGAGAGACGGGGAGAGAGACAGTGAGAGACAGAGAGAGAGAGACTGGTCACTGTGTCTTAGGTGTTCTCCTTAAAAGGGGCTTACAAGAAAAAGACAGATCAGCTGCTTTTGTTTATGAAGCACAAGGTCAAGACGATTTTAAGAAGCAACATTTTTCTTCGGGTTGCGTCATCAGTTTTGAGATAATCCAATTAATTTTTCAATCCTCTCTCCTCCGTCCTCCCATCTGCTGTTTCCCCCTCTCTTCCATTATCCTTCTTCATCCCTCACTCGTCCTTTCTGTGGATCACTTTCAGTTTTTAGCTTTTTTCCACTCTCTCTCCCTCTCTCCTTCTCTTTACCTTTCTCTCGTTGTCTCTCTCGCTCCCCCCCCCCCCCCCTCTAGGACCCCCCCGCCCCCTTTCCCCCCTACCCCCCTCTCACTGCCCCCCCTCTCTCCCTCCCTCTCTTTCTCCCTCTTTCTCTCTTTATCCCTCTCTCTCTCTCCCCCTCCCCCTCTCTCTCTCTCTCTCTCTCTCTCTGTCTCTGTGTTCCTCTTCTGTGTTGTCTTTTTCACTCTCATTATTTCCATCCATTCTCCCTCTTTCACCTTCTCTCTCTCTCTGTCTCGCTCTCTCTCCCTCTCTCTCTCTCCGTCTCTCTCTCCCTCTCTCTCCCCCTCTCCCCCTCCCTCTCTCTCCATCACGTCAGGGCTCACAGCTTGTCTTTGTCCACCTGCCTCTCTAATTGGAGGCCAGTTTAATATAACTGCAGCTAATGATTGCCTCTGCTCCCACAGGAGCTAGCTCAGTTATCGAGTGCAGCGATGATGTAGGGCAGGCCTACGGAGAACAGCAAGGGGGGGGCACAGCAGGGGGGGGGGGTGTTTAAGTGGGAGTACACAAGACAGCAGTAATAAGTTATATATTATGTATATATAATATATGATGTCATTATAGATTTTTTTATCAATATGCCAGGATCCATGATGTAGGGCAGGCCTGTGGAGATCAGCAAGGGGTGGGGGCAGAGTTAGGGGGGTGTTTAAGTGTTGGGGAGGGGGGGGGTGTTTAAGTGGAAGTACACAAGACAGCAGTAATATATAATGCATATATATTATATAATGTCATTATAGATTTTTATCAATATGCCAGCTGCAGGAATTTATGCTGAATTACTGAAGCTGAACAGGTGTGTACCACAGCAGCATGACATGAAGCACAGGGGAGTCATAGGGGCATCATAGCGAGTTGGGGGGGGGGTGGTGGTGTTTAAGTGGAAGTACACAAGACAGCAGTAATGTATTATGTCATTATACATTTTAACAACATGCCAGCAGCCAAGCCAAAGTATGACCTGTTTATGCTGAATTACTGAAGCTAAACAGGTGTCTACCACAGCAGTGACTTTAGCATGATATGAAGCACAGAAGAGTCATAGAGGCATCATAGGGGCATCATAGAGGTGTCATAAGACAATCCTAAAGGTGTCATAAGGGCATGCATAGAGCAGTCATAGTGTAAACAGAGAGGATTTATAGCTGCATTATAGAGATGTCATAGGGGCATCAGACGAGTCATATCTGCATCATAGAGGTGTCATTGGGGCATCTTAGCAGTGTCATAAGGCATTAATAAGAGAGCCATAGGAGCATCACAGAAGCATCATAGGGGCATCACAGAGGCGTGATATGGGCATTATAAAGGTGTAGTAAGGCATTCATAGAAGGGTCATAAGAGCATCATAAAATTTCTAGAAGTAGTGCTTCTACGCATTGGTGGTGTCACAGTATAGACTTACTTGCCTCAGGTTTACAACTACCTCCCTCTCTGTGTGTTTTGTAATGTGGAGAGTCATGACGTGTGTTTGTTTGTTTGTGGTTGCAGGAGAGACAGCAACCTGGTGAAGGAGGAGATCAAGGCCTTCTTGAACAACAGGAGGATTTCTCAGGCCATCGTCGGACAGGTCACAGGTAATATGGAGACTGACTTGGTTAAAACATCTGGGTATCTACACATGGATATAATGAAGTCATATTGTTTTCCTTTTCCTAATATGGAGACTTACTTGGTCAAATAAGCCAAGTTGTAAGCAACTGGACTTCTTTTAGTAGCTTTAAGACGTTTCACCAAATGCTTGAAGACGTTTATAACATGCTCATGACACTCTTATGTAGACACCTTCAAATAAAGTGTTACCAAAAAAGCAATGTAGGACAGTCTTTAGCCCCTCTCGAATTTTATGTATTACCCCGTCTCCTTTTGTAAGTCGCTTTGGATAAAAGCGTCTGTTAAGTGTAATGTAGTGTAGTGTAATATAATGTAATGTTATGTAATGTAAGTGTAATGTATTGTAATGTAATGTAATTTAATGTAGCGTAATGTAATGTAGTGTAATGTAATGTCATGTAGTGTAGTTTAATGTAATGTGTAGTGTAATGTCATGTAATGTACATGACATTACATTAATGTCATGTCATGTCATGTCATGTAATATAGTGTAATGTAGTGTATTGTAATGTAATGTAATGTGCTTCAGGTATCAGCCAGAGCTACATCTCCCAGTGGCTGCTGCAGCAGGGTCTGGAGATGAGCGACTCCAAGCGCAGGGCCTTCTACCGCTGGTACCTGCTGGAACGCAACAGCCCAGGTGTGTGACTGTGACAACACCTTACACATACACACACACACACACACACACACACACACACACACACATACACACATATATACACACACACACAAGCGGAGGGCCTTCTACCGCTGGTACCTGCTGGAACGCAACAGCCCAGGTGTGATTTCATACAACACACACACACACACACACACACATATACAGTATACTCACACAGACACACCCACACCCCACAACACAATTACACACAGACACACCAACACCACAGAACACAGTCACAGCCACACACACTTACCCACACACACACACACACACACACACACACACACTGCACACACACACAGAAGAAGAGGGTGCTGGGCCATTACATTAATTAACTTAAACCGATATTGAAGTCAAAGCATCAGTATTACACAAATGTAAAACGGTGCACAGCCCTAGGCTTTTGATGACGTAACAGGGAAAGATGCATTCGCTGAGTTATTACAGCACCTTGTTTGCAAAGGAATAAATCACACAGTTGTAAGTGGGTTACTTCACTGCATTGTTTGAAAGGGAATGAATCACACAGTTGTATGTGGGTTACTTCACTGCATGTCAGAGGAGGGTAGAAGTGTGTGTGTGTGGAGGGGGGCCTTGCACATCTAAGAGGAGGGTGGAAGTGGGGGGGGGGGGTGCTTGAATATAACACACACACACACACACACACACATACATATTTTGTTTGTGCTGTCTGCTTACCTCCCACCCCCATTCTCACTTCTGTGTCTCATCCGCCCTCCATTTTGAGTTCTCCTCCTTGGTCCTAAATGGCAACTTTTAACAAAAAAAACAAAAACAAAAACACAAAGCACCAAAATGGATCAAGTCGACAGCCCCGCCGCCCGCCTCCTTAGAAGCTGCAAATCTTTGGCAGAACGCGATAAAACACTGTTAGTCAGAAAAAAATTCTCCCCTGTTAATGTGCCGATTGCAGTGGTACTAGTAGTAGTAGTTTCTGTTTTTGTCCCGAGTAGGGCATTTGCTTTGTAGTGGTAGCACATGTATTCACACATACACACACATTTCCACAAACATTTAGGCAAAGCTGTAATGAAAGAATGGATGGACAGATAGATGAATGGATGAATGAATGAATGAATGAATGAATGATGGATGAATAGATGGATGGATGGATTGTATTGATCCCAAGCTGGGAAATTAAAGTGGCGTATCACGTCTGTTCAGGAGTTAAGATGGGCACCATCCCACTCAGGGTGTTATCTGCAATCATCATCTCCCATTCACAGCTATTTATTCACGTGGTCCACCCACACACACTGTACCGATGGCTCTTTCAGAGAAAACACTTGTGCAAGAGGGAGAAAAGATGTAAATAAGCCTCCCTGACTACAAACCTTATGTTAGCATACTATTGTTTGGAGAACACTTAGCACTTTATTGTTATAATTTTCATACTGTTATTTCCTGAGTCAATCGTTCTATCATTCGGTTTGTTTGCTAAGTCTTTTTTTTTTTTTTTTTTTTCGGGGGGGATGGGGGACGGGCAATGATTGGATGTCTCTGGGCAGGCCTGCACCTGAGTCAAACCCCACCCCACCCTCTAACACTAAAAAAGACAGTTTCTACTACTTCAGATAGTCCACCCACAGACACTCTTGTTAACAGTCTCAGCATCTGTAGACAGTTTATGGGACCATCATAATAAAGTGAACAAAAAAATCACATGTTTGCATTTTTGCCTTTAAAAGAAGCTTTTTAGGACCTTTATCATTACCCTTCCCCACCCACCCAATACCCCAGGCACAAATATACTTTGTCAGTCCTCCTGATCCTGGTGCTGTCGTGCTGGTTTTCATCTCCTTTTAGCTAAAAACATAAAATTATGCTATAAAATGATACTATAAAATTATGCTATAACACTTTCAACCTCAATTCTACTGCTCTATTGCTTCAGAAACTATAGACCTAACACTCAATCCCAACACTAATGCTTTCAGAAGCTAACTTTCAGTCTTAGCGCTAACATGGCTTTACTTTCTTTCAATGACCCATTTGTGCAGGGGCATCACAAACCTCTCTGGTCAGGCTGACTGTGTCCACAAACCAACGTGCAATTCGGCTAAATTGTTAACTCGACAGAAAGCTACATCTTAGTAGCCTGCTGATATATTATATATATCTATTAGTTAGTTATCTCTTAGTAGCCTGCTGATATATATATCTATTAGTTAGTTATCTCTTAGTTTTCTGGTTAACAAAAGCACTCAATTGACCCCATTGATGAAGCACTACAGTCCCTGTTGACAGAGCGGTCTGTGGTTAAATTGCCCTAGGGTTAACAGTTTTTTTTTGATTGGCTGTAGTGTTAATTGGCAGTGTCTTCTGATTGGCTGAATTTAGACACTACAGTCCCTGTTTTAAAGGGGATGGTCTGTGATTGATTGGCTGGCCCTAGTTGCTAACACGGCGTGTTTCTTGATTGGCTGACTGCCTTAAGGACTCAGGTGGAACGAAAGCCAGCACACGCAGACCGCTAGGAGCAGGAATGACGCCCCCTGGAGTAGACAGAGGGAACTGCTGCTGCACCTGCTGCCATGGTACTCTGCTGCCCACCAGCAGGCCCAGACAGGTAACCCCTCCTCGACCGTCCGTCCGCAACCCACCCTCCCTGGGGCCACTCCCATGCCATGACCTCACCTGTCTCTGTCACCTGTCCGTGTTATCTGTCTTTGTCACCTGTGTTTGTCACCTGTCTTTGTCGCCTGTCTTTTGTGTCACTTGTCCTGTCTGTTGTATTGAAGTCTTCTCCCCTGTTTCAGGTTAGCATACAGTAGCCACGGGTGAGCTGGGCAGAGGCGGACAAACCAGATTGAGAAAGTTAAAGTCCTGCCATGTTTTTTCTCTTCTGCCTGTACTCCTTCACTAATTATATCATCTAATCTACCTGGCTGAAGAGGTGTGCTAATTGGAATTGGCTGGTTTATTGAATTGGCTGGAACAAATATGTGGCAGGACTTTTACTTTCTGAACCCGGAATGTCCGCAACTGGGGCTGGGATATACCTGTGCCCACCCATCCACTTGTCAGTCAGGCCCACCCAATCAGAAGGCTCCCTTTGTTTGATTGACAGTTTTATTAATAATGGTAACCCATGTGTTTTTAGGCTAGGCCCCACCTGATTTTTTGCTGGGCCCACCGCCCATTTTATGATTTCTGGCTACAGCCCCTGGCAGTAGCCTACATGCCCTTTGGCCATAAAGAAAGACAACAGTGTTTCATTGCTGAGGTGTTAATTGCTAGCAGAGGTGCCAATCCCGGGTTCAGAAACTAAAAACCCTGCCACGTTCCCCTGCCACGTTTTCCTGCCACGTTTTCTAACACAGGTGACTTCATTGAGTAGCTGATCTACGTGTCTCTCTACCTGAGTGCTCATTACGATTAGCTGATTCAGAGCTAATTAGATCAAATTTCCGGCAGGGTTTTTTACTTTCTCAACCCGGGATTGACACCTCTGCAGTCAAGTTAATGTGCAGGGCCTAAAGTGGCCTTTGAAACACACACACACACACACACACACACACACACACACACACACGCATACCACCTTACCAACCAACCAACCCCACCGCCACCATCACCACATGTATACACACACACACACACACACACACACACACACACACCTCTGACTGCTAGCCTCGTGATGTGTGTCCTCGTGCAGGCGCCACCCTGTCCATGCGCTCCCTGGTGAAGGAGGAGCCTGATTGGAGGATGGGCGGTAGCCCTGGCGACCGGGGCATCATGAGCGGGCCGTTCCGCCTGCGCCGGGGGAGTCGCTTCACGTGGCGGAAAGAGTGCCAGTCCATCATGGAGAGGTGAGGTCACTATAGCAACACTATAGGATTTGCTCACTGGGTCCCCCTACAGTCGAGAAACTGTATTGTCTGTAGCAACTGTCGTGAAGTCATGAAGAGGTGAAAAGATTATACCATGATATATGAGTTCGTTGTTTGCTTAAACTGTTTCTTTTTTCAGAATCTCCTACCCTCCTATCTCCTACCTTAAACTAACAACAACAATAGCAAATAGCAATCTACATTTTGGAAGTAGACAACTCTAAAGTCCAAACCCTTTTCTTCAGACTTCCCCCCTGAAGTTGCTCCATGTCAAGAAACCCCTGTTGTGTTTAGAAGCGGCAAATAAATAAATAAATAAATGTGCCTTTTCCAGTTTCTTCATGGAGAACCAGTACCCCGATGAGGCCAAGAGGGAGGAGATCGCCAACGCCTGCAACTCCGTCATCCAGAAACCAGGTGTGTGCCCAGTGGTAGCGGGTTGGGTTTTGCTTCCTCATAGACCAGAAGGCCTTTCATTGTCACTGTACACCTGTACAATGTGCACTATACACCTGTATAATTTACACTGTACACCTGTACAATGACCACTATACACCTGCACAATGACCACTATACACCTGAACAATGTACACTATACACCTGCACAATGTACGCTATACACCTGCACAATGAAATTAAAAAGCAGCTCCTTCTCCAGTGCAGACATCTGATAGAATCACAGATAAAAATGCTAATTAACTCAATTGCAAATATGTGGGGTTTAATGGACTTGACTTTTATTTATGATGCTTACATTGCTTAATGCTCTCACGGCTAAAACTTATAAATGACAGATACATTTAAAAAAAAAATTGACAAAACCCTGTGATGTGCTTGCCGTGGATATTTGAGAATAGTGTAATGTGAACAACAAAACAGACTCTATGCTGTACAGTACAACACACAAACACAGCATTGTCCCAACAAAATGCACTTGCAGTGGCATAACTTCTGACTGAGATTTGATAAGTCTTCTCATACTCCAGAACCCCGCCCTGACATTTGATTGGTCTCCTCAGACTCCTGAATCCCACCCTGAAATTTGATAGGTCATCTCAGATGCCATTACAAAAATCCTTAACAGTGGCTGCAGGCAATGTATATTAAAAGCATCCTTTGTCATAGATATAAAGAATTGACTTGACATCCCGATAGCCTATGGATACATGAGCTCATGGACCAAAAATACTTTTGGCAGGCGCAGGGCTGGATACATTCTATCCTGCTGTTAGACCTTCTACCCCGTGTACATGCAAAACCTGGAGTCAAAGTCAGGGAGGTGGATGTGCTCAAGTCCAATCGATTAAGTCTTTGGGTGCATCTAAAGAACAGTAACTAGATGAAAGAAAAATGAACACACTCTAATGGACTGACACCAAAATTGCTATTGTGTTTGAAAATGTTGCATGGTCTACCAGCCTGTGTACATGCAAAACCTGGAGTCAAAGTCAGGGAGGTGGATGTGCTCAAGTCCAATCGATTAAGTCTTTGGGTGTGTCTAAAGAACAGTAACTAGATCAAAGGAAAATAAACAAACTCCTAACATTTTGGGCGCTTCTGTCACCTATTCATAGTGTCTTTGCTCTGAAATTGTATACATATATCGTGCTTATCTAGCTGATCTTGGCATTTAGCTATGCCTGTATTGTGACTGCTGCCTGTCTATGCTGTCTTGTGTTTGGTTTTAGGCTGCAAGCTGTCTGAGTACTATTTAAGACACACACTCCTACCATTTTGGGCCTCTCTGTGACCTATTCTGTCTTTCAAGTGCCCCTGGCTTTGCTCTGAAATCGTATACATATATCGTGCTTATTTAGCTGTCCTTGGCATTTACCAGTGCCTGTATTGTGACTGCTGTGTTGTCTTGTGTTTGGTTCAGGCTGCAAGCTGTCTGAGTTTGAGCGGGTGACGGCGCTGAAGGTGTACAACTGGTTCGCCAACCGCAGGAAGGAGATGAAGAGACGTGCCAACATCGGTGAGATGACCTCGCTCCAGTTAGTAGATTAACCACTGACAGTGCCTCTGACTGTAGTAGTTCAGTTCGTTGTGTTTTGAGATACTTAACTGTTTTGTTTGTTTTGTCTTTTGCTTAAGGGTAATTAACAATTTTATGTTTTAAGTGTTGGTAATAAAAATGTAGGGAGTTTAAGCAGTGTTGCGGACATTATACTTTTTTTTCTTTTGGACATAATTTTATTTGTCCCGCATCTGGCCAGTTGGTGGGATGTGCACACAGTTACTCCTTCTGACTTTGCATGTCGGAGGCGGCCATCTTGGAAATCCACCTGTTGGGAGTCCTATATTTAGGGGCAACTATCTTATGTCCTGTGTGTCTGCATCCTGTGTTTTACATATTCTAAATTATTTTGTGGTGTTATGTTGTTTTATGTTGACATGTCAAGAGGCGGCCATCCTGGAAAGCCACATGTTTGTTGTCCTATATATAGTGGCACCTAACTATTTTATATCATGTGTGTCCACTCTATCTTCACATATTCTAAATTATTTTATGTGTTTATGTTGTTTTATGTTGACATGTCAGAGGCGGCCATCTTGGAGAGCCATGGCATAGAGGTGCCCAGCCCCAGCTGCCACTCCAACGGGGAGGAGGCGGAGCCTCAGGAGTTTCCTGAACAGGTGCCTCAGCGCTTCACTGAACAGGTGAGCCATGGACACGCAGTACATACACACACACACACACACACACACACACACACACACACACACACACATACATACATACACACATATTACCCAATAATAATACACAAGATAATACACAGTATTCTGTGAAGGCACAATTTTGTGATTTCATCAACAGGGGGCAGTACAGCTGTTTATTTGTTTAAAAAAAAAGCTCCCATATTCTCTTCTGTGTGTTCACATGTCATACAGAACCAGGGTCTCCTTCTTTTCTCATTTAAAGATAAACTGAGTACAGAATCATATTAGTGCATAATATCATACTGTTTAAACAAAATAAAGTCCTTGCTATACAATTAAAGACTTTGCTATACAAATGCACGGTGTGTGCGCGCAGTCTCCTCAACGTTAACAGAAGGCTGACAAATGATTATGACTGACAAAATCATTATTATTATTATTTATTATTATTATCATTATTATTCCTCTCTCTCCTTAGGAGGAGCTGACCCAGAGGAAGGACTCTGAGCAGGACGGGGGTTCGCTGGCCGCCATGGAGGTCGCTCCGCTCCCCAGCCCCTCCTCCCAGCTCGACCAGAAGTTCGACGAGTCCAAACGAGAAGCCGTGGACGAGGAGTGACGAGGGGTGGCTCGCTCAATGGGTCGGGTCGCTCGCTCGTTGGGTCACTCGTTCGTTCGCTCGCTCGTTTTCGCTCCTCGAGACCAGACGGACCTCCTGTTTCGGCCGTGTTCTTCTCCGGCGTGGTGCGGCCCCCCAAAACGACGGGCCCCGCTACGCCGCGAAGACCACGTGCCCCCAAAATGACTCTTGTGCCTCCCTCCCGCTCAGTGGTCCAGAGGCCACTGTGTGTAGCTACGGGATTAACGCTTCTAGTACCGGCAATATTATATATCTCCTCTCTATATTATATATCGTGCATTCCAAGGCCCTCTCAGACGCAGACGGGCCGAGAAGCAGACGTGGTGCAAAAAAAAAAAACCCAGTAGTCTCTCTCCTCTCACCTCTCACCCTTTACGGTAAAGCCTCACACACACACACACACACACGCTCTCTCTCTTTCTTGTTCTTCCTTCCTTACTTCCTCAGTACACTGACTCTGACTCACTCACTGTTCTTTAATGGGGGGTGGCGCCGCTTAGTTTTGAGTGTTTGTGTAAGGGACAATTTATAGTCCAGACGACAAGTGTCACTTGACAAAACAACAAACAAAAACAAAGTTGTACAACATGTAGTTTCAATGCAACTTGTATGAACTTTAAGTGTCAATCAACAAAACACAGTTGTCCACAATTGGAACCCTGGAGTGGTCCTTTGTCGGCAACAAAAACAAAACAACATAAAAGCATACAACAGAAGACAGAACATGTGGTTTCTATGGCAACTTGTATGGACTCTGAGTGGCCATCCAATCAGAGTACAGTATGCGACATTGGCTGCAGCACTTCAATTCATTATAAATACACAACTAGCTCTGCAGTTTCCCCAGCAGACAAAAGTGTTGTCTGCTTTAGTCAAAGCAGCTAAGTTGTAAGCAACTGGACTTCTTTTTTGGAGCTTACAGCTTAGCTCCTTTGACTACCATGACCTGGACGAATGAGAATCTTCATAGACACGTTATCTCTTTATCTCTTTACATCATATTTTGTCGAGTGACACTTGTTTGGTCTGGACTATAAATTGATTGGGTGTAAGATTGGATAAGATAGAGCAGGATACCTGCAGGACAGGTAAGCTGGTTGGGTGTAAGGGCCGCGTCACTTAGTCTAGTATATATCTGCTGCGGTTTGTTAGATTTCTCAGAGGGATTCTCTCAGTTTCAGGAAGACAGGGGACAGGACAGAGGGGGTGGGTGACGGGTATGATATTTGCTTGGCCCTAAAAGATGAGCAACAACTCAGGAAATCTTGGGCAGAAAATCGAGAGCAAAAACAAATTAAACAAAAAAAAAAAACAGGTAAAAAAAAAAAGAGAAAAAGAAAAGAGAAAAAAAAAGTAAAAATATGTCTCTGTATATGCATTTAATAGTTTTAACCAGTGGAATCTATTACAATCATGGTGGCTTTTCTCAGAGAGTGTATGGACACTGAGTTGGTGTGCCATATGTTATTTTATGTTGTTATTTTTATATATCCATAAGTTCGAGTGCTAGATCTAGATTTGTGCATGGTAAAGCTCGTGCTGCCAAAAGGCATACGCATTTCATGCCATTTTGGAGGGATTTTTTTTGTTTGTTTGTGTTTTTTATTTTTATTTTTATTTCATTTATTAAGTAGAAAACTACACTCAGCCCTCTCAGCACAGTCGTTTGCTTCCTCCTGACTGCCACGGGCTCTAAAAATGACTGGGAAATTATAAAAGTTATAAAAATTATAATTTTTGTTTTATTTTTTATCTACGTATGTACGTATGTATGATATGGTATGGTATGGTATGTATGTATGATTGTATCCTCGAGCACTTTCAATCATAAGCTAGTGCATTATGCAAAACCTATACGAAAAAGCTAATAACTTTCACTTTATATATGATATTAATGAGCATCTAATGCTATATGCTGCTTTTACACGCTGGCAAGGCTTTTATTGCCAGCTAAATCGCTCCTTTACTTCCTTCGCCTCAGACCTCCTTAAGCCAAAGCTACACTGGGGCGAACACGCACAGTTAGTACCTTAACCAAGTCTCACCTCACTGGCTCAGTACTCAGTTTCGTCAGAGATGGGGGGGGGGACATCATGTGGGGGGGGCATGGTAGCTAGGCGCGTTCCGAACATGGTAGGCTACCTTCCAGTTAGTACCTTAACCAAGTCTCACCTCACTGGCTCTCAGTATAGGTTCTGTCAAAGATGGGGGGGTAGCCAGGCTCATGCCGAACATAGTAGGCTACCTCTGCTCCAGTTAGTACCTTAACCAAGTCTCACCTCACTGGCTCAGTACACAACACGGTTCTGGCAAAGATGGGGGGAGTGGGAGTGGGGAGGTTGCCATAGTAGGCTACACCTCCGCTCCAGTTAGTACCTTAATCAAGTCTCACCTAACTGGCTCTGTACACGGTTCACAGTTTCTTCAAAGATGGGGGGAGTGGGGTGGACGGTAGCCAGGCCTGGGCCTCCATAGTAGGCTACACCTCCACTTCAGTTAGTACCTTAACCCTTTGACGAGTATGTCCTTTTCAACAATGCTGTGCCCCCTGGAGTGAAGTATTTTCTGCGTCCCCTCTAGAATTCCACACTAACGTTCTACAGTGCTGAGATTCTTGTTATTACAACTTGATGAATCTGCTGCAGGAGTCTCTGTTACGTCATAGTGAGAACTCGGCGCTCAGTGAAAATTCTAATCACAAATATGTGATCGTACTCCCAGGGGACCAGCCGCGGCTCATCACAAATATGTGATGGTACTCATCAAAGGGTTAATAAACTCTCACCTCACTGGCTCTACATGCCTCTGTCAAAGATGGGAGGGGACGGGGGATGGAGGGTGGGGTAACCATTCTCGTGCCGAACATAGTAGGCTACCTCTCTACCTGCTCTAGTTAGTACCTTAACAAAGTCTCAGTACATGGTTTAGTGATAGAGGGTTGGGGGGGGGCGGTAGCCAGGCTCGTGCCGCACATAGTAGGCAACCTCTCCGTCCAGTTAGTACCTTACTGGTTCTATACACAGTTCTGTCAAAAAGGGGGCTGATGGGGGGGCTGGTAGCTAAACTTGTGCAACCATAGCAGGCTACCTTCACTCCACTCCGTTGCTCCTCAATATTGTATTAGGCTACAGGTTGCTGTCAGGGAAACTCCACTGAGCCACCATCTTGGGCTCAGTGACTACATTATTTTGGGTTAACCAATCAGTGAACAGGGAGGGAGGGATATGTCGCACGGTGGGAGGGGCCAAAAAATAAAAAGTGATGAGTTTCAGTATCTATGCCACATTTCGGGGGAGGTTGGTTGTGATTGGTCGAAAGCAGAGCCAATAGTTTTAAACTTCTTCACAGAACAGGAAGTGTCTGCAATCCAGGAAGCAAACGCATGCCAATGGAGAGTAGCCATTACAGTCTTCACACACAAAATGAAAGAAAAAAATAATCTGGATCACCATGCTGGGAAAAGAGTGTCAGGGGGTTAATCAGATATCGTAAAGGCTTAGATAGATGAGGTTCATCACTGACGATGTGGCCAAGCCGCACCTTTTTTGGTGTTTTTCCTGCAGCGTAATCTTTCTAAACGTTGCGTTACAGTGCGATTCGATACGATGATGAGATTTAATCTGATTAATTACTATACGCTCTCGACTGTAACATTATAATAATGCAGCGCTCTGCCACCTCTCTTTGTCTGCTTTACCCAGTGAAGATATTCAATAAAAACCTGTAAAGTACTTTGTGTTTGTGCAGTTTGTCTTTGTTGTCAATGATGATGCTGATGCTGATGGTGCTGATGATGATGATGATGATGATGCCTACAGCAAGTTTTGTGTTTCTGGATGAAGTTGCAGTTTGTCTTTGTCAGATGTGCCAATCCCGGGTTCAGAAAGTACAAACCCTGCCACGTTTTCCTTTCTAACACAGGTGACTTCACTGAGTAGCTGATCTACCTGTACCTGTCTTGAGTGCTCATTACAATCAGCTGATTCAGAGCTAGTTGGATCAAATATGTGGCAGGGTTTTTACTTTCTGAACCCGGGATGGACACTTCTGGTCTTCATTGTCGATGATGCTGCTGATGATGATGCCTGCAACAAGTATTGTGCTCCTGGATGAAGTTTCAAAAAGCACAATAAACAAACAAACAAACAAATAAATAAACAAGAAATAAATACAAGCCTTTAACATCAATGCCACATTCAGTGTTTTTGGAGCAGCGTTTGTTTTTGTTAAAACCATTGGTCTCTATGTGGCTGATTAACAAGTGAGGGCTTCAAAACATCACTACTGTGGTCAGCCCACAGACCTAATACTGATATCTAAGGTATATGATGTTCCATAAGGACCACAGTCAATCAATCAATCAGTCAATAAATACAAGCCTCTTAACTTTGGAAGAAACTATTCAAATACTAAATATCTAAGGTAAGTGATGTTCTAGAAGCACAATAAATAAATAATAAATACAAGCCTCTTTTCCAAAAAAGAAACTATTCAAATACTTCTCTCTCACACACACACACACACACACACGGGTCTGTAGGTTCCTTGCGCATCTGTGCACGTTTATAATATTACTTATATCATAACTGATATATGATGAATGTCGTGTCGCAATGGCTGGTTTACATTTCTTGAATGTTTCCGCATGCACATTGTTAACGATCAACCTGTTGCTTTAGGAGGCAATAGTCTGCTTTGGCCACAAGATGGCGCTAAATGAAATTATGCTGAGCGCCAACGGACATCGGTGTGTGTGTGTGTGTGTGTGTATGTGTGTGGAGGGGTGTATTGTTTTCGTGTGTGTGTGGTATTGTTTTCTTGCTGGGTCTCCTGAACGTTAACAGAAGGGACAAATTAAGAAAACATAAACAAATCACCCATTCCCTTCTGAAGACTACAAAGAATCTGTGTGTGTGTGTGTGTGTGTGTGTGTGTGTGTGTGTGTGTGTGTCACTGTCTGTTTCACTGCTTACGTAGGTATACATGTTACATTTTTTTTTCTTTGATTTCATTCATTCGTTGGTTTGATGCTCCTCCCTTTGTTTCTCCCACCCTCCTCCTGTTCTCTAACCCTCCTGCCATCACCTTTATTTGTCTCTACCCCCCCCCCCCAAACACACACACACACACACACACACACACACACACATACACACACACGTACACACACACACACACACACACACACACACAGACACACACACACACACACACACACACATACACACAGCCCAGAGCCCCTTCCCGTGGGAAACAGCCCCTGTGTGTGTCTGTGGCCTCTCTGCCTGGAAGCAGTGGTCACCGTGGCGACTCGTCTGCCAGCCAAGGAGGTACAACTAGCATGCCACACTGCTGACTGAACTCACACACATGCTTACAAAGACACACACACTCTCACACACACACACACACACACACACACTCACTCCAAAAAAATGCACTCAATTCACCACATTTAAACAAAAAAAATTGTGACAACACATCATTCCAGTGTTCCCAAACCTCACACCTCAACTAAGTGTACAAGCGCATACAAATATGTAGATGCATTGTACACGAATTCTTTATAAAATGCGTCATGTCTTACCACATGTGTAACTGCTATGTCATGGGTTACTAATGCGTTATAACAATTTAGATATAAACTGCCCTTAGGATGTTAGAGGAGTCATCTAAATACTGATACTATGGTCTGAAGCATCGTTTGACCGACAGTGTGTGTTCGCTAAGAAAACACAAATCTGTTATCATATGCAATACCGCAGACTGACTGGCAATCACAAACACACCCTTACACACCCAGACACACACAGACACATTCTTTTTTTACACACACACCTTCAAACGTGAGAATGTTTGTGAGGGTAATTGCACTCGTGCGTTTGCTATATTTTTCTCTTCCTGTGGCTCCTATTTATAAAGCAGACAGACAGAAACACACAAACACACACACACACACAATGACTGCATTTGTATGATGTTGGTACTGTAAACTGGCGAGGTTTGAAGCAGACAGATAATATGGGAAACATGTTATCAGTGTGGCAAAGGCTCTCCACACCCTCTGTTTCCACACACACACACACACACACACACACACACACACACACACACACACACACTACAGACAGTACCCTCTGTTTCCCAGAGTACTTACGGGCCGACACACACACACACACACACACACACACACACCCATCCATGCCATCTCTGTCTTCCCCTGTGGTGGCTGGCTGACTGCTGTGTGACTGAAGGGAGAAGAGCGTGTGTGTACATTACAGTCAGTGGCAATTATATGCAGGACACACACACATGTATGTGAGAGCCTGACATATGCATATAAACACACACACACACACACACACACACACACAGAGTTACATATGTGTATGTGTGTGTTTATATGCATATGTCAGCCTTCCACATACATATATGTGTCCTGTGTGTGTGTGTGTGTGTGTGTGTGTGTGTGTGTGTGTGTGTGTGTGATGTGGAATGTGGGGGGTTTGGCGTGAGAGGCAGATATATGGTGCATGGAGTGTTTGCGTTTGTTGTGGGATCATGTGTGTGTGCGTGTGTGTGTATATAACTGTGTGTGTGTGTGTGTGTGTGTGTGTCTGTCCACTAGGGAGTGGCGGGTGGCAAGGGGTGAGCGTGCTGTAATTGTGTTGTGTCGTGCCATTGACTGTCGCCGGGCCAGAATGACAGAGCTCACAGCCCTCCACTTCCTCCCCGCGGTGTGTGTGTGTGTGTGTGTGTGTGTCTGCTGGGGAGCGGTGGGCAGGCGGGCGGGCGGACGATGAGGGGTAAGCGTAACTGCGCGGTGTCGTGCGATTGGCTGAATGACAGAGCTCCCAGCATTCCACTTCCTGCCTGCGGTCGCTGCGGCCGGCGGCGCCACTACACCAGCCTGCTCCGTGTTTGCGCTCTGTGGTCCCACCATGCCACACACTTACTTACCAGCACACACACACACACACACACACACACACACACTTACCAGCAGACACACACACACACACACACAGCCATGCATACACACACACACACACACACACACACACTTACCAGCACACACACATACACACACACACACACACACACACACTTAGCCATGCATACACACACACACACACACACACTTACCAGCAGACACACACACACACACACACACTTACCAGCGCACACACACACACACACACACTTACCAGCAGACACACACACATACTCTCACATACACAAACATAGCCATGCATACACACATACACAGACACACATAGCCATGCACACACACACACATACACAAACACATCAACAGCCATAAACACACAGACATACACAAGCAACATACATGTATACATACCCACACACAGGTTTATACATACACACTTACACACACCTACACACAAACAGGCACACACATACATACACCCACACACAGACGTACACACAATTACACATACACACACAAACACACACACACACATACACATAGAGAGCAGGAAAGGCAACAGCTTTTCATCATTGACAACCCTGTTTTCTAACCATCACTTGTCAAGACCTTACTTGGATAGTGTGCCTACGGAGACTAAGCAGATGGTGGTTTAGACATCAGCGTCATCAGTGTATGGTTCACCTGTAATTGTTTATTGTTTATTTTCCTCTACCAGGCCAAACACCGAACCCTAACACTAACACCAACCCTAACACTAACCCTAATCCCAATCCCTAACCCCTAACCCTAACCCTAATACCAACCCTAACTCTAACACTAACCCTAACCCTAGCCTTAACACTAACCCCTAACCCCTAACCCCTAACCCTAACCATACATCATTAGTTAACAGGTTCCAACAGGTAGATTTATTTACAACCTGAACATCTGTACGTAGACTATAGGCTGTAGTGGGCCACCCAAGTTAAAAGGGGAACATGTCGTGTCGTCACGCCATTTAAACTTCTCTGTGTGTGATATGAGTCAGCTGGTATGAGCTCTGTGGTGGGCCGCGCTGGTCAATGGCTCACAAAGGCCCTGAGTGACACTATCTATAGGTGGTAATGGGCCCCAGAGCAGCCAAACAGACATTCATGCTTACTGTAGCCCAACGCAACAATCCACAATTCAACGCAGTGCCATCAAACCTGCTGCGTTTAATTTAACCGCTGCCTTCTGCACAATGGTAAACCTCAGGATAATGCAATTTCTAAACGGCTGTGGCCAATGAAACAGCACAAGGGGACCTTCAGCTTTTGAGCGTTCGGTGTGGTGTACTTGCATGCATGCAGATTTAAACAACAGACCAGACGCAAGTCAGTCGTAGAACTCAAAGGCACTTTTTTATCAGTGGATTGGTATAAAAAAAGAAAACGTATGAAATCCATTGAGGTGAGTAACATAACAACAACAACATAACTGGGACAATAATGATTAAAGAGTTGCCTGAACTGACATTTCAGCTCGTTTCAGGTTACAGTACAAGAAGGCAAATTCATCGGGTTTTGCAAACGTATGCCACGACTTAAAATCTTGGAGGAAAAACTAAATATTACACATGAAGTCAGTTCAGACAGGCAGCACAAGTCAAACCCAGCAGTTAGTGGGACACTCAGCTGATTTTTAGCTGACATTGACTAGGCCAGACCAGTCCAATCTATGTCAGAGCAAAGGGCTTTGTTAACCAACCAGCTGCCTTTTAATCCAGCTGCAGCATGCTGCTTTTAATGTCTGACTACATTCTGTACTTGCCATTCGTGACTGTATTGTTCAGATTGTCATATGAACTGTATCAATTCCTAAGTGATCAGATCTGTAAGATTGAAGACCAAGGGCATTTTTCTGAAAAAAGAAAACAAAACAAATATTGGTTACATTTCCAGTTCTGCAGTCAATATCATTAAAATAAATGATGTTTTAGCTTCAAAAACGGGACAAAATTGGCTTTTCGTGTTTTTTGTTTATCAGGGACAGACCACCAGAAATGGAGACTGTCCTTGAAAAAAAAAAACAAGGACGTCTGTTCTGTTCTCCCTAAACTATTCTGCCCTGATTGAACTACAGTAAGTTTGGGGTACATGTTTGTTTAGAGGGTGAATTACTGGTGAGTCACCAGTTGTGTGGCACACACTGAGGAAATTAACACAAAAGAAATGACTAAAAAAAAAGACAAAAAACACACTGAAACACTGAGTGGAAGTAAAAAAGTCTGTGCGTCTATTTTTTGATTATCCTGATTTGCATCTTTTCCAGTCTTGTCTTGTCACAGTGTCTGTGGACACTCTCACTTCAGAGTCACAAGTGAAAGGGAGTGTGTGTGTGTGTGTGTGTGTGTGTGTGTGTGTGTGTGTGTGTGTGTGTGTGTGTGTGTGTGTGTCAGGTCAGGAGGTCCCCGATGTCTGTCCGGTCAGAAGGCCCCGATCTCCGTCCCCCAGTTCTCCCCATGCTTGCCGGCCCCGCCCACACCCCTGCGCTGAGGGGAGGGAGACCCCACGGGGACGAAGGGCCTGAATGAGCTCTGCGGAGGCACCGGAGAGGAGGAGGAGGAGGACGTGGAGCGCGTGATGGCGTGGATGGGCGGGGGGACCCCGGCCGAGCCCTCGGAGGGCGTCTGGGAGAGTCTGTGGGCCACTGAGGGCATCAGCTGGACCCGATGGACCCCCGTGAACCCCCCAGCGCCCAGCAGCGCCCCCTGT
>CM059283.1:5379667-5392167 GCA_030347295.1 Setipinna tenuifilis | reverse complement strand
AATTGTGTTAGTCATCATTGAGTTGTGCAAGACTACAGTGTTTGCTGTGTCTGCCTTATTGTCCACTCATTCAACAACACATGTTTGTTTGTTTGCTTGTGTGTGTGTGGCCATGAAGTACATACAAAACATCTTGTTATAAATAGCAAACAAATGTATTCTATGAGAAATGCATTGGATTCAAGTACTTTTACAATTTGACATTCAAGCATACGTTTGACATTGAAGTATGGTGGCCAGTTTTTGAACACACTTTTGCAAATAGCTTTTATTTTTGTGCAATTCTATTATCCTACATCTGTATGCTTAGCATCTGGTCATGTTTGGCCTACATAACTTAACTTTTCCATTATATTGCAAACATCACCAAAAACACCAAAACAACATCTTCATTCAAGCTACTGGTTACAAAGAAGTGAATGCAATTTGGCATTTTATGCAAAGTAATGGTTAGTACTGAACAGTTGCCTGTACAACAAAAGTAAAAGTCTTAAGCAAGGAAGCATTGTAGAATATTTTCACTTTGACATACACATATGTACACACAAACCCAGGGTTCACTTCTTAAAGCTTAATAATGTTTAAAATTAGTATTTATAATTATTTATACATACTAATGACTGCACTCGTAAGGCAGGTAAAGCTTTATAACCAAGGATGCCCTGTGTCACTTGCAGTTGGAATAGGGCTTATGACATAGCATTATAATGCCTAAGGAGTACAGTCATGAGTATGTATAAGCAGTTATGAATACTTAACATGCTTTATGAATGCATTAAGCCTTTATGAATGTGTTTATAAAGTCTTGAATACAAGCTTCATAGAAAGTGTTATCTAGATGTTATATTGTAACCATTCCTAATTCAACCCAGTTGCCAATACATCATTGCTGACCACATAAATTGTGTTCACATTTTGTTTACACATGCAATGACTTTGCAAACATCCTTATAGCATGCTGTCTGTGGTATAGTTGGTACTCAGTAGGATATGTGAGGGTCTCAGGGTGTCTGGAGCAGTTCAAAGCTGAGGAACCGCTACATATAGGACAGGGCCTGGGACACACACCACCACCACTGCGTGTGCATACTATACCAGCTGCATATAGAGCACCAGCATTGAGTGTGCACACCATGGCAGCATATAGAGCAAGGCCAGGCCTGCCACACACAGCACAAAGAGCAAAGCATTGAGGAGCCGCTGCATATACAACAAGGCCTTGGACACACACCAGCAGCATTGCGTGTGCATACCATGGCTGCATATGGAGCCAGGCCAGGCCTGCTACACACAGCACCAGCAGCATTGCGTGTGCATACAGAGCAAGGCCTGGAACACACACCACCAGCATTGTGTGTGCACACCATGGCAGCATATAGAACCAGGCCTGGGACACACACCACACCACCAGCATTGCATGTGCATATACAGCAAGGCCTGGGACACACACCACCAGCATTGCATGTGCATGCCATGGCAACTACATATAGAGCCTAGCCTGGAACACAAACAACACCACCAGCATTGCGTGTGTGTATAGAACAAGGCCTGGGACACACACCACACCACCAGCACTGCGTGTGCACGAAATGGCAGCATATAGAGCCAGGCCAGGCCTGCCACACACAGCACCAGCACCACCAGCATTGCGTGTGTGTATAGAGCAAGGCCTGGGACACACACCAGCAGCAATGTACGTGCACACCATGGCAGCATATAGAACCAGGCCTGGGACACACATCACACTACTAGCATTGCGGGTGCGTACAGAGCAGGGTCTGACACACACCACACCACCAGCACTGCGTGTGTGTATAGAGCAAGGCCTCGGACACACACCACACCCCACCAGCAGCATTGCGTGTGCGTACTATACCAGCTGTGATCCATTTCTGCTGCCTGATAGTTTGCGTGTGTCGCTCACACTACAGGGGTTGATTTTAAAGCGTTATAGCGTTATAGCTTTATAGCTTTATAGCTTTATAGCACACCATGCTACCACGCCAGCAGCCCTGTATGTCTGTGTTCACTGTTCTGCTCGCTGCTGACCACATGCAGTGTGTGTGTGAAAGGGAAGCAGGCGGGTGTAAAAACGTGTGTGTGTGTGTGCTCCACACTGAAGTCCTGGATGACACACAGCTGCAGCTGCAGCTGCAGTGCAGCTGACACACGCATCGCACGCACGCAGGCAGGCGGTGTGGACGCTCTAACCCGTTAATGTTGCAATGCAATATAACAATCAACACGCGACCCATGCATCTGCCATGCACACTGTCCCTGCATTGCTGAGTTAGTGTGCTGTCCACACACTGCTGTCCACCAGAGTTACTGTACTATTGCTGACCACTAGTGTGGGAGTGTATCTCATGCACTTTAACCTGTTATTGTGGACACCAATATAACAGTCAACACGTGACCAACACCGCTGCCATGCACACTGTCCCTGCACTACTGAGTTAGTGTGCTCCCACACACTGCTGTCCACTAGTGTTGGAGCACATTGGTGTTGCGGACCAATAAAAGAATCCAACCAATATAACAAACACGAGACCAGAGCAGCTGCCATGCACACTGTCACTGCACAGGCAACAGAGTTAGTCTGAACCGATGAGTTAGTGTGCACAGGCAACAGAGTTAGTGTGCACAGGCGACTGAGTTAGTGTGTACAGATGACAGAGTTAGTGTACACAGGTGACTGAGTTAGTGTGCACAGAGGACAGAGGTAGTGGGCACAGACTGAGTTAGTGTGCACAGGCGACTGAGTTAGTGTGCACAAGCAACTGAGTTAGTGTGCACAGATGACAGAGTTAGTGTCACAGGTGACAGAGTTAGTGTGCACAGGCAACTGAGTTAGTATGCACAGGCGACTGAGTTAGTCTGAACTGGCCACTGAGTTAGTGTGCACAAGCGACAGAGTTAGTGTGCACAGGCAACTGAATTAGTGTACTCCCACACACTGCTGTTCACTAGTGTGGGAGCACGCTGGTGTCGTGGACTTTGTTTCCGCTGTTTGATTTAGCTTTTTGGTCCAGCACCCTACTTGAGGCAGATATGTGTGCTTTAGGTGGACCGAGTTAGTGTGGACATGAGTTAAACCAGGTGTGGCATTCCAGAGTTAGTGTGGACAAGCTAAACCAGGTCTGGCATTCCAGAGTTAGTGTGGACACAAGCTAAACCAGATCTGGGAATTCCAGAGTTAATGTGGACACAAGCTAAACCAGGTCTGGCATTCCAGAGTTAGTGTGGACGAGCTAAACCAGGTCTGGGATTGCCAGTGCTGGTTTTGAGCACCAAAATAAAATGCTGATGAAAGGGTCCTACCCAGTTGACAAACACAGCGATATACTCACCACACCATCTTTGGTGTTTGTTGTTGTTGTTGATGTTGTTGTTGTTTGGGTATGCTTTTATGTTATGTGTGAGGTTTGGTTACAACGGGAAATTCCCTAACCAATAACCCAAGGAATGTAACATCTTTCTCTCTGTTTATGAGAAAAAAACATTTATTTACAGTTTTAACCTGGGTGCAACAAGTGATTTATTTGAGGGTGATGGAGTACATAATGTATTTTAAGTATTTCGACACATATGCAGGCTTTTGAAGTATCAAAAAATGGTAATGTACATTTTCTGTCCAACAAAATGCAGATGGCAAAACAAACAAAAGAAAAGGAATGTGTATTTAAATATGTTCATTTAAAACACTGCTCAGCTCTGTGCATTTGTTAATAAAAGTGGATGAATTCGATGAAGAAGCTTCCATATCTATATGTATGTATGTATGTATGTATGTATGTGTGTGTGTGTGTGTGTGTGTGTGTGTGTGTGTGTGTGTGTGTGTGTGTGTGTGTATGTATTTATGAATGAGATGAGATGGCTGCCAGTATTCTCTGAGTGGGAAGACGGGTGTGTTGTTCTGTCCCCTAGTGTGCCTGGTATATTTTTCCTTGACGTAAACAGCAATTCAGAACATCAACATCAATTTAGATTCAGAACATCAACAGCTACCTACATGAAAATACCATTGCTGGATGCTAATCGAGCTAATTTGCTGTGCAAGCGTAACATTGACAGAGCTCTTGTTTTATTAGCATGTCTTCTGTAGCTTCAGTCCCATTCAGCAAGTTCACCAACGAAAAAATGCAGTACTCTCCAAAGGGCAGATTTGCTAGAGGTCTAAATGTGTAAAGACGAGGATAACATTCTCCAATCATTTAACACAACACGTGTTGTCCATGTATTGTGTTTGTCTTGAACATGTAATTTAAAGCATTTCTGCCAACATTTGCAAAATATTGTAAGGAGAACATGCACATAAGTTACCTCAACACACATCTAGTGATTTACCAAGCCTGAAAGCAAATTTAGTAGTGAAGTGCAACACTGTGCTCGGTCCAAAATGTACACATATCTGGGCTGCTGGACAAACTGTTCATATAGACTTGGCAAGGAACCATATGAAGACCGTGAGAAAACGCTGTCCACAAAAGTGTACCTGTTGTTGTTGTTTTTGTTTGGGTATGCTTTTATGTTATGTGTGAGGTTTGGTTACAACGGGGAAATTTCCTAACCAATAACCCAAGGAATTTAACATGTTTTTTTCTGTTTATGAAAAAAAAAAAATATTTAGAATTTTAGAGACCGTGAGAAAATGGTGTCTAAAAGTGTACCTGAACCTTGGAGAGAGACCAAATCTAAAGTAAAAGCTGGTCTGTTTGCAACATGGCTGCTGCCTCAGACGTCATGTTATTCGATCCCCAAAAGTCAAAGTCGAGGAGAGGAGAAAAAAACAACAATTTAAAGAATAGTCTAAATAGTGCGCCCTTTTGCTTTGCTCCCAATCCCACAAGTCTCTCTGATGTCACGAACCCCTGCCGTCTCTCCGGCTTAACCCAACCAAGACCTTCAAACGAGCGCCGACTCCAAGGCCCTTTGGAAACGGGATAAACTGTACACCACAACTGTGTGTAACCTGAGCCTGAGGGCTGTCACGGGCCTTTTTGGGAAAGAGTAATGGGAGCGCCGCGCGGCTGGAATGCCGATGTTTACCCAGCGTTCCCCTCGTCCAGCTCCCCAAGATAAAGTGGAAGAGATGGAGGCCCTGGGTGCAGGGATGGTGGGATGGTTTTGGGTTGGGGGGGAGGTTGTGGATGGAGGGGGGGGCTTTTTCATACAGGCAACAAGAGGAAGCGGTTGGGGGGGGCAGAGTCGGAGGTTCGAGAGAGGTTGGGGGGGGGGGGGGGTCTGGTTATACAGGCACCAAGAGGAAATAGGTGGGGGGGGGTTGGTGGGTGGCTGGTTATACAGGCACCAAGAGGAAAGGGGTGGGGGGGTGTGGAGGTTGGGAATTGGAGGTTCAGGGGGGTTTGGAATGGGGGGCGGTTGGGGGGGGGGGCTGGATGCTGCACCAAGAGCAAATGGGTGGGGAGGTTGGGAATTGAAGGTTTGGCGGGGGGGCACTCTGGATGGGGGGCGGTTGGGGGGGGGGGGGGGGGGGGGGTGATGGGGGCTGGTTATACAGGCACCAAGGGGAAAGGAGTCGGGGGTGGGGGGGTGAGGGGAGGTTGGGAATTGGAGGTTTGGGGGTGGGGGGGTGTGATGGGGGGGTCTGGTTATACAGGCACCAAGAGGAAGCTGAAAGGCCTCTTTGTCGCCCCCAGTGAGGTCCCTTTCAAGCGGCGTTCCCACAGTGGGAGCCCCCGTGGCGGGGGGGTTTGGGGGGGGGGGTCGGGGGGGGGGGCGACTGCGGTGACTTTCGCTGGTGCCACCGAGCAGACGGGCGGCTAGGCCTCGCCACGCCACAGCCCGGCATTGTCCGTCGCCACAGAAACCAGCGCCTTCATGTCAGACATGTTTTTCTGTTTGTTTTCTTTTTCATCTCTTTAATGTGGCTGAGGGGAGAATACTTCCTCCCCAACACCACACCCCCCCCCCCCCCACACACACACACACACACCCCCCTGCATCACACACCCCCACCCCCGACTCTACACTCCCAACACACACACACACAGACATTCAAACACACACACAAACACACACAAACACGCACACACACAAATAAACCCACACACACGCACACAAACACATACACATTCACACACACACACGAACAAACAAGCACACACATTTACACACACACACAAACACACACACACTTATACACCCCCGACTCATCCAGATTGCTTGGTTTTCCTCTCTACTTAAACACACCCATCGTCAATCCTGTTTTCCTGTTCTGCGGCGCTCTCTCAGAGATTGTCATGTGCAAAGGCCTTTAGTCATCTTTAGTCTTCTCTCTTTTCAGTTTATGAGGTTTTGGCACCGAGAGGCTTCTTTTGGTTGGTCTTGCACACACACACATACACACACACACACACACACACACATATACAAAAACACATAGGCCCATAGAACACAGAGAACACATACACACACACAACAAATACACACATATACACTCACACATATGCACACACACGCGTGTGTGCTTGCACGCGCACACACAAACACAAACGCACACACACAGTGACACACACACACACATAGCTCTACAACAACAGCAAAAAAATCCTGTCCTGGAAGATTTCTGACTTTCCCACGCTAAGTCAATTTTGCTCAGAAGATGAAACACACTCCACTCCACAACAACACAGCACTGGGTACGCAGGGAGGACGGAGGGAGGACGGACGGAGAGAGGGAGGGAGGGAGGGAGTGAGGGAGTGAGAGGAGGAATAAAGGAGAAATAAAAAAAGTCTGGTTATGATTCCAGCTCTCGAATAGAGAGAGACGATGCCCCCACAGACGTGCAATGAGAAAAACAAATGCCCAGGGAGAGAGAAAAAAAAGAAAGGAGAAAAAAAGAAGAGAAAAAGAGAAGAGAAAAAGGGTTTCTATTTTTAAGAGTCTAAAGAATGTCATTTTGTGCCATGACTCAAAAGGCTTGCAGCTCTGTGGTAATCAGTTCTTTCTGAGTAAGGTCTCACACACACACACACACACACACACATGCACTCACACACACTCACTCACCACATCACACGCAAGACACAATCTTTTATGGTCTGTGGGAGGGGGAAAAAAGCGGAGAAAAAAGGGTGAAAATATTTCATCTCGTACATCTACCCTGTGCCCAGTCTTCGCTTGGCGATGGCCACTTACGTGCCACCAACAGGCCCGCTGAGGATGTGGCGAATTATTTCGCTCATCTTATTTTAGATATTATTTCATTTTTGGACCACTCTGCGTGCCAGATAACTTTTTTTGTCTTTTGCTTTTTTTGACTTTTGATAACTTGTTTTTGTTTGTGTTCATATTTTCGAGTTCATTTACAGAAAAATCAGGTTAATAGATTTTTCACTTCACTGATATTTATTTAGTGAGCTGAGTCCACTTAGTTTTACATTATTTCACTGATCTTATTTTAGCTATTATTTCATTTTTGGAGCACTGTGCGTGCCAGATAACTGTGTTTTTTTGTCTTTTTTTGTTTGTGTTCATATTTTTGAGTTCATTTACAGAAAAATCAGGTTAATAGATTTTCACTTCACTGATATTTATT
This sequence comes from Setipinna tenuifilis, assembly GCA_030347295.1. Taxonomy (NCBI): domain Eukaryota; kingdom Metazoa; phylum Chordata; class Actinopteri; order Clupeiformes; family Engraulidae; genus Setipinna; species Setipinna tenuifilis. Next base: position 5,384,605 of record CM059283.1, on the reverse strand, counting down.
TATAGAGCTCAGTCCACTTAGTTTAACATTATTAAAATAAATACAAAAGAAGTAAGTAAAAAAATTATTAATATATTATTAATATAATGATGAATCAGTTTATTTTAATGGTTCGTTTCATAGTGTATCTACATGTAACGTTATGTACTTACACTGTACCTCACCTTAAACCAACTTAACTCATAGATAAGTACATAATATTACATATTATTACACACTTTATTACACAGTAACTCATGGTGCACACACACTGTAGCAGAGACCATTACAAAGATGTGTAAACCAAATAAATGACATTGGTAACACTTTCTAGGAAGCCTGTATTCACAAGAGTCTATAAACACATTTGATTCACATTCAAAAAGTATGTAAAGTGTTCATAACTATTTTTACACACTCATGCCTGTACTGATGAGCCATTATAATGCTGTGTCATAAGCCATTTCCCAACTTCAAGTGACATTGCATTGTTGCTTATAAAGGTTCAGCTGCCTTACAAGTGTCATCATGAATATGTATAAATAGTTAGGAATACCATGTCAACCATTATTAAGCTTCACTAATGCATTATAACCCTTAATGGATGTGTTGACTTTGTACTTTGTAGGGATTGTGCTTTTATTTATATTGTTACATTTTGTTATTGTTATGTTTATATTGTCATATTTATAAGATGTTTAATGTTCACTGTGGGCCTAGGGAGTGCAGCAATTTCAAATACTGTGTGTACGGAGTCACGTGGGGCAGCCGAGGAAGATGGCCGCATAGTTTCGTTGGTCCCTGGACCCACCAATTTAATTACAATATCCGTATAAACTTACTCCTTAATCTAAGCTAAGTTGTTATTACAATTTCAAACTAGGGCATAGTACTTCCAATACTGCAAGAAAAGTTGCAGATGCCGTCTTCTACATCGAAATATTTTAAAGGAACGTCCTCGGCTCGCATGGCTACCAGACAAAATTCGCCAACACCGGAATCAGCCAAAATGGACAACCTGCTATCCGAAATGGGTAAAATTGCCACTACACTACAAACGGTCGCTACAGATGTTTCAGCAATTAAAGAAACTGTCACGGACCTAAAGAACTCAATTAGCTCACTTCAAGTAAGAATGGATGAAGCAGAGGAACGTATATCAACGGTCGAGGATGCTACATCAAAGCTAAGTGAAGACAGCCTGAAAAGAGATGAACGTTTGGATGCATTGTATAACAGAATTGAGGAACTGGAAAATATGAATCGCCGCAGAAATGTGAGGTTGGTTGGTCTCATGGAGGATTTAGAAACGGATGGACTTGTCAGCTGTGTCCAAAGGCTGATATCCGAAATGCTGGGAATTGAAATGGATGGCGAGTTCGAAATTGAAGGGACATATCGAGTGGGCAAGCGCGACGCTAAAAAACGACCGAGAACAACCGACAACGACGGCGAGGATAATAAACCACCTAGAACCGTCCTTGTGAAGTTTCTACGCACATCCGCGAGGGATAAGGTTTTGCAAGCAGCCAAAGAAAAAGGGCCTATGGAGTGGAGGGAGTGCAGAGTGTCGATCTTCCCAGACATGTCGAGGGACCTGGCTAAGAAGCGGAGAGAATTTAATGCGTCAAGGAAGATGCTGCGTCAACTCGACATGAGATATACACTTGCATTTCCAGCATCTCTCCGTTTCACGTGGAGAGGAAAAGAGCAAAACTTCTCCTCCAGCACGGAGGCTGAAAAGTTTATCCGAGAGCGCTGTGGTGGGTCAACGGAATAATGACGTGAGCATTCTTTTCCGTGTTGCATATTGGCTTGGATGGGGAGGGAGGATGTTGGTGGGTGCGGGAGGAGTACGTTAATTGTGCTGCTGTCAAGGAATAGCCCTTGGGGCTACCCGGCACGCCACGGACCGAAATCTGGGGAGGCAGAGCGAAGACCACGGGTCTTACTTCTATATTTTTTGTTAATTTACTTTCTTATGTTTACTAAGGGGGATATTGAAAAGGTTACATGTTGTTTTTGTTTTTGGGGGTTGCAGAAATGCTTTGTTCTGTTTCAAAGGTCCAACTATTTTTTGACGAATTTGAATGAATGTCATGTATTACGCCATTGCTCACTAGGAGGCATCCTCTTGACATGTATCTCCATTATGTTGTATGGCAACGGGTAGTCACATTAGATGTGTAACGTGGAATATTAACGGCTGTGGGTGTCCTATTAAAAGGAAAAAAGTGCTATCTCATTTAAAACAAAAACAGGCGGATATAGCTTTTATACAAGAAAGTCATATGAGGGATGCAGAAGCGCTAAAATTCAAACGAGAATGGGTGGGACATGTTTTTCATTCCTCCTTCTCTAGTAAACGGAATGGGGTAATCATTCTAATCAACAAACACCTCAACTTTAATATTATATCAGAAACTAAGGACACAGAGGGGAGAATGATATGCATAGAAGCACTTCTTAATGGTGTAAAGGTAATTCTCTGCAATATCTATTCACCAAATACTGCGGACGCAAATTTTATTCATAATTTAAACACAACTCTGGGGAGTAAAGATGGGCAAATAATACTAGCCGGGGACTTTAACCAGGTCATGGATGGTGTTTTAGATAAGAGTAAATATCAGGGACCAGTCATGCCAAAGGACAGGGATGCTCTTCATATGCTGGTAGAAGATCTGGGCTTAATTGACATATGGAGATTAGTTAACCCTAAGGAAAGGGAATACACTTTCTTCTCACATTCCCATAAATCACATTCAAGGATAGACTTTTTCTTACTGTCACAAGAAATTATTAATGAGGTCATAAACTGTAAAATTGGACCAATTGCATTGTCAGATCATGCTGCAGTTGAGTTAGATATTAATCTGAACCCAGAAATAGGTAGAAAAGGAAGATGGAGATTAAATACTTCATTATTACAGGACGAAACATTTAGCACAATGCTGGCTGAGGATCTGACATCCTTTTTTGACTTAAATATAGGAAGCACTGAGAGGTTAGCCTCAGTTTGGGACGCATCTAAGGCTTATATCCGAGGAAAATTAATTGCGCGCGCTTCAAAAATAAAAAGGGAACGAATGGAAATTCTTAGCAACCTAGAAACAAAAATATGTACTCTGGAAAAAAGTCTAGCCAGTCAGTACTCTGATGAGCAATACCAGGAGATCTGTAAATGTAAATACCAATTACACGACCTTTACAATAGAAAAGCTGAACACGCACTGTTCAGGTTGAGGACAAGATTTTATGAGGGAGGTGAAAAAACTGGAAAACTTTTGTCTAGGCAATTAAAACAACATAATGCAGCTAATATAATTCCAGCGATTAAGAAAGGAGATGAGATGGTCTCAACTACAAAAGAAATAAACAATGTCTTCCAAACTTTCTATGAGCAGCTATATACAGCCCCCTGTAATACAGATGATAAAAAACTAAACCAGTTTTTTGCTAACATAGATCTACCCAAATTAGATGAAGTACAAGCAAATTCACTGGACCAACCCATTACTGTGGAAGAAGTGAGAAATGCAATATCTGCTATGAAACTTGGCAAATCTCCAGGTTCAGACGGATTGCCTATTGAATACTATAAGAAATTTGCAGACACACTGGCTCCCATACTAACTGATGTTCTTACTGAAGCATTTGAATTGAATTGTTTACCTGACTCATTCATGGAAGCAATTATAACACTGCTACCCAAGAAAGATAGGGACACAACTGAGCCTGCAAACTTTAGACCAGTTAGTCTTATAAACGTAGACTGCAAAATATTGGCAAAAGTTTTAGCATCACGTTTGGAGAAGGTCTTGCCTAAAATAATTCATAAAGATCAGGTTGGTTTTATAAAAGGGAGATCATCAGCTGACAATACAAGGAGATTAATGCATCTTATGTGGTTAAACTACTCAGAAAGCACACCAGGTGTGGCTCTATCACTAGACGCGCATAAAGCTTTCGACTTAGTAAGGTGGGATTTCTTGCTTAAAACCATGACAATTTTCGGTTTAGGAGATGTTTTCAGAGCATGGGTTGGTTTATTGTATAAGAATCCGAGAGCAGCCGTAATGACCAATGGCATGATGTCTCCATTTTTTGAAGTAACTAGAGGCACCCGCCAGGGGTGTCCACTATCCCCTTTGCTTTTTACGATGGTATTGGAACCCTTGGCTATTAAGATCAGGAAGGACTCAAGTATAGTAGGGTTGAAAGGGGTAGATAAAGAGATGGAACAGAAACTAATGCTTTATGCCGATGACATTTTGTTATTAATGAGTGAGCCATCCACTTCATTACCACGACTGATGGAGGTAATAGAATCATACTCAATTGTATCTGGCTACAAAATAAACTGGGGTAAATCAGAGGCTATGCCAATAACAAAGACATGTTACTCTCACATGGTGACTGGTTTTGGTTTTAAATGGGTTTCTTCAGGTATGAAGTACCTTGGTGTGCGTTTGACTCAGAATTTAGAGGGGATTATGGCACTAAACTATGACCCCTTGCTGACAAAAATACAGCATAATGTAGAAAAATGGAAGCACCTCAAATTAACTCTGTGGGGAAAGGTGAATGTGATGAAAATGGTTGTGGCTCCTCAATTCAATTACATATCTATGATGTTACCCTTGAACATTCCAGACATCATCTTCAAGAGATATAACAACATTGTTAAGAACTTTTTGTGGGAAGGAAAAAGACCACGCATTAAAATAAGTAAAATGTGTGCCCCAAAAGATAAAGGAGGACTTGGACTACCAGATGTGAGACTGTACAACTTTTCTTTTGAAATGGCACAGCTTGCAAAACACTGGAGAGAGACTGACGCAGACCTGGACTGGGTCAGAATTGAACAGAATCTGGCCTCTCCATTCAAGCCCTTGGACATTCTTTCACAGCGATCTGGACTGATGCAGGAGCCAAACCCAGTGATTGAACATTCAC
>CM059283.1:5299667-5369667 GCA_030347295.1 Setipinna tenuifilis | reverse complement strand
TGAGGAAAACAGTGGTAGGCCTATTTTCTGTTATTTGCATCCCAGAACCTTATTTTGAAATCAAAATAACCACAAAGACACACATCTTTAGAGACAGGCGGTCTTGTCCATATGATTATTTTTTAAAACACCAGAACAGATGGCAAGTGTGGTAGCCTAGAAAAATGCCCAAAATATCTATTTCCATAGATTTGCTAGACATGTGACTTTTATTGAGACAAAAAAAAGGCCGGAAACGTTGTTGTTTGGGAGCCGTACTACCGGAAGTGTTTTTTTTCTTACATTTACTGTTTCAAACAGAGCTCGATAACAGAAAACCTGTTAAATTTCTAAACCTAAAAAATGAAGGCCGGACAAGATTGCTAATAACATGTTAAAAACAGCATGAAAGTGTAATTGTGCCAGTCATAACTATTTGGCAAACTTCAGGTACGTAGCTCTTGCATATTAGTCTGTACATGAGCTCATTCTTGTAAGTGCCTCGTGATAATTTAGTGTTAACCAGGTTAAAATTATGGGTTGTAGTTGTAGTAGGCTTGTTCTAAAGGGTGCGCTCTGGTTTCAGCGATTCAGTGATTTCAGTGACTATATGGAGAAAGAAAACCAGATGTATTGTTGGTTAGCCTAACTGATATGCGACCAAAAATTGCAATCAATGAGTTCCAAAACGCCTTCGGTTCTTGGAGTCTCAAATGTACCCCAGGTGCATTCTCACCCTTTGCCTGCATCAGATGTCATGAGTTGTGAGATATCAAAAGCACTACTGTTTCCAGGTGGTGACACTATATCATTGACAGAGCTGTCACATGGAGAAGACATTGTGACCAGTGTGTGAAGGGTCCTTTCAGGACACTTGAAGTTTGAGCCTCATGTGGTCATGTGATGTAGTATGCATAATCAGCATCCTGTATTTGTGTTATGTATGTGTAATACATTAATTATAAATTATGCATTAATGAGGTAAAATATTACAATATTTGCAAATGGTTACCAAACACAAGCACATGACTAAAGTAGTCTCGCACTCTCTAATCAGATGAACGGACACATGTTTGTCACTCTTGGTTACCCAGGTGATTCAGGGGAACCCGCAAGCACTAAGGTCCCATATTATGCTATTCAAATGGTTTGACAGCTCTAGTCAAAGTATATGACCTCTCTATAACTTTATATTAATATTATTATTATTACATTATTATTATATGACACTTTGCTGATGCTCTTATCCAGAGCAACTTACAGTTATTTAGGTACAGGGTTTCAGTTACAGTCCCTGGAGCAATGTGTGATTAGATGCCCTGCTCAAGGGCATACAAGATGCATACAAAATGCAAAGTGTGTGACCTCACTAGAACTTTATATACAAAATGCTGAGCACATCAGGTGACTCTCACCTGTTGCATGACTAAGACAAGTCCAACATTTGACAGCCAAATGTACGAAAGCAAAGGTCACTTGTTAATGACATGCTTTCACAGCTGTCATTAAAGGCTGCAATGTCACTGCAACTCGGGAGACAACACCTGATGCTCCAACCAAAATATTTTAGGTCACGTCTATTATCTTGTAAAACTAAAATATGTTTACCATTTTTATGTTATCCTTGTGGTATTGAGGCCAATGCATGCATAAGAAAAAGATGAGGTAGTGTTTGCAAAACTATGCAAAAATGGGCCTGCAACAAGTGGACCTTTTGGAGTTAAGCCATTGATTTAAGCCAATAATGAAGCCACTGAGTAGCACAAACAACCTTTTTTGGTCAGGGACACCACTATTGAATATTTTAACAGAAACACTACTGGGTGAAAAGTGTTTTGATTTTGCACACCAAATGAATTAAATACACAAATGACACTTTGTCTTTTGAAATTTCATTGGTGATACTTTAGATAAAATCATCTGCTAAGTGTAATGTAATGTAATGTAATGACCTGTGCATAGAATAGTTTTTCTGCCATTTCTTCTTATTCTTCTGAGAACTTTGTAAATGCATTAAGCTATGTTTTTTGCCCTATGTTTTAAGTCACTTCGGATAAAAGCATCATCTGCTAAGTGTAATGTAATGGTTTTTAATGTTAATGTTTTTTTCCCCCCTTTCCTTCCCAAGGTCATTACCGCACGTGGACGCAGTCATGGAGGTCCCCAACTACATGTCCAAACTCCTCTGCGAGCTCAACGAACAGCGCAAGCGGGACTTCTTCTGCGACTGCAGCGTCATTGTGGAGGGTCAGGTGTTTAAGGCGCACAGGAACATCCTGTTCGCTGGCAGCGGCTACTTCCGGGCGCTGCTCGTCCACTACCTGCCGGACAGCGGGCAGCGCCACAGCACGGCCTCGCTGGACATCGTCACGGCGACGGCCTTCTCGCTCATCCTGGACTTCCTGTACTCGGGCCGTCTGGACCTGCGGCGGGACAATGTCATCGAGGTGATGTCGGCCGCCAGCTACCTGCAGATGACCGACGTGGTGAACTTCTGCAAGAACTACATACACACCTCGCTGGAGATATGCACAAGGGGGACGGAGCAGGACGGGAACGGCGTGCAGGACAGGACGCGGGGAGCCAGCGGGGGGGTCAGGGGGGGTGTGGGGAACGAGGCGAACGAGGAAGGTCCGGCCGACAGCAGGACACCGGCCGAGAGGTCGGGGGTCACCGCCGCGTCCCCCGTTTCTCAGGACGGGAGGTCAGGGGCGGGGCCTCAGCCCAGCTCCGAGAGGCCAGGCTCCTCCCACAACCCCCCCTCCAACGCCAGCCTGTCGCTAAGCGCAGCCCTGAGCAGCAGGAACTCCGAGGAGAGTGAGAGCTCGCGGGGGGAGTTCCCCACCGTCCACCTGGTGGACCCCCGTCTTAAGGCCGACCCGGGGGGGGGCTGTTCCTCGGGGGGGCTCATGTTCGGACTCGTGCACCCCAAGGAAGAGTTCGACCCGGACGAGGACACTGGGGAGTCCCCAGAACCCAGGGGGGCGGGGCTTTATCACAGACCCGCCCACTTTGACGGCCGTGCGCTGGAGGCGAGCCTGTCAGCTGGTGCCGCGGCCGCTGCTGTCGGTCAGGACTATGATGGCTACCAGGGCAAACTGATGCAGTACTACAGTCAGAGCCTAGGGGGCGCCGCAGGGCCGGGCCGTGGGGATGAGGGCATGGGCCATGGACACCACTCGGCCAACATGGAGATCAGTGGAGACTGGTTTGGGGACGATACAGGTGAGGGGTGTGTGTGTGTGTGTGTGTGTGTTTGGGGACGATACAGGTGAGAGGTTGTTCCCAGTTCCATGGGTGTTACTACGGATTTTTTACTGAAATGACTTAAATCTGTTGAGAGACTCTGTTGTCAGTTGGATCTCTCCAAAAACATTTCACCTATTCTACGCCTTTCCACTAAGGATTAGTGGGCCTGTGTGTGTGTGTGTGTGTGTGTGTGTGTGTGTGTCAGTGTTAATTTTGACAGGAAATTTAAATTTAGTCTTAGTTTTAGTTGCTTAACGAAAATGTAATTTTAATTTTCATCACAATTTAGTCCTCTAAATCATTTTAGTTTTTATCTAGTTTTAGTCGACAAAAAATTCATCAAATTTTAGTCGACAAAATCTCAAGTGATTTTTATCAACTAAAATATATTACATTAACCACCCTGCACTGGCTGCACACACTGTTCAGTAGGGGTGTAACGGTACACAAAAATCACGGTTCGGTACGTACCTCAGTTTTGAGGTCACGGTTCGGTTCATTTTCGGTACAGTATAGAAACAAAATGCGAAACCAAATGCGTTGTTTATTTAACAAAAATGTCAATATAGAAATGGAAACAGTAAAAAAATTCAAAGTGCTGCTTGGTACCAATAAGTTAAATGAAATATTCTCAAATCAACCAATGCTTGAAATAAAACAAATACATTCCTTTTTACAGTAAACTAAATCAACATTTAAAGTGCAGCACTCAGTTCCAGTTACAATAAGGAATTCGTTGTAAATCTAAATCTTCATATTTTTTGCCAGGAAGATAAGTTTATTTAAATGAGATAGATGTTATGACCAATTAGATCAGCGTGTGGTGTGTTTAGTGCGTGACGTTTGCTTAAGAGAGGGGAGTTACAAAAAATTCAGACCAACATGGGGGACACTTCTGGAACCTCTAACGTTAAAGTGTTTGTATGATTTAAAGTCTCTGAGTAACCAAAAGTGATGGTGCCGTCACGGATTGTTATTTAAATGTGCCACGAACTGACTTAAGACAAGCAGAGTACTCTAGATTACCATTTAATCACTCGAAGTTTTAAGCTAGCAAAGTTAGCTTACGACTAGCTAACTATTAGCAAGCTGGCTAACAAATACGGTCACAAGCTTGTACTAGTACACTTCTTGCATTTGTAGAATGATATTACAACACTTAAATATCATCTAGGCAACACAACGATGCCCATGTAGCCCCTGCAATATGCAATTTTGAATCAGTTGCTGCTGTTAGATGTAGGCTAGCTTGCGGGATAACTTATGTTGGCCAGCCAGCCTGGCATTTCGACCTGTCAGGTCGAAACGAGGCGTAAAAGTTTTGAAGTGAAGTGGTAAGAATAGAAAGGCTCGTCTGTTTGGTTCGCCGTGTGACGTTACCTCCACGTGGTCGTAAGAGCACAAATCACAAACGAGTTTCTCTTAAGAACTTCCCTTACTACTCCAATCATATACAGCTATCCTCATGAATGTTAAAAAGAGCCAAATGTAGTGGTAGCAGCATGTAAAACACATACTGACTGTACTCGTTCGGTACAGCACTGTATTGAACCGAACGTCTCTTTTTTCCAGCGGTTTTATTGTCCACACTGTTAACGAAAATACCTCTGATTGGTTTTCGTCTCTTGTAGCATTTTAGTCACGTTTTTTTATCTGTTGACCAAAATGAAAAGAACGTTCGTCATAGTTCTAGTCCAACAGCGTGGTTTAATTTTCGTCGACGTTAAGTTTTAGTCCGGGAAAAACAGCTCGTTGACGACAATTCTGACGAAAATATTTCGTCAACAAAATTAACACTGGTGTGTGTGTGTGTGTGTGTGTGTCTGTGTGTTTTTCTGAACCAGCTGACCCTAATGAGCAGGTTCTCAGACAGGTACCTCAGCTAATGAGTGAAATCACAGGGAGAAGGAGAACATGGCAGGGTTTTTACATGGTGCAGCTGGGATCTCCACCTCTCTAAGAAAAATGTGCGTAGAGTCTCTTTGTTGACGCAGCAATCATACTTTATTCCAGTAAAAAGCAGTGACAAAGCATGGAAACCATACTCCGGATTCAGCATGCTAGTCTGAACAACAAGCAACTAAAACTCTAGCTACTTATACAGTTAAGACTACTCCTATGTCCTTGCTGTAAATTAACTAAGTTGATCAGGCAACTAGGTCTGGAGAGATTGTGTGTCTCTCTGCATGATGATTACTTTGACACATTTCCTGTGATGGTTCTCAATGGCCTATTTCCACAAGTCATACTACAATTGTTTGGTGCTTTCACATAGTTGACTTTGTCATTTGGTGATTGTGGACCATTCTTGTTACCATAATGGGATTATCATCAGGCAGACCACCTTCTCAAAGTGGCTGTTTCAGCATTTGTCTCAGGCAGGGCAACTATAATTCCTTACACCACTAACTGTCAGCAGCAGTAGTGTTCTTAGTCAGCGGTTTATTCCGTGTTTTTGAACTTTTGAACTACAGAGTCACAGTGTATCACAACAAAATGTAAGGCTGAGTAAGGCTGATTGTCATGAGGTTGCAAAAACCTGAACTCCAACTCAACTCAACTGAACTCAAAAACAGAAGCGACCCTTGACCAATGCCCAACCCTACTTCCCATGGGCCTGTAGCTCATGCCTACATTGGTGAAACTGAACCTAAATCAGGTTCCAGGCGATGGTCTGGTGGTGTCGTTGTCGGCCAAGCAGAAAGGCATTCTGTATTGAGACCTTATTTTGTGTGTGTGTGTGTGTGTGTGTGTGTGTGTGTGTGTATGTATGCACATGTGCGTCCCCTACAGGCGATGGTCTGGTGGTGTCGGTGAAGCTGCATAAGTGCCCATACTGCCCCTACACGGCCAAGCAGAAGGGCATCCTGAAGAGGCATATCCGCTGCCACACGGGGGAGCGGCCGTACCCCTGCCACACCTGCGGCAAGCGCTTCACAAGACAGGAACACCTGCGCAGCCACATCCTCAGCGTAAGAACACGTGTCACCTCTATATGCATTACAGTGTCACATCCTCAGCGTAAGATCACCTGTGATGTTTATATGCACTACAGTGTCACGTCCTCAGCGTAAGATCACCTGTGATGTTTATATGCACTACAGTGTCACATCCTCAGCATAAGATCACCTGTGATGTTTATATGCACTACAGTGTCACGTCCTCAGCGTAAGATCACCTGTGATGTTTATATGCACTACAGTGTCATGTCCTCAGCGTAAGATCACCTGTGATGTTTATATGCACTACAGTGTCACGTCCTCAGCGTAAGATCACCTGTGATGTTTATATGCACTACAGTGTCATGTCCTCAGCGTAAGATCACCTGTGACCTCTATATGTATTACAATGGCAAATGCAGCTGGACTTGTTTTAGTAGCTTGAAGACATTTCACCTTTCATCCAAAAGGCTTCTTCAGTTCTGAACTGAGGAACTGAAAAAGCCTTTTGGATGAAAGGTGAAACATCTTAAAGCTACTACGAGACATTCAGTTGATTACAACTTACAATATTTGATTAATATGACCTGACTATGTATGACATACATTAAACCCTTTCTAAATGTATCATCAAGCTTTTATTACATTTTATATTTATTTTACATACATTATATAGTATACAATAGGTCAACTTAGCCATTTTACTTAGTCATTTGGCTTCCTGAAGATATTCAAGTAGATTGTCAGTTAAGACCCAGATAGATGGGATTTTGAAATGGTTTGGATTGTACAACAAAGAGTTAATAATCCTAAAAATCAGCAGGACTCAGGGGGTAAAGTCTGAAGGTTTTATAATAACGTTGAGAGAGGTGTACTGAAAACAAGCTGGATGGTAGCTGATATGGGCCCATTTAGGCAGTTTAGGATACTGGGTTGTGAAGCATAAAAACACTCATCTCAGTTCTGTGTAAATGTTTCAGTAATTTATGGCAAACAATTCTGAAATGTTGGATTACTACACTACATTGACTACAATGACTATGCTGAAAAAAGTCTTACACTCAAACTACCCCCAATGCAACCCAATCCCAACAGCATTATTAAGCCATACGATGTGTGTAAAATGTGTTTATGCAGGAAAAATTATGCTAAATTATTCATTGCTGTAGCAAGGGGTCTATTGTATAGGGGGTACTCAATAGCACATGAAGTGTTACAAGGCGTACGTATCAGTGAAACATTTTTAATAATTACTGCTCTAATGTATTGTGTGTGATTGTGTGTCTGTCTGTACTGACCTGTGTGTACCTGTCTCTGTGTACCTGTACGGCAGGTGCATCGAGCGAGCTGGCCCGTGCTGTGTAAGGGTTGTCGGCGAGTGTTTACGGACGGAGCCTCCCCCAGCCTCAAACGCACCGGCCTGTGTGAGAGCTGCACCTGTGTCACCACCACCCAGCAGGACCCCGCCTCCAACAACCCCTGCAGCCAATCAGAGGGCTCAGACCGCAGCAACGCAGAGCCTGATTGGCCGGTCTTTATGGAAGATGGCAACGAGGCAGAAGGAGGAAGCTGATGAGCAGTCTCTACTTCCTGCTTCTATGGCCACTAACAGAGCAGGCACATCTCAATACATTGGCATATCATGGAAAAGTTAGTTTCTTTCAATATCATGTGAAATGCAAAAAGAAGACTTAAGAACTGAGAGCATAAACATCACACAGGAACACCTGTGCTGTCACATCCTCTTGGTCATTGGAATATCATGGAAAAGTTTATTGCTTTCAATATCATGTGAAATGCAAAAGTAGGCCCAACCAAGAATGGAGGGTGTAAACATGAACATACTTTTCAGAAGGTGGACGTTTCTGTATTAAAAATCCTTTTCATTAGTCTGATGATGTTAATGTTCTAGTTTCTAAGATACTAAGTATTGGGTTTTTAATAGGCTGTAATCATCAAGATGGTACCAAACAAAGGCTTAAACCTACCACTAACCCTGTCTCTATGGTACAGTGTAATTACATGATGTTACATATTGTTACACACTTTGTTACACTGTACCTACTTGATGTAACAGGGACAGTAAAGTGAAGTGTAACCTATTGTCTTTAGACGTTGTTTACATTCTGCTACCCCTTACCTACATTGCCTCGGTGTGGAGAGCTCTTGTTGGTGCCTATAGGGATTTAAGTTGCCATCTTCTGGTCCAAGCCGTTTCACAAAATGACATATTGAACCTTTTGTACATATGGGAAAATGTATACAGATAACAGAAACTACCTCAGTCCTGAGATTTAGGACTTTGTATGTCACTCTGATTTGTAACTTGTTTCAGTTTACCAAAAATGTGGAAAGCCAATGTGTGAATTTTAGTTAGAGCTGGTGACTGTTTTTGTTGTTGTTTAATTTAGTTATATTAGCATCGATCACTGGATGGATGATGCTTTGTGTCGTCAGTTGAATATAATTTAATTTCAGACAAATTCTCTTAATTTAAAGTGAAATTAAAAGAATTTATTCAATTAAAATGTATGCCATGTAAGTTGTTTTAATTTCTTAGTCTTGTGTTTTTCTTTGAGACTGCCGTTCACATAAAACACTTCACAGAATCAAACATATCTGAAGAGCTCATAAGGCCTGTGTCCACCCACTTGTGAATCAGGCCCACCCAATCACAAGGCTCATTTTGTCTGATTGACAGTTTAAGTGATAACAGTAGCCTATGTGTTTTGGGCTAGGCCCTTCTTATGTTTTTGTGGGCCCACCCATTTAATGACTTCTGGCTAGGCCCCCCGTCATAAGGTTAAAACTAGAAAAGTACACGCAGAGCCCAGACCTCCGCCAAGTCAGCTTAAGTCTCCACCTTACTATCATTTAAGAATCCTTTATAAAAATTCCTGGATCCAGGTGGTTATCCGGATCACCACCAAAAACAAATCAGTTCTAAGTTAGCCCACTTCTGACCTATCCTGAAAATTTAATTTAAATCCGTCCATAACTTTTTGAGTTATGCGAATAACAACCAAACAGACAGACAGACAAACAAACCAATGCCGGCGAAAACATAACCTCCTTGGCCGAGGTAATAAAGACTTATTCTGGGACCATTAGCACAGCGACAGCATCCACCTCCATGCATCATATTCAACAAAGCTCAGTTACAATATTGAGCCATTGGCAAAAATAAGGAAGAAATACACACCAATATATAGGAAAAAACCTTTATTAATATAGTTGTTTAATTGGGAAATGTACAGTATTTACATAAAGGCAATTACATCATTCAGGTGAAACTGAAAAATTAATTTCTTAGTGATGAGGGATGTATAAAAGCACGTTTTTTTTTTAATCAAACATGAACAAAACATGATACATATTTTGAAAGGTTCGCACCAAACTTTACATTCATAGAACAATTTCACAAAATAAATGTAGAAATATGGGCTAGTTTTTTTTTTTTTGATAAAATGTGTCCAAATGTTTCCCTTTCCTTTTTAAAGCTCCTTTGCCATGCTGGCAGGCATTGTGGCACAACGTGTGTGTGTGTGTGTGTGTGTGTATCTATCCTTTGCATTGTGGCACAACATGCACGGATTAAAACGAGCATCTACACCAGCACAGCTCCACTAATCAACGGAGGACCTGCTTAACACAACCTTTGTGTTTCAATACCAAAAGTGAAGATGCATAGGGTAAAATATTCAGGGCAAACACTACATCACTACCTGAAGACTGTTAAAGTGTTGTTAACGCCACTTGTATCACCTTTACTTAGCACACATGAACAGATTTTGATGACTGGATTCAAAAAATAAAAAGGCAATTGGTGAAACATCCTTTAACTCCACTATTAACCTGACCAGAGAATTGGTCAGAGTTTCAATGTGCAACACAAACAGATAAGAAATCACCAGTTCCAAATTCACTAATCACCCCTTCATCTTAATAAATCCATTTATATTGATCTAATTAATAAATCCAAATCGATGTGCACGAGAGGAATCTTGGTTGTGAGGTATGAAACCATTAGCAATGGGCTCAGCCAGTAGTCTAGTAATACAGAAAACAGAAACCGCTGATGAAGACAAAAACTGGGGGGAAAACAACAAGTGAAAATAATCAGACAAGAGAGAACTTTAAACCTTTAAAAAAAACTCACATTATCCTCGGGATTGCTTCCTTATGGCTTTTAGCACAGATAAATGATAAATTAATTAATTTTGCCAATTCCTTTTGCTAATGAAACAGCAATGTTTTCATTTGTCCATCCACAGTCTTGGGTACACTGAATGAAATGCACTGGAGCCAAAGACTGGGAAGGAAAAGATTGTTGTATTACAGAGGTGTCAATCACGGGTTCAGAAAGTAAAAACCCTGCCACAAATTTGATCCAACCAGCTGACTGTAACGAGCACTCAAGACAGGTAGATCAGCTAGTCAGCGTAATCATCTGTGTTAGAAGGAAAATGTGGCAGGATTTTTACTTTCTGAACCCGGGATTGACACCTCTAAATACAACACATTCCAAACTCTCAGAAAACAGAGAGATAGGAGTGTAAGAAATGTCTCAAATCAGGCTCTGTGCGTGTGTGTAACCTCAGGTGAGTGATTCTTCGTTATCTTCCACAAGGTAAAATAACTACAGACGCCTCTGCTCTCCTCTTCCTCTTGCCTTGTTTTGGTATCCCTTTAGTTGTAAGCCTCATCAACCGATCCATCCATCCATCCTCCATTACCGCCCCCCGTACAGGTGCACCTTCACGAAGGAGATGGACTCGTCGTAGTCCTTGTGTCCTTTCTCATAGATGACGTAGATGAACTTCTTGTCCTCCGGGGAGTCGCTTTTTAATGATGTCATCGAGGAGTAGCCACTTGGCCCCGCCCAGATCTGCACAGAGTTCTTCTCCCACGACTGACCGTCTGTCAGGGACCACCGCAGGGTCAGATTCACCCCTGAGAGAGAGACGGAGAGAGAGGGAGACAGAGAGAGAGAGAGAGAGAGAGAGAGAGAAAAAGACAAAAAAGAAAAGTTTCTATAAGTTTCTTTTGTTTTTTTGACCTTTTATTATTAGTATTATTACTATTTTCTTTCAACAAACAGGTTGTGTATCTGTTTGCATTGTAACATGTCTGCTTTGGCAACACTGCTCCACACTGGCAGTGGAGGAGGGGAGAGATTGGTGATAAAGTGGCAAAAACACATACAAGTGGCATACTGCATACATAATAACTAGTTTATAAACAGGGGTACGGCAAGCAGTGGAGACAAAAGCAAGCAACAAGACATCCTCCTTGTGTTTGTATGTGTGTGTGTGTGTGTGTGTGTGTCTTACTCTGCTTGTCGTTAGCAGGGTTGGTGAAGAACAGTATGCCTCCCTTCTGCAGGGCCCCGGCGGCGACGGCAGGGTCCACTAGCGTGTGGTCGAAGAAGAGCTCCTCCACAGGCAGGGACTCACCGCCGTCCAGGCTCCGCACCACGATACGGCAGCGGCAGTGGTAGTTGTAGTTGTTGCGCACGTTAATGACGATGCTGCCATCCTCCATCTCCACTGGCTACAAACGAGAGTGTGTGAGACAAGCTTTCACTTTACTTAGGTATGTGTGAGTAAGTAAGTAAGTGCCACTTTTACCAAAGGGTACAACTAACACTGTTAGATGATACTGCCATGTTACCAAATAACCAGAGCTGGACCAGACGTGGGAGTAGAAATGGACAAATAATACTCTATGCAACACCACTGTATGTTAATCTAGCACCATTTTGCTCAGATGTTACATAACATAACAATAGTTCTTGCGCACGTTAATGACGATACCCCCATCCTCCATCTCCACAGGCTACAAACGACAGTTTGTGAGAGAAGCTTTTACTCCACTATCTGTGTATACAGGATACTAGATAATACTCCTAGATTACCAAAAAACAGAGCAGGACCAGAAGAACGAGAGTGTGTCAGATAGGCTTTTGCTTCACTATCTTTGCATACAAAGTGCTACTTTCATTACATTACATTACACTTAGTAGATGATTTTATCCAAAGCGACTTACTTTCACCAAACTACTAGATAATACTGCTAGATTACCAAATAACCAGACCTGGACCAGAAGTGGGAGTAGAACAAATAATATGTTATGCAACACCACTGTATGTTAATCTAGCACCATCTCCACTGGCTACAAACGAGAGTGCGTCAGATAGGCTTTTTGCTTCGCTTAGGTATGTGTGCATACAAAGGGCCACTTTTACCAAACTACTAGGTACTTTGTACTAACACTATTAGATGATACTGCTACTTTGCAAAATAAGTAAACCTGGGCCAGAAGTTGGGAGCAGAAATGGACAAATAATATGCAACACCACTTTATGTAACACTACTGTATGTTAATATAGAACCACTGTGCTCAGATGTTACATAAAACTAGTAGTTGTTGTTGTGGTCGGTAATGATGATAATAAAAATATAAACACTTACAAATCACCAGAGTTGAGCGAGGGATGGGAGTGAAAATGGACAGGAAAGAGTAATAATTTATGTAATGGATGAAAGGTGAAACGTTTTCAAGCTACTAAAAGAAGTCTAGTTGCTTACAATCTAGCTCATTTGACTAACATGATCTGGATAAATGAGAATCTTCAGACATCCAATGACTCACAAATCACCATAGCAACAGCACTGACCCAAACAATGCAACAGAAAGAAAAGCACAGGCCCATATTTTCCCCAATATAGTCAGCCTCTCTTTCCATGTGTCTATGACTGAACTCCTAAACTACTCCTACACTGTTTTCTATTTGCATTGTATGCAATCTCTTTTGATAAAAGCTATTGTGCATGTTAACTTCGACTTCAACTTTACTTTGTGCGCTTTTCAAGACCAATTTCAACTCCATTAATTCTCTTTCAATGGTCATTTCATACAACCACGCATTCATTCATTCATTCATACAATCATTCATTCATACATTCATTTATTCATTCATACATACACACACAAATATTCATGTATTCATTCATACATACATACATACATTCATTCATTCATTCATCCATTCTAAATGGTTCTCTATTTACTAATATTGTAGGTTTCTGCCTTGCCTGTATGGCCTTGTCTTGTACCTTGTACTTCCTGTACCCAGGCTGACAGTCACACTGGTGCTGTCTGCGACAACTTTTTCAGTCACATTACTTATACAGTCCACAGGAGAGTAAAATAATAAAAAAACAACATTCAAGTTTCATATTAACCTGAATAATGCTGAACCACTTCTGCAATAATCCTCAGTCTCAAAAGTTCTTCCAAGTTGCACAGTGCGTAGAGCACCCGTACCATGAATGGGCAGGTGCCCATGGGGACCCAGGTTTGAATCTGGCCTGGGTAATTTCCCAACCCTACCCCATCCCTCTCTCTCCCACTCACTTCCTGTCCTGCTCTTCACTGTCCTGTCACAATAAAGGCAAAAAGCCCAAAAAATATATATACTAAAAAAAAAAAGTTCTTCGAAGTCAAAACCTTTTGCAGTTACACTGTCTGCTTGACTTGTGCTCATTATTCACAGCTGAAGTACTGACACTAGCGGAATTACCATTCCACTCAGTCATGCTCGTTCATGATAATTCATCTAACCAGAATGCACACTGCAAAATGCACTAACCCTGACCCTATGTTACAGTGTAATTACATGATGTTACATATTGTTACACACTTTGTTACATTGTGCCTAATTGATGTAACTGACTATAGCAGAGTTACCATTCCACTCAGCTATGCGTGTTCATGGTAATTCATCTAAACAGAATGAGCAGCCGAATTTGGCAAAATCTGCGTAAGCCCTGGAGGAGTTTATGCCAACTGCCAGGATTTCCAGCCAAGATTTTCTACCTGAATGGTCAACATTCTCTGCCCAACATGAAAAGGTACAATAAAGGTTTCTATCTGTTCTACCTGTCTCCATTTGAATTGTTTTTTTTGTGTGCTGTAGAACAGGAACCGGCTGAAAATAATTTATTTACCTTATAGTTATTTTACACTTATTTTATCTTTGATGCTTTTATATTGTTCTTTGCTTTTATTTTTTAAGCACATCTAACTGCCTTTGTGTATGAAATGTGCTATACAAATAAACTTGACTTGACTTAAGTAAGTAAATTATATCGACACACACTGTAGGAGATGCGTTCCCTCACCTGGCACTCGTCGGGGTTGAAGTCGAGGGCCTGTTTGGGCTGGTTATACGGGATGCTCTTCAGCGCCGCGCCGTACTTCCACGTCACGCCGTGGTCGTCGCTCAGGATGCAGAAGACCCCGTCACCGGCTATCGAACCGTGACCGCAAACCACCAGACGCCCGACAGCAGGAGGGTAGCGCTTCTGTTAACACAGATTATTGACACAGACTTTTAGGCAGAAGCGGACAAACCGGATTGAGAAAGTAAATACCCTGCCATGTATTCCTTCTGCCTGGGCTCTCAACACAGGTGATTTCAATAATTAGCTCGTCTAACTAGGATCAGCTGGATGAGTGAATTGGTAAAATGGCAGACCATACATTTGTGGTTTAAGGATACAAGGCTACACGAATGGTTTATTGTCACATGCATAGACATACTGAGAGTAGGACATGAAATGAAATTGGTGATGGTTAGTCTAAAACTGTAGCTTTGTAACACCCTGGTGTGTGAGTGAGAGTGTGTGTGTGTGTCTGTGAGTGTGTCTGTGAGTGAGTCTGTGAGTGAGTCTGTGTGTGTGTGAGAGAGTGTGTGAGAGAGTGTGTGCGAGTGAGTGTGTGTGTGAGAGAGTGTGTGTGTGAGAGAGTGTGTGAGAGAGTGTGAAATTAGTGATTGTTTAAGAGCACCTGTATGCCAAATCCTGGTCCTGGGGCAAAGCTCTTGACCCCCAGCATGACTGACAGGTTGCGTGGAGCGCTCCAGCTGAGCCCATCGTCCACGCTGTGTACCATCATGGTGCTGGAGGGGCTGCAGTGGTACCGGTGGAAGCACAACGAGTAGATGAGCAGAACCGAGCCCTTCTCCTCATCGATCACCACCGAGCCCAGATTCAACCCGTCGGCCAACGAGCCATCATCAACAATAAAGGACGTGGGGCCCCAGGTCGCTCCTGGAAAAAGGGAAAATGAAGAAACACAGTAATATGGCATCATTACGCCATTTCGTTATTGTGTTCATTACTCCGGTGCCACTTTACTGCAAGAAATGTTGTCTTGTTATGACCTTGCCAAACTGTAAAGCATTTTGAGCTGCATCTTGTATGTATGAATTGTGCTATTCAAGTAAAGATTATTATTATTATTATTATTAGTAGTAGTAGTAGTATTAATATCAACTCAAATTAAAAATCAACAGAGGTACTATCTTGACTTAAAAAGCTCAAACTGAAGTCAGGCATTCTCATAACCAATTTAGTGTGAAATGGGTTAACCAGGCCACAGCAAAACCTTGTGGCTGACTATACTTTATATTAGTTCGTATGTAGTTTTTCACCTTTGTCAGTGGAACGGCGCATAGCGATGAACTTGGCACCGGTGTCTCCTTCGCTCTGTTTTCTCGCCTCAGAGAAGGCGAGCAGGCTGCCGCGCTTGGTGAACGTCAGAAGGGGAATCCTGTAGGTATTCACCTGTCCAGCCCCGCCACTCACCCATAGCAGCAACTCTTCAAGTACCAACGGGCTTATTTGCTAGCAAAGTAGGAAGACAGAATACCAGTGGTAAACAAAAAAACTGAACTGAAAACCTCTTAGGGAAAGCACGCTGTGCCCAAATGTACACAAAGCAAGTAGGTTACATACGTGATGTTTTTTTTTAAACAGTACAAGTACAACACCAACAAACAGCACTGTGGAGACACAGCCCACGATATTTCTGCACCGCATTTAACTACAAATGAACAGTTTTTGACAGTTCTGACAGCAGCCTCGCTTACACTTCTGGGCTTTACTTCTGGACCATGTTATTGCTAAATTTCAACCCATGATGGCAAAGCTTGCAACAGGCATTATGTCGATTACATTGTTGCCAAATGTATAATGTCAAAATAACAGATAAGCTTATCTTGCCCTGATAACAGTTACATGTAGCCTAACGTTAGTTCCGTTTACCTCTGCATCTGCACCGAAACAAGGAAGTACATCCAATGAAAGTAAAGTGACGAGACAGACAAGTAATCCTCTTGAAATGACCGCTCCAAGCATGTTATCAGTTAGCTCAGCAAATCCACTGCTGTCTGGAACAAAACGAGCTTCATCTGAATGATAAAGCACACAAAATGATATCCCTCTAACTGGGGACAGATGTCGAGAGGGAGTGTGTCATATGACTGTGTCACATGACCCAAGGACGTCTGGGGACGTAACAGGACGTAGGGCACGGCGAGAGTCTGTCTATGCGAGAAGTTCAGTCGTCTGTCTCAAGGTTTCAGAACCGGTAAATGAATTCTAATATTTCAGCTTTCCTGCGATACTCCATTAGAAATGACTGTGCACTACCAGCGATTTACTGGGCAATGTCTAGAAAACAGGGATGCCTGTGCATGACCTTCGCAGTGATTATTTTACTAGGCAGCTGGATTTAAGCTATTATTAATCCAGTAAAAGCAGTTTCCTGCACTAAAACACATTATAAACATAGTTGTCAAATAGCCATTCTGAGGTAGCAAAGGTAGCGATTTGAGATTTTACAACAACCGATTAAACAAACAAAAACACAATGGGCGGACTTCTGTTGTTCTGTTGCCATTACAAAAGTTCAGGCAGATAATCGCAGCGCCCCCTCGCTTCGGGTGAGGAGGGGAAAGGGCAAGGTGTAGAAACACCGCTCTTGATGCGCAATCTGTGCAATCAGATTTGTAAAGTGCCCGCACAAATTGCGCAGTCAGTGTCCACAGATGTGCAACGCCCCCCCCCCCCCCCCTCTCAGTTTACAAAACTGTGCAAACAAATCTATGGGAAAGTCCATTGTAAAAAAGTGCAGTTTGGCAATATCTGAGTAAGACTCAGAACCTCGATTAGCCTACAACAGATGTGTATTTTTCCCTACACATTGTGAATTGTAATGTTTTTAAATTGTACATTGTTTCTTACTAATTAATCTTACTAATCTAAACTTCTGGTCTGTAGTGTGTCCTTGTAATATCCATGCAGACTTTATCATACAATGTGCAAATTAAACCACTCCTTGTTTCAGTTAAATGTCTCAAAGAGGCCTTTTAAGATACAGACATCACAAAGTCTCTCCGTACAAACCATGGACAAGTCAAAACCAAAGGCAGCGCAAGACTTAACAGCACAGGTGAGTGTAACCCTCTTGCACACAAGTAAGTGTGTTTGATCCCTTGCACACTCAAATGTGTATGACTCTTTGCAATTCTCTGGCAATATATGGTATTATAGTACAGTTATGTATACTACACTGTGGAACATGTTCATGGTGTTATGTCCTGTTTACAGATGGAAACGACTATGCAGGACCTGAATAAAAAATTCCAAGCGATGTCTGATCAAATTGTGACAAGATATATCCTTTCAGATTGAATAAACTGGGTAAGATGTGTGCGTGTTTTCGTTTAAATTGCACATTGGTATCTGGTGAAACACAGTTTCAACCCTCTTTGTAATGCTTGTCATGTAGTGAATTGACAATAAAGTACACTTTGACTTTGAAGACACACTTTGACTTTGAAGACACTACTTAGTAATCACAGTCGAATGTGTGCAGAATATTGAGGGCTATGTTGAGTCCATTTCCTACAGCTGGTGAAAAGTGTTTTAAACAAAAGTGTGTTAAAAAAGGATTCCCTAACGCCAACACTAGAAGAAATGGGAACACGCATCAATGACTTGGAAAAGAATGTAGCGGACCTCATGCAACAGGCAGGAATGGATGAATGTCAAGTGGCAGAGGAGATAGACCCAAAGGTAACACTTCACCAGATCAGTTTAGCTGTAAAATACCACCCATATCCTAACCTGCCATCAACGCAAAACAATATATGCTGCAATTTTTTTAAGTTGATTCTAAGCTTCACTTTTTACAATGTAGATATTTCACAATGTAAAGATGTTCTGCCTTTTTTTGTAGAGACAGTAAAGGACCATACTAGCCAAAGAAGAGGAAGCCATCTACCCCTCCCCTACAACCAATCAAAAGTGCCTTATCCATTACTTTTTCCTTTTTTTATTTAAACATTTTTATTTTGTATAAAATAAATATTTGTGAAAAAACAACAAATATTGATTGCTACGTTTCATGGTTTTAAAGTCTATCCACGGATCATAACTACTCACACCTAATTAATATCCTAACATTAAACACAAACAAGGTTGTACAGAGAGAACTGACCATGTGTGAAAACAGTCACTGAATAGCTGAGTCAAATGCAGAAAAAAAACAAAAATGGTCAGAAATGGCAATACAATGCCAACCGAAAAGTTGGGTGTAAAAAAGTCCAGGCTGTTGTGTTGAGGTTGAGATTGAGAAGAAAGGAGGGAGGGAGGGAAGAGAGGGAAGGCTAGTATCGGTATTTGGTGGAATAGTCCTTTGGAGACACGACGAGACCTCTTCCCTTTCGTGCTCCTCTGTACACGGTCTCAACAATGTCTATCATCTCCTGCTTGTCCTCCATTGTCCAGTTGATCTTGTTGTTGTTGCCGGTGCCCAGATCAATCATGATGTGCTTGTTCCTGTAAAGCAACATGGGAAATAGCCGTCAGCAACTGGACGCAAGAAGTAGAAGTGTTGCCAGCGCCTACAACTTATTACTGTGTTTCTCCTGGTGCGTAATTACACCCCCCCCCAAAAATACTAGTAATAACAACAATAATAATAATGAACAGTTCAGTTCAGTTTTTGTATGGCCTATATTATTTCTGCACTTCAATTAAGTGCAGTAAATATCTGAAGCTATTTTGCTGCCATGTGCAATATCTACCTTCCTCGAATCAGGAACTGTATGTCAACAGATATGTTACTAGTTGCTAGTATGTGCTTTTTTTCCCTCTGCGCGCACACACACAAACACGCACGCTAATCAACCCCGCTTAAACCAGCACTCAGGCTGCCCATTGTTAGGAGTAAATTTCTCACCTGAAGAAGAACATGACGGTACATGGGTCGTATAACTCGTACATCTTGTTAAAATCCGGGACCTCTGTGATGTCCACTAGGTATATGACGGCGAAGTTTTTCACCTAAAGAGGGATTGTGTTTAGTGGTAGTTTCGTGAAATACACCCCAAGAGATTTTCCATGCATTCCTCCATATCCTAAGCCTGTACGTTATTAGAAAATGGGTGCACAAGGCATGTGTTGAGTATATTGACATGCAAAGAATAAACACATGCGCATAGCTTTGTGTTTATTACAGTTAAGCCACATTTTTTTACTTACTTTTTTACTTTTTAAAGCCAGGTTTATCTGCCTCTGGGTAGGGGTAAACAACACTATTTGAAACGGAAGATGGGGGGGGAAAAAGCAAAAGTCAGGGACCAACTGCTACCTTTTCTGCAATGCTGTAGAGCACTTCATCCATTTTCATACAGGTGGGGTCCCAGTCGTGTCCAAACCTGATGACCAGCACTCGGTCCTCCTCCGAGAGAATGGCCTGGTCCACTTGCCAGCCATTGTGTAAATGCGGAAGCATGTACGACATCTTCACCAAATTAGGAGACCCTCTGAAATGAATAGCAAATAGGTCAGATTCATAAAGGTTATTTTCTTTAGTCAAAGGATACTTTATCACCTGTATAACAATGAGCAACCAAATATTCAAATGCAGGTAGGCCTACTTGTACAAATAACTTTACTTGTGAAATTCAACGGTTTTTTTTTTTTTAAATCTTAGTCTTTTGCCAGTATTCCAGTGAGACCTGATATGTGTTGAAGTAAGCTACTGTATGTCATCAATCAGGAAACTTGCAGAACCTCAACGAACACGCAAGGGGGAGTAGCCTAATCATCTTCATAAACCACCGACCCCTTCTTTCTCGCATTCGAGTTTTCCTACCTGTTCCCCCGTTACTAACACATCAATTTGCAATGAAATGAGTGAGCAACAATTTTTTGTTTTTCTCTTTCTCTCTCGATGAAAATGAACTACATTGATGATGAATGATGAATCCTAGGCTTGCTGTAAGGTAACACATATGTGGGGCTTCACTGTGAATTGACAGGCTCTGGCCTACAATAAATTCGAAGGAAATACATTAATTTAGATGAAGCCTTGACTACTAATGAACAACAAGCGAAACACTGCCAGAAACTACGTCCAACAGCTGGGCTACCGACAAAAAATACCTTTTGTATGATGGCCTCCCCCATGCCACTCGTGAGTTTGAACAGGTCTACTTTGTGTACGGGTGTGTTGCATCATATACATACAAATCATGTAACGAAATATAAATCATATATTCAACCTTCACTGTACGAATGTATACCTACCTTTTAAAGAAGTCACTTTACACTCCTCGCCTCTGCGTTTCAAACACAGCGACGTTAGCAAGAAATGCCTCTTCTTTAGCTGTGTTCAACTAGCGACAACAGAACGTTTGAAACCGGATGTAGAATGCAATAGGAACTGACGCAAACGCCCCATTGACGTTCCCTGGGCACGTCCACATCTCTGCCATTTTGTGAGGGGCATTATTAAACGTAAAGGTTTTTTTTTCAATCGACTCTCAATCATCTCTGATGAAAACCAGGAAAGATGGTTCAGTCGTGCATTGCTTGGAACTGTAGACACCGTCGTAATCACCAAACTAAATCTCTAGGGATTACCTTTCATAGGTAAGTTGCTGCTGCTGCTATTGATTAATATTTCAATACGGGTCTGCTCCGCTGCCTCTCGCTGTGAAATACCAAGACTATACCTACCCCGAATGGAATATAATTTTGCATAGCCTCTGTACAAAAGCCCTTTTAATTATTTATTTGTTATGCCGTTGTATTCCCTTCTTCATTTGACACTTTCTTCTTCAGTTGACACTTTTACATTACATAACATTACATTACATTGCATTAAACTTAGCAGACGCGTTTATCCAACGCGACTTACAATAGAAGACATAAACAAGCAACAGATATGCAGAGGAACACAGAGTACGCAAAGGCGAAACGAAGTTAGTGCAGCCAGTGCACAGGACAGTGTTTGTGAGTGGAGTGTTTGTTAGTGTTGTTAGG
The DNA here is from genome assembly GCA_030347295.1 of Setipinna tenuifilis. Classification (NCBI taxonomy): domain Eukaryota; kingdom Metazoa; phylum Chordata; class Actinopteri; order Clupeiformes; family Engraulidae; genus Setipinna; species Setipinna tenuifilis. Next base: position 5,348,314 of record CM059283.1, on the reverse strand, counting down.
AAGGGAAGTAGGCAATTCTCGGAAAAGAAGGGTCTTTACGAGCATCTTAAAGGTAGAGAGGGATGACCCTACTCTCGTAGCAACTGGTAGCTTCTTCCACCATTGTAGGACAACAAGTGTAGTGTTTTTTAGTGTTGTTAGGAAGGAAAGTAGGCAACTCTAGGAAAAGAATTGGGTCTTCACGAGCTTCTTAACGGTAGAGAGGGATGACCCTACCCTCCTAGCAACTGGTAGCTTCTTCCACCATTGTAGGACAACAACAATGAAAAACAGTTTACGGTAGACTGAGATCGCCCTGTGTTGTGTGAGGAGGGTGGAAGGCCAGGCGGTTTACGTCTTTAGAATGACAATACAAGGTCTTGAATCTTGAACAGTTGTTAGTCATTTTTGTTTACTTGACCATTACCATTGACTATATATAAGTCAATGACCATTACAATATCATGTTGAGAGATGGTTCCATTTTGGTCAATAACCTATTGTAACTATTTTTTTTATCATACATGATGTAAAAAAAACAACAACAACAAACATTTTAGGCTACTTTAAGTGTAACCAAATAGTCGTAAACTATACTCCTCAAGTTGTCTTCTCACTCTGTCTTTTCAAGATTCCCCAAAGCTAAGGATGTAAGGAAGCAGTGGGAAGCCGCCCTCTTGAAAAAAGATTTTATGGCCAGTCGGTCGTCTATGCTCTGCAGTAAACACTTCAGAGAGGAAGACATCGACAGGACAGGTCAGACCGTCAGGATCAGAGATGGAGCTATCCCATCTGTGTTCGACTTCCCAGCTCATCTCCAAAAGGTCAGTGTATTACTAGGTTATAACTAAGGATTACATAAAGTCAGTGTCACACTATGCTAATTTTAAAAAGTGTGTTTTATTGATGTTAAAGATGCATATCAATGATCAGTTATATGCAATGAGATGTGTCTCTGCTTACTTTCTTGAAGTATTGTTTCTCTTTCACTTTTGCAGTTGGCAAAGAGGAGAGCTCTGGCCTTAAAAAAGAAGCAAGAGAGCACACCCCTGGACCTATCCCGACCTGTCAAACAACCTGAAGCTCCACCGACTCAAGTCCCGCCCAGTCAAGTAGGTTTTTATTGTCGTTTCAGCCATATACACAGTACATGGTGGGACGAAACAACATTTCACGGCGAACAATTTGTGATACACACAACCGTTAAAAACAGTAGAGACAAGACAGATACAGTATAGTGCACATACAAGAACCTCATACGCACACAGTGCACACACACACACACACACACACACACACACACACACACACACACACACACACACACACGCATTCATTAAGATCTATATGCATCTATATGCACTTGCCCGCTCACACACATATACATCCGCACGCACACACACACACATACACACACACTGTAATAGCATTTGGCAGGTGATTTTCTCCAAATTGCCAAACTGTCAAAGCACTTTGAGCTACATCATTTAAATTAAATGTATTATACAGGTAAAGCTTATTATTACTATTATTGTTATGTCTAGGACCACTCTTACGGGCTGTCTACGTCACCGGCTGACTTGAAAGCCAGGCTCAGTGGGGCCTTAGCTCGGGTGGCGAGTCTGGAAAGAGAGCTGAGGAACGCTAAAGATCGAGAACGCAGAGCAAAGAACCTGGTACGCAGTCTTATGGAGGATTTAAAGAAGAAGAACCAGATGAATGAAGACCTGAAAGAAAGGCTTGATCTATACGCAGGTAAAATTAAAATGAAAAAAGTGTTAAGAATCGGAAGGACTTCAGTGTAAAACACCGTTCTCACCTTTGATAAGATGCCCTAGTTATCATATCAAGAGCATAGGTCAAATTACAGGTGGTACTGGGGTGTATGCTACTCCCTGATCAAGACCCAGCACCCCCGAAAGAGTCAAAAATAGCAGGGTTAGGGGGTACAGACATGGTAATATAATTGATGTTAAATGTAAAAGGTAGTATGCCCCCTAAAAGGTAGAACCCCCCAATTATGCAGGGGTAATTCACACTCTGAGAGCACCTATTAATTGCTTACTGCAATTTGCTTATTGCTTACTGAATTTCCCTAGTTATAATATAAAGAGCACCAATAGGTCAAATGTCAGATAGTACTGGGGGGGAGGAGGTAGGGTACCCCCTGATCCCCAAATATGGAGGGGTGATTCACACCAGAACCGCCAAAACAAAACAAAAACAGGGTTGGGGGGTACCAATATGTCAATGTGAAATCTAAAAGGTAGTATGCCCCAATTATGGAGGGATAATTGACACTTTAAGAGCACCTATTAATTAGTCTGTGCTTACTGAATTTCAGATTTTCCAGTACACCTCCTGCCCAAATACGGCCATGAATACACGAAGGACCAGAGGGAGTTTGCCCTCACGCTTCACCTTCACGGTCCAAAAGCGTACAACTACCTGAGGACGTCTCTCCATCTCAACCTCCCGCATCCACATACACTGCAAAGGTAATTTGCATGCATTCTTAATGTCCTTTCTTCCCATTTTATTGTATTATTATTACAAGGGATACAACAACGATACAAGAGTGTTTTTATTGTCATTCTTAAATATAATATAATATAATATAATATAATATAATATAATATAATATAATATAATATAATATAATATAATAAATAAATAAATGAACAAATAAATAAATAAAATAATATTATTTCCATGTTCTACAACATATGTTTTCAATCTTATCTATTACTTCCATCCTGTTGTGATATGAAAAAGTGACAGGTGGACAGTTATGCTCATTGATTTTAACCTCATCATTAAAACATAATAAAATATAATGTATAGAAGGCTTGAAATGTGCTTTGCAAGAAATGTATGGCAATTCATCGTAAAGTGATTACTGATCTGTTACCAGAGATGAAGAAAAGATTTAAAAAGTGATTTTATTGTCAACAACAGTACAGCCAGAATATTTGCATTTTAAAAACTTAATTTACATCCTGCAAATTAAGTTTATGTTTTGCTGCTTGCCTCTAGAAGGGCAAACAATACTTTATAGTGTTTTTCATTAGCTATGCACCGATGGCACAACTGATTAAATTTGAAAATGAAGGAATAAATGAGTAAGGGGGGGGTGTGAACGAATACATAAATGAAAATGGAAGAACTTGCACTTTGACCTACATCCTTTGTATGAAATGTGCTATACAAACAAAGATTGTTATTAATATTATTATTAATTTGTGTTTTACTAAGGTGGACGGGTCCTGCAGAAAGAAAGTGTGGCCTCAGTAACACAGCACCATCAGACACGTTGGAACAGAAGAAGAAGAAAAAGAAAAAGAAGATAAAAGGAAAGAAAAGCCAGCTAAGTACAGATGCCGCATCTGGCCTGGACGTGATTACGGACAAAATGGACAAACAGCAGCAGGAGATGCCATCAAATACAGAAGCAGATGTTGCGACTTCCCTGATTTCGGACCTGTTTGACTTGTAAATAAGCATGTGTGAATGTTGTGTTTGATGCCTTTGCTAATTAAAACAACAAAAGAAAATATCTAGTTTTGTGGGTCTGGACACCAGACTCTGGTGGGTGTTGTGGCCTAATGGTTAACAAGCCAAGGTGGACGAGCCAGTTTGAGAAAGTAAAAGTTCTGTCATGAAACTAAAGGTGCTGTCATGAATTGCCCCTGCCAGTGAAGTTGGGCAAAATTGTCATTTGGTTGCAATACGTCGTAGCCGAGCTCACCTCCTGTTTGGTGCCGCTGACTTTGATTGGCTGTCAGGGGCAAATGATTGCAAAAAAATCAAAATGCCATTAAGTAGCTTCTGTCAAACATGGTCTGAAGATCAGCTGTGTCAAGTTTCATCAAAAGTTGTGACCTGTAATACTTTCATTTCACTTTTGATATATTCCAAAATGGCAGGAGGGTTTGCAGGCGGAAATTGAGGGTTTGATGAAGTTGGCTTGAACTAAGGATTCCAGTGATTTTTGATGAAAATCAGACATACGGTTTAAAAGTTACATGCGTAAATGTACCCTCATCTTCATTTCTTACAGAGGGTCTGGCTAAGGTTTCATTGACATGGTTGTCTCAGGCAGCATCTTGTCTCACCAATCGGCAAACAATGTCTTCCTGGAGGTGTAGACTCTGTTGAAGTTTAAAACGATTGGCTCGGCCTTTACCCAATCGCTAACTCAATCTGTTCCCTGATTGGTCAAATTCCCACGTAGATCCACAAATAGCTTGTGACACAGAAGAAGCCCCCTCCTCCACCAGCAGATGGCAGTAGTTGACAATCGCTTTACAAATGCAAAGCAGTATATTTACAAATACACTGTAAAGACCAACATACAAGTTACAAGTAGGGAATTTACCTTTGTGAATATCAAAACACATGTGTAAACCAATGACTATTTGTAGATCACCCTCTGTGCATTTACAAGTATTTATGGGACAATTTCAACCCCCGTAAATATAGACCAATCCACCAAAATACAAAAGTAGTGCCGCCATTACTGTTGGTGTTGGTGTGCCTATGGGAGCTAATTGTGGAAGTTAACCTTTTTTTTTTTTTTGTAATGATTTGTTGTGGCACGCAATGTGTGAAAGAATGTGTTGTGTGTTCATCTGTTCCAATAGATGTGAGAAAATACAAGTTTGGAATAGGACCACATGCAAAATTCACTGACCTTTGGTACATTGGCATTTAAAATCTTACGCAATACCTAGATGACCATCCTGGACAGAGAGAGGACTGAGGTGTTTGTAAAAAGTGGATAAATAATATTCTTATCTTCATCAAATTTTGGTCGATTTAAGAATAATCCTGAATACCTCTACCACCAGATTCGTACTATTTTACTGATAAAGCTAACCTAATGGTTCACTCTAACGTGTATGATTGCGCTAGCAAACTCATTGTTCGTAAGCGTTTCCTTTTTCGCCCCTGTAGACATGATGTTAATTGATGGAGAGGTAGCAATTAGCAGTTTTTCACTGACAAAAATGTAAAGGCTAGCTACTGTGATTCTGCTGTGATATATAATGCTCTAAGCTCACTACAGCTGTCTAACGTCACATGTTAAAACTTAATTTTATGGTCTTTTTTGGTCATATTATTTTTTTGTATCAATATGCTAATTTGCACAGTAGTCTATTATCATTGCTAACGAAGAAAGATAGGCCTATAGGCTACAATAGGCTAATGTTTTTTTATATATATCTCACCGGAGTTGAAGTTGAAATTGTTTTTGTTAAATACGATCATCACATAGTTGTTACATTTATTTTAAACTGTTTTTTTTTCTTAACAAAATAGAACTTAGCAAAATAGAACGTTAACTTAGCATTTTCCCAGAGCTTCCAATGGAACAATTGACATCTGATGTCAACCCCTCCCCTTGTCCTCAATGCGCAACATTTTCACCCAATGATTGCGTCTCTAGTTTCAGAACATGCTATCCACAGCCCACCCTATCCTGCTCTGCCACGTCACTCTGGTCCACCCACTGGATTTTGTTGCTTAGCAACCGTCAGACTTTCCATTACTAGCTACCCCACCCTAAAACTCTAAAAACTTTTAAATGTCATGTTACAGCAGTTAACCACACAAGTTGGTATTAGGTAGTACACTGGTTCATCAAACGTGCAAAACTTAACCAAAACCTTGATCCTTCTATTTCATTGGCTAGTCTAACATTATGCAAATGTTGATAGACGTCACTTCCTTTGAAGGAACCGCCATTTTCTCTAGTTCGGAAACTGTCTGTGGGCACAGTTTGCGGCACAGGAACTAACGCAAATGCATCTTCCATGTATTACTTGCTAAATTATTATAGGTAGCGTACATTCAGGCAACAAATAGGCTACTGTGGTGGCGTGCACATCTGCACTGATACGTCGGTGCACATTTGTGCAGCTTTCGTGTCCTGACTGGCGGATATACGTAGAGTTACAAAAGCTGAATCTCCTGAAAGATTGGCGCTGAGGTAATGCTTAGCATTTTGATTTGTAGCTGTCTGTTCATGGCACACAATGCTTGTCCTACAGTGGTTAGGATTTGAACACCTCAGTAAATTGTTCTGGTCCTTATCTTGATTATGTTATTTAAGAGTGCCGATATTTTCGGACGCTTAATAATGGGCCTCCGTGATGCAGTATCGAGATTTGAACTATTAAAAGCTGGTTATGGCACGAGCGTGCCAGCATGCCAGAAGGATACACAAAGATGATCACTATACGGTCATTTAGTACCCACTCCCAGGGAGACTGAACTGTCTGAACTGAACTGTCAGTGTTTCGGATACATATTGTGCAAGTTACCAACGCCATTGCTTTGCGGCACTGCAGTTGTTACATCTTAATAGTTTATACAAAGTCACAGAATGATGCATTACGCTGGTGCGCTGTTTTCATCTGTACGTTTTGCAAAACTATCACAGAAATAATTTTATTTTCATACGTTCTGAGCTGAACTGTAACCTCTGGTGGCACAGCTATTGGTTTCCTCATTCTTGTAAATGACCATATGTCAATAGTTAAACTTAAGGAAATGATTGTGTGGTACGTAAATGAAGAATAAATAAGTTGCAGTTGACATTCCAACAAGGATGTCCAGTTTTTTTTGTACAAATTCTCAGACCCTCAAAAATTTAGGTATGAGCACTCTGCAGAGTTTAAATATACAATGTAACAAACAATACAAACCAACAGCCAACAGTAAAGAAATCTGTCATATGCAGAAAAGATTTGGCATCCCACAGATGCATATTCCTCACGCATGTAGCACCATTTAAAAGGGAATTAAACAGGCTTTCCAATGGTATGAGATTTTTTCTTTTGCCAAGAAGCACCTTACAACAAGGGAATAACCTACCAAACACATATTTCCTCACAATGTGTTGGGGTTTCTAAAAAAGTGTATGAATGGAAATAAACGTATATGTTCTGATGGAGTTATTAGTCAGCTAGTGGCCTGGCTTAGGCTACAGCATAACATGCAGTTTATGAAGTATACACATTGATGTGTGTTTTGTATTTATTTATTAATTTCAGGTACTAGAGATGTATCAGAATCCAGTGATCGGTTTGGACAAAATCAGAAGGTCCAGGAAGAATGTGAAGAGCATTTTGAGTGAATTTGGACTAGAGTTGTGTCAGGAATTGTCTGAGGTAAGACAATAACAGGTCTCTCTCAATTTAAAAGTATAATAGTGTATAATAGTGCTTCCCATATGTACATTTGTCTGTGGTGGTGTGTCGGTGTGTTTTTGTGTTTTGGCTGGTGTTACAAACTAGACAGAAAATGTAACATTGATGACACCAGTCACCGGGCTCGTAAGGTCTAGGGCTATTTTATTTACAAAATCATAAGGAAACGTAAGACAAAACGGTAAAGGGATTAACAAAGGCAAAATGGGGAATCAAAAAGTCCAAAAGGGGGAGAAAACCAGGTGCAGGCTGGTAAAAAAATTTATAATTTGTGTTTCTTCAGCGGGAGCTACAGAACTGTGAGCCAGAGGAGGATGCTATCGATGACACTGAATGGAGCGATCTCACAGTGGGGTTCAACGGCAGGAGGAAGAAAAAGGTAAAGTGGTAGTTGATCAACTACAAATCAAAATGGAATCCATAAAAACACAAGATTAACACAAGGAATACAGACACTTTACTCTTTCCCCATGTGGGAAGTATGTGTATCTGTAGTGTCCCTGCTCTGGGAAACTTACTTAGGCACATGCATCTCTTTGTATGTATCAAGGTAGTCTGCTAACTCTGTGTTCCTCTGCACCTCTGTTGGCTTATGTCCTCCTTTTTGTAAGTCGCTTTGGATAAAAGCATCTGCTAAATGTAATGTAATGTGAAAACACTTATTATAGGTACTCCTCAGTGAGCATATATAAAGCAGTCCTGGATTATATAAGTAGAAGTATAAGTCTTCATTGTCACTATACAAAGTATAGTGAGATGTCATTTGGAATAGCCCACAGATCCACAAATAGAAGCAGTAGATAAGAATAAGAATAGAAATAGATAGGAATAGCTAAGTAGAATTGAAATACAAGTTCTGAGATGTACAACAATATATACAAATAAGACAATAAAACAGTGTATACAATTTACGATACCAAGCTGTGCATAAATAAATAAGGTGCAGAATATGTCAGCAGCAAAAGTGGTGTGCACGACACAGTCATATGGCACAGAGTCCAATGTAATTGCATGACAGTCCTATTGCATAGAGTCCAGTATAATGGCTGATGGCAGGGTATTCAAGTATTCAGGTACTTTTAGTGTCATAGTACAGTAGTAAGCAGATAATACTGTGTGGAGTTACGGTGGAACACTGGAAGAGGTAGGACTAACACACAAGATAGATGTTCCTTGAGTAAGTTTCCCGGAGCTAGGGCACTGTAGACACATATGCAGACGTACAGGCAGCACGCGGGGGGGATAAAGACACAAGTTCCTTGAGTTTCCTGGAGCTGGGACACTTTAGACACACACACACACACAAACACACACACACACAAACACACACACACACAAACACACACACACACACACACAAACACACACAAACACAAACATGCAGGCGTACAGGCAGCACGCAGGGGGGTGAACACACAGAGTAAGTTTCCCGGGGCTGGGACACTTCAGACGCACACGCACACGCACACGCGCACACACACACACACACACACACACACACACACACACACACACACACACACACACACGCGCGCACACACACACAGGCAGCAGGCAGGGGTACTAAGGGAGTGGGTGCAGCAAGACCTGGGGTAGTACTGGGGGGCAGGTGACACATATATTTACATTACATAACATTACACTTAGCAGATGCTTTTATCCAAAGGACATAATAAGCTAACAGAGGTGTAGACGGACACAGAGTAAGCAGACTACCCTCATTACATACCAAGGAGATGCGTGTGCCTAAGTAAGTTTCCCGGAGCAGGGACACTACAGACACACATACTACCCTACACAGGGAGATTTATACAAGCATGAGGCACCTAGGGAAAGAGTTGGTTTAGCAGTTGTTAGTTTAGTAAGGAAGGGAAGTAGTCTCGGAAGAGAAAGGTCTTTACAAAGACAAAGACAGAGTTTAAGAGTCTGATGGCGGAGAGTTAGAAACTGTTCTTAAGTCCAGATGGCAGCATAGCAAGGAGCCTGTGACGTGTGTGTGTGTGTGTGTGTGTGTGTGTGTGTGTGTGTGTGTGTGTGTGTGTGTGTGTGTGTGTGTGTCATTCCTTAATATGGCAGCATAGCAAGGAGCCTGTGCTGTGACCCGTGTGTGTGTATCATTCCTTAATTTTCCCCTCCTGTGTTTCTCTCTGGTCCTGCAGTGGAAGTACCGGACACAGACGCTCTGCTGCAGCCTGTGCAAGTACTCCGCCCGCTCCTGGGCCACGTTCCACAGCCACCTGCGGGCCTACCACCCGGAGGAGAAGAACCTGGCGTTCCTGAGCGCATGTTCCGCCTGCTCGTTCATAGGCCACCCACGAGTCGTGAGGAAGCACTTCTCCTTCTTTCATTCCGAACTTCCGAAGCCCCAGCCGACAGACTCTGGACTTTCGCCTCTGACAAATGCGTTAGCTGTTGATAAATATGTCTGTAGGAAGTGCACATTCGAGGATACGCTGCTGTACTGTATGAAGAAGCATGTTCTGTTTAGACACTGCATTAACCTGTGGCAGATACATGCTGGGCAGAGGTCAGAGGGTCAGCTGAAGGCCCTGGGTGTCCACGCCAAGTTCTACTGCAAGTCCTGCGGCGCCTCCGCCGAGACGACGGAACATCTCGTGTATCACCTTCTGACCTCTGACAAACACAAAGACATAGAAAGCCACGTCCAGGGTATAATCTGGCAAAAAATCAAGACCAAAAAACCATACGAGCTCCCTCCGAAAACACTGGTGAAGGTTGCTCCAAGGCCGGGGCTGACCAACCCTGCCCAGGTGAACGCGCTCCAGACCAGTATACCTGTAGTGGCGACCGCCACTGCCCAGGTGCCAGGTGGGCCCCAGTCCAGTAGCAGTAGTATACTCCTGCAGGGGTTGGCCAATAGCAGTGGCGGCGGCAGCAGCGTGCTCATGGGTGCACAGGAAGTCTCCGCACAGGTGCTTCCTGCCCAGGCCGCTGCTCTGGTCCAGCTGGCCAGCGCGGAGGCCAAGGGTCTGCTCCGAGCCGACGGCCAGGTGACCCTCACCAGCGCACAGGTAGGTGTTCCCCAAGCCTTACCTGTAATGTCGACGGGCCCACCGCCCCGCACACACCTGCAGGCAGTGGCCGTCGGAGCCTCTGGACAGCCAGCCGTGCCGCAGATAATAGCCCAGCAGAGAGCTGGGATCGCACTTCCTGTCCAGGGCGCCCCTGTTGCCTTGGGTGGGAAACCCCTAGTCCACAAGCCCTCTCAGGGCATGGCTCAGGCCCCTGGTCAGGCCACGCCCAGGGCTACTGTTCTCACCTCGCAGTCCCTGCTCAGTCACCTGATCCCCACGGGCAACAAGGTCAACGGCCTGCCCACCTACACCTTGGCCCCGCTGCAGGTGAACATGTCCGTCCAGGCGAACAAGGGACCGGTCGTCAGCAAAGTGCCGCTTCCGGTGTCCCAGAGCAACTCGTCGTCGTCATCGTCATCGGGGGCGTCACAGCCGCTCACGATGTCTGGCAAAACAAAGAAGTGGACGAGCTGTCAGTTCTGCAAGGAGCTGTTCCCGTCGGCGATCTTCCACGTGCACTGGGAAACCCACCAGCTCAAGGCCAAGACCGGCCTGGCGGCGAAGGCGCCCTTCCTGAAGAAGATGGCCGACAAGACTGTGAAGTGTTTGAACTGCAAAGTGCTGCTGTCGGAGAAGGGCCTTTTCGAGCACATGCAGCACGGACTAGTCTGCCTGTACTGCCCGGCGATGTTCTACTCAATAAGGACTCTCACGTGGCACATCAAGACTGACCACAGCCAGCTGCAGAAGGAGAACGGAGACTTCATGCGAAAGCAGTACAGACTGTACACCGACGAAGGTGGCAACCTGCTCTTCCCTTATTTCGACATCAACACTACTGCCCCCAAAGGCATGCTAGGGGAGCACGAGGTGAACCTGGCACTGGTGACCAACTCCCTCGACCTTATTTTCATAAAGATGTCCCCGAGCCCTGAAAAGCAGGTGGGCTGCAGCACCTATATCCCGAGCAAGGTGATGCTAAAGCACTGCCCCTTCTGCGGGGAGGAGCTGATGAGTCTAGAGGACCAGCGGATACACCTGAGAGAAAGGCACTTCGTCACACCCACCATCCACGCCATCCTCAAGACCCCCGCGTATAAGTGCGTGTACTGTGGCGGCGTGTACACAGGTAAGACCACCATGATGGCCATCATCGTCCACCTGCAGCGCTGCAAGTGTGCGCCTAAGACCCCGGTGGACGCCGAGAGGCTCATGGCCTCCGCCCCCCAGGCCCAGGCCCAGCGCCGCAGTGCGGTCGCCCCGAGCAACGGGGTCAGGGTCGGGGTCAGCCAGCCTCCTCCTCCCCACAAGTCCACGCAACCTTTGACCCCGTCGAACAAGAAGGTGCCCGTTGGCTCCGCCAGCGCCCCGGACCCGGCGTCCGAGGTCGAGGTGCAGAGGAAGATGAGGCTGGAGATGGCCGTGAAGGAGGCCATGGAGGCCAACAAGCGTGAGAGGGAGGCCCGGGCCGCCCGCCGAAAGCTCGAGCGCGAGAAACAGTCTGCTGCTGCCGCCGCCAGCACTTCCCCCTCCTCCGCCGGGGCCGCTCCCGACTTTCCGCCCGATCGGGCGGTGCAGCTAGTCTTGAATCCGACGGGCATGTGGAAACGCTCCTTCGAGGACCGCCGTGAATTCCTCACCAGGTACTTCCACGTGAAGCCGTACCTGACCAAGAGGGAGACGACGGCGCTGGCCAACTCGCTGCTGCTCAACAACCTGGACGTGGCCTGCCACTTCGGCACCAAGCGCAACAAGTGCCTGAGGGCCATCCAGCGGCACAAGGTCAAGGTCATCCTGGGCTTCAACATGGCCGAGATGCTCAAGGTCAAGCACAACCTGTTCGTCCCTGAGGTGGAGCCCGAACAGACGGAGAAAAGCGACAGTGAGTCTGACAGTGAAGGAGAGGAAGAGGAGGAAGGAGGTGGAGAAGGAGGTGAAGCGGAAGCCAAACCGATGGAGACGGAGAGTGAGGGAGGAGGAGGAGGAGGAGGAGGAGGAGGAGGAACAACAGCAGCAGCAGCAGCAGCAGCAGGAGGAGGGGAGGAGTCGGGAGAAGATGAGGCATCGAAGCAAAAAGATGTGTGATGTAGTCTAAGTGTCCTCTGTAAATCTGGCGTCACCATCCATGCCAAACAAGGGTTTAAAGTTTGGCAGTTTCAGTGTTTTTTTTTCTGTCTCTCTCTCTTTCTCTCCCTCTCTCTTTTTCTCTCTCTCCCTGTCTTGCTCTGTAACCCGAGCATCCAGGTTGACTGGTCCAAGTCTGATGTGATTGTCCTGGGTTCTTGCAGTTAGGTTTTGCTTTAGTAATCTGTTCACACGTTAGGACAGAAAGTCTAAATTATCAAGAGTATGTTTTTTACTTCGATTTTCTTTTTTTTTTTTTTTTAAGATGTACATTTTTGGTGTGTGCTTCCTGTGTTGTACCATTCTAATTAAGAGTTTATAATTCTTAAATTCATCCCTTTTTTGTAACAAAGGTAATGAGATATCTATCCATACGTCCTTAAGAAAAGCAGTTTTTTTCCATTGCAATGTCAATGTAAGGTGTGGTGTTTGATTGTATATACAGTACACACAGCATTTGTCTTGAAAGTGTGTTTGTAGGTCTGCAGTTGTGTACTGGTGTGCTCTTAAACTACCCCAACAACAACAACAACAACAACACTATACACTTACTGCCACTCACTTCATGTACTGTTGACTCATTAAATTGTGTATTTCTTCATGTATTTATTATTATTATTATTATAAATACTATTATCATTAAGATATAATAAAACCCTAAATGCATCACAAAGCGAATACCTATTCCCAGAGGTGTCAATCCCGGGTTCAGAAAGTAAAAAACCCTGCCACAAATTTGATCCAAACAGCTCTAAATCAGCTGATCATAATGAGCCCTTAAGACAGGTAGATCAGCTACTCAGTGACGTCACATGTGTTAAAAGGAAAACGTGACCGGGATTTTACTTTCTGAACCTGGGATTGATACCTCTGCCTATTCCCAATCCCCACCTCACAAGTACAATGAACTGTAAAAATGACATGGTCTGTTTAAGGTATTACATGTATCCATATATGCACTGTCCATATCTGCAAAGATCTTACACAGTTGATCTTTGTTGATTATTACAACTTCAGGTAATGTGACTACTTGTACATTACATTACATTACACTACAATTAGCAGACACTTCTATCCAAAGCGACTTACAAAAAGGAGGACATAAGCTGACAAAGGTGTATAGGAACACAGAGTAAGCAGACTACTTGTAAATATGTAGAACACATACAATGAATTGTGGAAATAACTGCTTAAGGTATTACATGTAGCCATACATCCAGTGTCCACATCTGTAAAGATCTTACACAGTTGATATAAGTTCATTATTACAACTTCAGGTAATGTGACTACTTGTAATATGTTAAATCACTGAAGCTTGGCAAATGTTCAAATTGCTTTTATTGATATAGGCTAGAAGGAGAAGAATAAGGCAGGCAGGCAGACTGGTAGGCTGGCCAGGCCGCTGTTTGTATTTATGTCTCGAAGCAGGTGGACTCAGTCTTGCGGAGAATCCTCATGAGGTTCCTGGTGGTGTAATAAGGACGCAGAACCGTGCCATCGTTACGCTCCAGGTCATCCACTGTAAAGGAAAGAAGAAAAACTATTACAAAATAATATAAACGATTAAAAAACTTAATATAAATATAAGCACATCCACTGGGAAGGGAGGGAAAAAGGCTATTAAAAACTTTTTAAAATAATATAAACTATTAAAAAACTTAATATAAATATAAGCACATACACTGTGAACCGAGAAAGAAAACTATTAATATAACAAAACGCATACATGATTTGTGTATTATTAACTAACGATGAATGAACATTTAAACTAGAATTGAAAGAAAAAAAACTACATTAATATACATATATAAGCATATACAGTACAGTTGGACACACCTTCTCATTCAATACATTTTCTTTACTTTCATGACTATTTACACTGTAGATTCTGACTGAAGGCATCAAAACTGTAAATGAAGTTAAAATGTAACCCTTTTTTTGTTAAGTACATAATTCCATATGTGTTCATTCCTAGTTTTGATGCCTTAAGTGTGAATCTACAATGCAAATAGTGAGGTGAATGATGAATGAACAACAAAATTTGTGGTAATTTTTTGTCGCAGGGCAGTCCATATGTCTAGCAGGGAGGTAGGATTGGCGAGGAGGATAGGGTAGGGAGGTAGGGAGGGTAGAAATAAATAAATAAATATAAACTATAAATATAAATACATAAATACAAATAAATAAGACAATATTTATCTAGGTAAACTAGGACAAGGAACGGCAGAGGCAATCTAGTGCTGTGTGTTGCCGTGATGGGTCCGCACCACAATGACACATGATGCACATGAGTAGATATGAGATATGAGAGCAAGCACTCACTGTAGCACACGAACAGGGTGTTCACACACATGGTGTAGACACTGAAGAAGGCCTGGGCAATGAGGTAGGCTCCCACAACCACCACCTGACAATACACAACAACCCTTTGAATAAAATATGAACCTCAACTGCTGAATCAGTGAATATGACACATGCATAATGACACATAATACTTTTATTGATTATTCCCCAAACCGCACTTGCATTGAATACCTTTTGACATTAGTTTTACTACAAATACCACTGGAAAAAAATTACTATCGTTAGAAAGTTTCTGCATTTAAAATCTGTGAGGATACTTAACGAGTTTTACTGCGAGAAACCACAATTAATAATTAACAATGTTTCTTCTGATGACAATGTTATCAGTTTTTAAATAGCAAGCACACAAAACAAAGAGTAAAAAGTTAATGACACAGCATGACTGTTCTGAGCAGAGTGGTGAGTATAGGGGGACTTACAATGACTGGCAACCAGGAGTAGTTACTGTAAGAATAGGGGGACTTACGATGACTGGCACCCAGGAGTAGTTAAGAATAGGAGGGGGACTTACTATGACCGGCACCCAGGAGTAGTTACTGTAAGAATAGGGGGACTTACGATGACTGGCAACCAGGACTAGTTAAGAATAGGGGAACTTACAATGACTGGCAACCAGGAGTAGTTAAGAATAGGGGGACTTACGATGACTGGCACCCAGGAGTAGTCAATGTAAGAATAGGGGGACTTACGATGACTGGCAACCAGGAGTAGTTAAGAATAGGAGGACTTACGATGACCGGGACCCAGGAGTAGTTGAGCTTGCTGGCCTGGAACATGTCATGGGGGATGGCGATGATGTCTGATGTCACCAGGAAAGCCAGCACACCTAAATAGTGTTTAAAACAAGGTCAATATTTACAGTTTTTAAACAAATGTCACCGGCTACCAAACCACTCATGCCTTGTGTAGCTGTCCTGAAAACTGCTGTAATTGTCATTGCTAGTGGTGGATTTAGAAGGTACAATGAGGTACCACATATTCCAAATCACCTGGTTCTACCTCTTCAAACTCTACCTCTTCTACCTCACTAAAGATCTGTGCTAATTAGCTTAATTAACGAATGGCTGGAACAAGATACGGCATTGTAGCACCTGAGGCCAGGTTGCCCATCATACTGACTGCTTCAGAATACAAGGATACAAGGATGTTTTATTGTCACTTGCATAGACAAGAATAGAATAATAATGTAATTAATATAATAATAAAAATATAATATAATGCAATATTAATAGAATAGCTGATTTAAAAAACAAAAAACAAAACAAAACATGCTCTCTCCTGGGGGGAATGTCCTGGATTGTTATTGGTGATGACGTGGGGTTTGACAGCCTGCCGTTTCCTTACCTACTGTTCCCGTCACTGTCAGCTTGACAAAGAAGAGCAGCACATCTGCTACGCCATCCATCGCCACCTTGCTGTTAACGCAAGAAATTTAAAAATTACATTATATTACATTTTTATCAAGAATGACTTTTGGGACAGTCCCCCTGGGTCAGTCCCTAGCCATGGATGGAGGGAGCAGGAGAGTGCTGGTTATTAACCCCTTACCCACATTTTTTTTCCTACCTGTGTGGGAATCGACCCTATGACCACAGTTTGAATTACGCGGGGGTGGGGGGTGGTACGGCAATCAAGATCCAGTAACCCCAAAGAGACAAATATAGCAGGGTTGGGGGGTACCCACATATAAATGTAATTAACGTAAAAGGTACCCCTCATAAAAGGTAGTACCCCCCCAGTTATGGAGGGGTAATTCACATTTTGCCTGCGACCCAACATCAACTCTGTAACTATACTAAACTAAACTAATCAAATGAAACTGTACTGAAATTGCAAAATAGTCACATTTGAAATGTCTCCCCTATGGGTTACAGACTTATGGGACAACCTGTATATCACATGCACACACACACACACACACACAAACACAGCATCAAGACATTGGAGGCCCTGAACAAATTAAAGAGCACAAACATTGGGTGCAAAAAACAAATGATGATAATCCTAAAATGAATTATGATATCCTACTGTAGTATGTTCCTCTTCAGAAGTCTGTGTGCTTGCTTGGCTGACACCCACAGGTCATTCCCATACATGGAAATCTGTGAAGCAATGACAGTTAGGGTTGGGATTAGGCTTGGCTTGGCTCTGATTTCACAATATTTTCCTGGCATAATACTCCGGGTATGTTGGTATTTAAGAACTAAAAAAAGAAAAGTCAGTGAGCATGAGCAAATTTTAATCTCCATAAATCAGACAAGTAACGTCTACCAAGTAGCCCTGAAGGTGTAAATAATATTGGAGTGGTGTTTCCTTATTACAATGTGAGAAACTGCTTCTTTTGTATCAGTCTGAACTTGTTTGCATTGACTGCTTTTAGTGATTGTGCAACAGCAATTATAGGTTAGGCATCTTTCAGGTATCAGTTTCATGTGTTATTATTTAAGCTTTTTGGGAATTTAACAGTTGGAAAAGTTCCAGTGAAAAGTACCATTAAATGTGACATTGTGTATAACATGACTGTCATAATGACACATAAATGTTAAGAGTGAAACATAATGACAACATAATGTCTAAGAGTGAAAAACTGACCATGACGTAAGCGTTTGAGTTCATGATCTGTAGGAAGGAGTTCAGGCAGCAGTATGTCATATTGTTGATACATCTGCTTATTGGGTTAGAAGATCCTGATGACAAAACAGAAACATTTCACAACAAACAATAATCAACACAAGCAGTTAGTGTAACCAATTCATCAACATAGTAATATAATGGCAGTATCATTGCAATGTTTAAATGCATTGAACGTTTAAGTCAAGTCAAGTTACTTTTATTTATAAAGCATTTTAAAAACAACAACAGCTGACCAAAGTGCTGGACAAGCAGGGTAATACGACTTGGTAGACAACAGGAAGGACGACCTATACTGGGCATGACAATAAATACAGATAAATCTATAACACATTCATGCTGTACTGAACTCCAGGGTGTTAAAATGACTTTTAAAGATGAGATTTAAAAGCAGCTAAGTAAGTAAGGGAACCAGGTGTATGTGCAGTGACAGCTTGTTCTAGAGCTTAGGAGTAATCAGTGCAAAGGTCACCCCAAGGTCTCCCCTGCTTTTTAGCCAATGAGCATTCATTGTCTTATACTGTTACTGTTTACTGTGGGGTGAGAGCATGTGGGTCAGACCTTTGCTTTTGCGAGAAAAGAACTCCAGAACAACCCGAGGACCCTGGAACAGGGGGAACATTCCGGCAGCAAAGGCTAGAGATCCCACGTGGAACCTTCACATTGCACAAACAAACAAACAAACAAATGATCAGGCAGTCGTGTCTATTAAAAACATCCCTCCACCTAACCCCTTCTTCTGTGCTGCAGTATATATCACTGGTACACAATTTTGAAGTGAATACAGAACTGAACACTAAACATAGCATTTCTTACATGAGATATGAACATGAATATGTTGTCATTTATTTATTTATTTATCACATGTATCACTTTGATAACTTAGCTATCCATGTCACCCTTAGGGACACTAGCAGGAACAGCACAAGAGCACCTGAATGAATTTCCTCTGTGTACAAATACAGGTTATTCTTGTTATTATTATTTTTATTATTAATATTATTATTATTGTTATGGCTATTGTTATTATTATTATTATTATTATTAGTAGTAGTAGTAGTATATCTAAATAACAGATATAGATGTAGATTGTTTTATGTGTGTGTGTTAACATCCTGTTTGATTAGTGCCAGGGTCTTACTGTAAGTTGCGAAGGAGAGCCTGTGAGAGGGGATGGGGTGGGATGTCCTGGGTCTTGTCGTAGGCCCAGTAGTAGGCCGAGAAGGTGCCCGCCAGCGTGCAGTTGCCCAGCGTCAGGAAGAAGTTGACGCACCAGAGGAACGCCAGCACGTTAAACACCTGCAGGTAGACCATGTACTTCTGGAACAGGCCCGTCGTGTCGTACTTGTAGAACAGGCAGTTGGCCGTCGGGCACTGAGAGAACTCCGAGGAGTCAAACATCTGGATGGAGAGAAGGAAAAGGTCAAGGGTCAAGGGTAAAGGTGAAGGTTAGGGTATATTTAATGTCACCGGGGGGATTTGTTATGCAGCCAGCAGAGAAATATGCATGCCAACAATAAATACAAAATTACAATCACAAATTAGACATTGATAAGAACATCAGAACATAAATACTGACAGGCTCTTAAAACACTTCACAAGGAGTATTTAAAAAGATAGTTACAACATCTGGATGGGGTTTGGATGCAAAGTGAACAGAGAGAGAGAAAAAAAAAAGTTAATCTAAAACTAAAAGATACAGAGGTTAACTAAGGGGCATACAACAAGTAAGATGTTGACATAGCACATAAACAGATACGCTCTATAAGCACACAAGCAGGGTGGACTCACAGGTGGGGTACAACTCTCGAGGCCGGTGATGGAGCTGCAGTTGCCGTCGGTGGTGTTCAGTGCCACCACCCTGTAGAGGGGCTCTCCAGAGGTCATCAGGTATCTGAGGCAGGGTCAAGGCTCTCAAAATATAATATAATATAATATAATATAATATAATATAATATAATATAATATAATATAATATAATATAATAATAGTTATATAATAATAGTTATATAATACAGCAGAAGTGATCCTATTGTCGGCATAGTGCCTATTATGTGCCATTTCTGTTGCTGTTCCACTTAAAATGAAGCTTTACTCTGTGAGAAACAAGTTATCTTCATGAAAATAGACAAATTCAGCTCCTCTTTGGTTTGGGTAAGTGAACCTATAACATTTATTTTAAACTGATTTCACATCCACATTTCTCTTACCACCCAGCCAATAATAGCCTTGCTTGCACTAATATATAAAATATGGCGTATATATAGAATAGAAATTGTTTAAATAGTGCATAGAGAAAGGGCATGAACCTAGAGCACCTGTCCAGTCATAAATAACAGATTAAAAAAAACAAAGTTGACAGAGGTAAACCTTTGGTCATTACATTACACTTAGCAGACACTTTTATCCAAAGCAACTACACACATACACATAAGGAGGTACATGTGCCTTAAGTAAGTGTCCCAGAGCACACACCCCCTAAACACACAGACTTATACAAGCACGAGGCACCTAGGCAAAGAGTTTGTTAGTATCCCAAATGGTGCTTACTGCACTGACAAAAACCGACTCTTTAAATCACAACAAATGGAGGGGGAGACAGGTGAGGGGGGAGACAGGTGAGTGGGGAGACAGGTGAGTGGTCCAGCAGGTGTAGAGGATACAAGGAGGTCATCCCCCAGTAGGCTATGCACACCACCAGCACCTTGAAGGTAATGAAGGGATAGCCAACTGCTGAGGTCACATGACTCACCACCCTGCAGGTCAAACAATGACAGAATGTTGATTAGTTCTAGAACACACGGGCAAATTGTAACAAGTAGGCTTGCATCTCTTACAAAAGCCAATCAAAAACATGTGATCTGATTTCACTAAGTAACTATAGTTATCTCATCTACCTAAGATTAGCCAATTCAGTGAATGCCTCTGCTTCACTGACCTGTTGGACTCCTCCAGAAGGTCCACAGAGAAGGAGATGCTCCTCCCCAGGCTGATTATCACGATGATTATCAGGACCTCAATCACGATGATGATGATCACTGTCATGAAAGGAGAAGTTGTTTACACCAAGTTTATTTGTTTATTTATTTATTTTATTAAATTAATTATTTAATTAAAGTGTAATTATTTTTATTTGTAAGAGACCATGTACAGTTATCCATGTACAGAACTAGATTTTAAGGGGGTACTACCTTTTACATTTTATATACATGCTTTATGGTTTATTGTCACATGCATAGACATACTGGGTAGAGTAGGAGGGTAGAGTAGGACATGCAGTGAAATAGGTGACTGTTGGTCTAAAACATTAGTTACATTAATATGGTGGTACCCCCCAACCTTGGTATTTTTGTCTCTTTAGGGGATACTGGGTCTTGATCGAGGGGTACTGTAACCCCCAGTCCCCCCTGTAATTTGAACTATGACCCAAGGGACTTACTGAAAGCCAGCCAGGTCTCCTTGACCTGAAGGTAGAAGGAGAAAGTGGAGCTGACACTCAGATCGTCGAGGGATGTGTGAGAGGTCAGGTGATTGGTATACTCCATATAACAATGGTATATCCCTAAAAAATCATAACATTGTACATTATGAGATTCAATTCAATTATGCTTTGCAGATAACAACATATATGCACTGTATTTTGTAAATTAAAGAAAGGCATAAGTCCTTGCAAATCTAGCACACAGAAACATGTTTCCTTAACATTTAACTAGGTGTCTGGGTTTTCTCTCTTTATTTTTGTTAAATGCTCATGTAAGTTCTCAGTCTTATTATTAAAAAAATAAATGTTAGCAGCATATAAATACCATAGGCTCCAACGCCAAGCATCCCGAAAATGACAGTCATGACAAGTACAGAAGCCAGGTATCTTAGCAACAGCATGAAGACCGCACTGACTACCATGGCTGTCACAAGACCTCTGGAAAACAGTATGAGTTCATAAGCTTTGTGGACATTTTAAATGAGGAGGTTAATATTTTTAGTACAGTAGCTGTAAACTTTTCTTTCTAGTCAGAAAAGCAACATGGAGGAATGGAAAGAGAGTTGAAGAAGAGCGTAAAAGAAGGAAAGGAAGAGAAGGAAAGAAAGTTTACATCTAAAAGTTTTCTTTCTAGTCAGAAAAGCGAGATGGAGGGAGGGAAAGAGAGTTGAGGAAGAGAGTAAAAGAGGGAGAGAAAGACACTAGACAAAGGAGAAAAGATGGGTGAGGGATGAGTGGGAGAGGACAAATCCATTAGCTGTAGACATTACATTTTACATTACATTAAATTTGGCGGACGCTTTTATCCAAACCGACTTACAAAAAAGAGGACATAAGCTGACAGAGGTGTAAAGGAACACAGAGTAAGCAGGCAAACTTTATACATACAGGGAGGTGCATGTGCCTGAATAAGTTTCCCGGAGCAGGGACACTACAGACACACATACTCCCACATGGGGACAGAGAAAGAGATAGTTGGTTTAGTGATTGTCAGTTATGTTAGTTTTGTTAGGACTTACAGTAAGATCCAGTGCAGAGACACGGCGAAGTCCTCGAAGATGCGAGTCCATAGGCCTCTGCCGTTGATGCGTTCCATGATGTCACTGAGGTGTCAGAACAGAGAAGAGTCAATTAAGTACATGTTCTAAAACTGCTTGTTCGGTTCCTTGATTGTGATTGGCCGAATCGAATTCCAAGCCGTTGTAAAACGAGTATAACCTTATAGGTTGTCCTCATATCATTCCATTACATGCCTGACAAGCCAGTAAAAGCAGCATTACCCTCAGCCTCTCGTGGTTTATTGCTTAATCCTATCGCTGTTCTCTGTAAAATCAGTTTTTCAATTGAATATGTTTATATTCAGTTTATATGTTTTTTTTTGTCTCCCTGGTGACATATTGGGACCAGCTTATTACTACTTGTCGTGAAGGTCTTACATCTTTCCTTAGACCTTTATATGTCCTATTGTGCAAAGATGTCTGAGCTATGCTGCCCTATTAAGGCAAAGTGCAGTAACTATGTGAACATAGAAACTGAGGAAAAAGTCTTTAAAGTTGTCACACTGCCCAGTCAAACATATGCTGGTATAATAGTGGTGATGCTTTTATGTACTTTTTTTTAATAGGAAGAAGCAAGAGATAAGACAAAGGAGGTGTTATAACAACATAACAAATGAGGTGTTATAAAGTCAATTTCCAGTCTAAACTCAGTTTTGACAAAATGTGCAGTTAGTGCCTTTTGTCAAAGGTTTGTCAGTACATTAGGATACTGTGCTAACTCTTAGCCGTGCTTTTAGCTAGCAATGGAGTAAAACAGTATAAGTATATTTACCTGGTGGCAGTCACTATGGCAGCCACACTGTCATTGAATGTCTGCTCATCTGTTATGGTGAAGTTGACGGTCTTGTTCAGTAAGGCTGAATTTGTAAGACACAACCCTCGAACTGAGGAGGAATACAGAGAGAAACAGACATGTTTACCTCTGTGTGTGTGTGTGTGTGTGTGTGTGTGTGTGTGTGTGTGTGTATTGCATATTACAACTCATTTAGAATGCAACTCACCTGCTTTAGTTGGAACATAAAAGGACGGACAGAGGTCTTTGTCGATAATTTCCTGGACAGTCTGAGTTGTGGGGGAAAAAGTAATTAAAAGAGAAATTAAGAGATCTTTAAAACAAAACAAACAAACAAACAAACAGACAGACAGACAAAAACCACCAGACTACCATCTCAATGTGACTACGGTGGACAAAGGATAAGTAAATAAAATACATTTTAACCCTTTAAAAGACACCCTCTTGTATAGGTTTGTTGTTACCAGATTGCCAATGACCAAGTTGTAATATGTTACTAAAGACTCTCTGTTATGTTGTAATATTGCTGTAATGTTGTAGTTAAGTTTTGTTTGTCATTCACAGTGAGTCGCACCACTGGCGGTCTGGTGACCACTAAGAGATGATAACCAATGAGAAGTGGGCAGGGTTGTGCAGCACACTTTAGACTTTAGTAGTATTACCAGATTGGCAAACAGACAAAAACCACCAGACTGCCATCTCAATGTGACTACCGTGTGGACAAAGGTAAGTAAATAAAATAAATAAAAAATAATAAGTAGGCCTAAGTAAATAATAAATAAGTAAATAAAATACAGTTTAATAACCAATGAAAAGTGGGTGGGTTGGGCCAGCACACATTAAACTTTAGTGGTATTACCAGATTGGCAAACAGACAAAAACCACCAGACTACCGTCTCAATGACACTACCGTGTGGACAAAAGATAAGTAAATAAAAATACATTTTAGTAAGATAAGTTAAGTTATTAAAAGTTATTAAAATACATTTTAATAACCAATGAAAAGTGGGCAGGTTTGGCCAGCACACATTAGACGTTAGTAGTATTACCAGATTGGCAAACAGACAAAAAAACACCAGACTACCATCTCAATGTGACTGTGTTGGACAAAGGTAAGTAAATAAAATAAATAAAAAATAATAAGTAAATAATAAATAAGTAAATAAAATACAGTTTAATAACCAAGTGGGCAGGGTTGGGCAGCACACATTAGACTTTAGTGGTATTACCAGATTGGCAAACAGACAAAAACCACCTGACTACCATCTCAATGTGACTACGGTGGACAAAGGATAAGTAAATAAAATACAGTTTAATAACAACCAATGAAAAGTGGGCAGTAGGGTTGCACGGTATACCGGTATTGGTATAGTACCGCGGTACTGAGGCACCTACGACGGTACTATACTGCGTTTTGGACAGTACCGGTACCTGCATGTGACGTCGTGACGTTACAGGTGATGACGAAGAGAAAGCCGGAGCTTGTAAAAAAAACAACGCTGGAGACGGAGAGAGAAGCATGAAATCGAGAATGGCTGCTGCTGCTACGCCGAAGCTTGTAAACAAAACAGGGGCTCGAATTGCTATATGGCAGTACTTTGGGTTGAGAGTAAACGAGAAAGGCCAGGCAACTGAGCCTGATGCACCATTGTGCAAAAGGTGTTTAAAAACATGCTCGGCCAAGGGTGGAAACACTTCCAACCTAGCAAAACACTTAAAGGACCACCACCCAGACCTCCACGCAGAGTTCAAGGAACGACAGGTAATTTACTCTTGACATGTACCTTTTTCAAATGCAATAGTTTAATAGTTTTAAGTGCAACACTTTATGAAGAGTTCTTATCAAACAGAAAAAACACAGCGACCACCACATTTCACGTTTTGCAATTGTACACCCCAAAAGTTCGTTTCAGTTCGTAACAGCACAGTCATGCAGTGCAGTTAGCAGCAAACTTACTTCAGCAACTTTCTTCAACAATCAGACAGCGAAGTTATCCGTATGACTTTGTT
The DNA here is from genome assembly GCA_030347295.1 of Setipinna tenuifilis. Classification (NCBI taxonomy): domain Eukaryota; kingdom Metazoa; phylum Chordata; class Actinopteri; order Clupeiformes; family Engraulidae; genus Setipinna; species Setipinna tenuifilis. The sequence goes on along the minus strand of CM059283.1, from coordinate 5,323,625 downwards.
GATTTATTGCACAAAATCCATGGAACGCATTCAACACAAAACGACGACGGTAGTGTTAACTTTGTTGTTAATAGCATCCACGTTCGGATATATACAAAAAAGGAGAGGCCAATTAATGACTTAGCGCCATACTGTCAAGTGGCCACGCTAGGCATTACACCTAATAATCAGGTAAGACAGAGGGCTTTGATTGGAACGTTTTTAGACAGAAAATACAAAAAACGAACTCTAACAAACTCTGATCATGATCTTTATAAAGTACAAAGTTTTACATACTTAATACAGGCTGTGTGTTATAAATATTTTTAGGTTATGTAAAAAAGGCCTTAGCTTGTATGACAAATGTATCACCTTTATTTATTTTTTTCACTGCAAAGGTCTGGACCGTCTGGTGCTTCTGGTCCGGAGACAAGACCCAGTGCCCCCACTCGGACACAACCTACCCTTCAGGCTATTTTTGAGCAGCATACAAAATATGCAAAATATTATGATATTATTGTTTTAAAAGGTTCTATTAAAATAGTAAATGCTTTTTATTTATTCAAGTTGACTGTTCTAAAATTGTTTTTTGAGTGCAATAAGAAAATAAGAATTTTGATACGTTATTGTTTGTGTATGTTCTATTACAATAATATCAGTAATGACATTTTTGTGTTCTTTTTTTATTATATAAAAGTATCGAAAAGTACCGGAAAGTATCGAAACACATGTTGGTATCGGTACCGGTACCAAAATTTTGGTATCGTGACAACACTAGTGGGCAGGGTTGGGAAGCACACATGTCTAATGTAGTATTACCAGATTCAGTAGTATTACCAGATAGTATTAGTATTAGTAGTATTATTTAGTAGTATTACCAGATTGACAGTCTGTAGGTCAATGCGGGGGTCACAGTACAGCTGCTGGAAGTAGTCTTTGGGCAGAGCACCTGGGGCGTAGGCGGCGTCCGGCAGCATCCAGTACTCAGAGGGGCAGTCTGTCACACACACCTGGACACAACAGAGACAGACACACCAGACAGGTGTGACCAGAATGTCCTGACAATGTGAGTGAGTGGGCATTTGGCTTAGCTGGGGGAGCAAAATGAATAGAACCCACCTCAGGGCAGTGCAAAAAAGAAAAAGGGGGGGTTAGGATGATTCTTAAGGCAAAGCATTCTTTGAGGACGCTTTTGGAAAGTAAAAGTGACTTATTAAGTATTTATTTCTTTAATTACTTTAGTATTTATTATACAGCTATTTTATTATACTATTCACTATTTATGTCATTATTAATAATAAAGTGGGGACCATAATTGTATTCCCTCATAGGGAAGGGGGGAGTTTGGCCATGCCCTGCAAGAGAGAGAGGGCTGCAGCAGACAGGTGTGGTGGGTACCTGAGTAGTGACTGAAAGTATTTATTTCATTATACACATATATCACTATTACTCTATTTTATTATACTATTCACTGTTTATATTTGAGTTTTGGCCATGCCCTGCGAGAGAGAGAAGTCTGTGCAACAGACAGGTGTGGTGGCCATGCCCTGCAAGAGAGAGAGAGGGCTGCAGCAGACAGGTGTAGGGTGTACCTGAGTATGCCGCGCCCTGCAAGAGAGAGAGAGGCTGCGGCAGACAGGTGTGGTGGCCATGCCCTGCAAGAGAGAGAAGGCTGCAGGTGTGGACAGGTGTGGTGGGTTACCTGAGTGGTGGGACACTGGGCTCCATCCAAGATGGCGGCCATGGGGTTGGTCAGGGCGTCACATTTGGTAAGATCAACGAAGAAAACACTGGGCTTCAGTCTGGTTCATGATCACACAAAGACACGAGTTGCCTTACAATTGAGCTAAATTCTTTGCATGAACGCAATATATAAAGATTATGATTATGATGATGATGATGATTATTATTATTATTATCCACCTGTTGGACACAGCCCCGCAGTGCGCCCCAGTAGAGTTGCGGGCATACAGGACGTTCCGTGGGTCCCCCAGAAGCCACGCTGGAACAAAGTAGACAGGACACATAGACCTGACTTAGACTCTGTGGTCGAAACATTAGTGCCTTGTCTTTTGTCCATTAAAATATACTTTAGGAGCATATGAGAGCTCAGACCCCCTCTGCTGCTGCCCATATACAGATAGGCCTTTGTCTTTGTTAGAAAGACCATTAGTCAGCTCAAGTCAGGTCAGCTTTATTGTCAATTCTTCACATGTGAATGCTAGACATACAAAGAATTGAAATTACGTTTCAATCACATCAGACACATTAAACTGCAACACTCCTTAGCCTAGAGGTTTTACCTGTCACTCCAAGGGCCATGTAGCCAGCCAGGGACCCCAGGAACAACAGGAAACAGATGAGATCCGTGCAGCCCCTTTAAACATGACCAAAGAGATGCCACTGAGTGATTGACGGGACTGGAATGGCAGCCGAAATTAATTATACACGCTAGATAACGCAAACCATAACTCACCTTCGGAGTACCGGCCCACTGAAGTTGGGCTCATACGGAGCCAATAACTGGCCTAAAAGACGGATATTTGCGAGGATTAGACAGGATAATTACTGGGTCACTTAAGCAAATTGGTCACAAATCAGTGTACAAAGAATATCTTTGTGTTTTATTGTTTTAGTGAGTTTGTAGGGTGGGTCGCCACAGTGGCGGTTCTATAGTATTTTACGCCCTGGGCGAGACCACCTGTCAGCACCCCCCCCGAGGCAGAGAGACGCGCTGCTTCTGTGCATGGCACCTTCTCAGTAAGAAGGGCGCCTGCAGTTCAGCTGTTCGCCATCACCAGGGGGCGCCAATGTGCCGATTGCAGCGATATGACACACGGAGCGTTTTTATTTTATTTTTATTTTTTTTCCCCCAAGCGCTCGTGGCGCCCCCCACGAAATGGCGCCCCGGGCGGCTGCCCGGTTTGCCCGTGCCTAAAACCGCTTCTGGGTCGCCATTTTCCACAGGAACATACTGTAGGCTACACGATATGTTGTGTGTGTAAGAGGAATTGTGCTAGATAGACAACCGTCACATGGCTTCATTATAGTTTTTATATTTTATAGGCTAAGCTATAAAACGGACAAGCATATTTAGCCTTAAGTGTGGGTTACATTTGCCAGGTTTCCCTTCCCTTCCAAAATCAAATTAGTTAACTGGGTTAAGAAATGTTAAGCAAACTAAGAAATCAAATATAAATACGTTTTTCTTCCCTTGTTAGTTATGGGAGACTCCACATTATTGTTTACAACTTACCCTCCTCTATCTTTTTATCCATCGGTCAGCCGTTACAGGAACAACTGATGTGAAATATTCAACCTTGGCCAGGTGATGGGCAATGCGTTGCCGCATTTAGCTACAATATTACCTCGACTGATGAATGCACCTGCCCGAGGCTGTAAGCGCAGGTCAGTTATTATGATGTCATCAGCTCACCTATCGACGGCTATGACGTAAATTACTACTGGATACCGTTGGTAAGCTATGGAATGCCGATGCGTAGAATTCGAGGATATGTCATTCCATGGCTGGGAAACATTGTGATGGCCTATAATGTTTGCCAGTAGTTAGCATTATTGATAAGTAATGAGCTGGTTTTAACATCAGTTTGGGTTGAAATCGAAGGCAGCCTGCGATTAAAACGTGTTAGGTTCTTTGAGAATAGGCTGGTTGTGTTAAAACAAAAGTGTATTGTTAAAATAAGTTACTAGTATAGAATAAAAAAAGGCAAACTTGTGAGTGTATTACTTCATATGGGAGGCAAAATGCGTACAGCAGAACATGTGGTTTTGCTTAGTCAGTCAGTGCCATACAGGAATGGGGTAATACACCCGCTATTACAGGTAGACTACATCCTCCATCATATTGTGACAAAGTGCTGCTGCATCAGACAAGTAGCGTACTACACACAGTTATTTAAAAACAACCGTCTTTAATAAATTTAGTTATGTTGTTATTACAGATGACAAATACAAGTATAAACAAAATGTGTTAGATCCTGTTGTCCATACTGGATTAATTAAAATAAACATAGTCAGTAGCATTTGGTCATTTGTGGCTGCATAGCAAATTTAATAAACAAAAAAAAAAAAAGAAGAATCAATCTATGAGTTACGTGACATCATTTGAACAGAAGTGCCCTTAAATGCACGAAAAGATCAGTACTATTAATATTGAAATTCTTGTATAAATCTATTTACAGCAGTTGATATGCAGTACCAATATAACATCAGACAATTCAACATTAACCTCTCAGCAGACACAAAGACAAAAAAAGAGACAATTGAACACAAAAGAGGCACTTGGACATTAATTTTTCCTATTTTTAAATAATAACAATAATAATAATAATAATAATAATTTGGCTACAGACTTGTTCTTTCTGGTTCAAAGACCAGATGAAACATACAATAAAAATTCAGATTAAACGTCAGGCATGGGTCCATATTGCTCTTGATTCTGGAGCACCGTATGTATGTGTGTGTGTGTGTGTGTGTGTGTGTGTGTGTGTGTGTGTGTGTGCACGTGCGTGTGTGTGTGTGTGTGTATGTATGTGGGGGGGAGGGGGAGGGGGGGTCTGTTGTTCCGCAGCAGTGAGCTGTGTGCTGTGTGTGTACAGTATGTCACAAAAGTGAGTACACCCCTAACATTTTTGTACATTTTTTTTATTGTATCTTTCCAAGTGAGAAGTCTGAAGCTGTACACGGCCTACTTTACATTGTAAAAGTGTTATATCTTTAGACTTCTCCCATAGAAAGATATAATAAAAAAATGCACAAACATGTGAGGGGTGTACTCACTTTTGTGACATACTGTAACTGTCCGTGCAGGCGTACGAGGGGGACGCTGGCTGGTCTACACCCCCGCGCCTGAGCAGTCCGTGTGAGGGGGGAAGTAGTCGTCGGTACGGAACACGGCGGGCAGCTCGTGATGCTGATGTTGGGGTCTCCTGGGGCTGGACGGTTTCTGCAGGGGCGAGGAGAGAGCAGAGAGGGGACAGTGTGATAGAAGACAACAGGCCAAGGACTGTAACTACAATGATACTATGAACTATATCAATAACTATATTATATTTTTTTATCTTATTATATTAGATTTTTTTAAATTGCTCAGTTCTGACCGATTTTATAAACTATAAAAACACTGTCAGCCAATCAAAATTCATAAGAATTTACACAATGTTACATTCTATGGGGTCTCCTGGGGGTGGAGGGTTTCTGCAGGGTCAGGAGAGAGCCAAGAGGGGACAGTCTGAGACTACAATAATAACTATAACTTTTTAAAAATTGTTTGGTTCTGACCAATTTTATGAACTATAAAAACGCGTAAGAAAATTCGTAAGAATTTAATCAATGTTACATTCTATTAGCTGTTTAAATCACAATGAGAATGCAGCAGTAAAAATGTTGTTCCTCAGTGTGGGTGCCCATATTGTTGTAGTTATACAGTAGTTGCCATTATCGTTATAGTTCCTAAACAGACCTTTACACTTCCCATTCCCATTTGTCATTGTGATTACACAGCACACCACAGCACACACAGGGTACACAATGAAATTCAACCTCTTACCAAATTTAACCCATCACACATGTGAGTAAGGGGGCAGCCATGACAATGATGCCCAGGGAGCAGTATGTGGGGACAGTACCATGCTCAAGGTACCTGGCTCAGTGGCACCTCTGGCAGATGGTGGATTATAACCTGCGACCCTGTGGTCTGTTACCTTACCTGGTTGTTTTGCACCTGCCACCCTCTGGTCACAGGTCTGTTACCTCAACCGCTACGCAATCACTGCCCCACAGCAAGTGGTTTACTGACTAAGCCAGATAATTAAACTCACAGTCTGACAGTTAGATAATTAAACCCATCGTACGTAGTAAAACTCCTAATAGAAGAGCCATACGGATTTGTTTAAGAGAACCAACAGGTAACAGTCTGACAGTTAGAGGGCAAACAAATGCAGAGACTGATACTAACAAATTTATCAGTTACAAAGTGATAATTACAATGGTTATAATTACATGACTAAATTATATTCCTTTTAACAAAAAATTATGAACATTCTGTAAATACTTATTCAAAACTATTCTGCAATACTCTATTTCCAGAAATATGTAATGATAAATTCTGCTGCTCCCTCAGGTATTTTAATCAATTTCAAATCAATTCACATATCGCACTTAATACTCCAGCTGTATACTGTACCTGCAAGAATCCCGGGACGGTCATCGTGCGGAAGATCTTCTTGAAGGCTCCAGGTAAGGTGGCCACTTCGCCCTCGGCCTGCGTCACACGGTCCTCCATCGCATTCACATTGGCACCCACCATCTTCACAAACGTCTGACAGGTGCAGAACACAGAACACACATCAGGAAATACACACCACACCTGAGCTGGTACACTGTTCAGTCTAATCAGTAGATCTTAAATGTGTTGAGAAAAACAGACTAATGTGGACTTGGAATTAAAAGTTGAGCTGATTTAGTGCAATGGTGCTTGTAAGCTCAACTCTCAACTATTTAGTCCACTTAAGTGTGCTTTTTCGAGGGAATCAGTGTCCTTAGAATTAACAGTGTATACAATAAACTAATAACCATCTATAAAATGTGTTCTTACTTCCAGCTTGTCGATCTTTCTGTATATTTGCCTCATCTCTTCTGATTTTCTGTGGATCTGAGGTAGATTGTCGTTGACAATTTGTGAGGTATCATTGCGGATCTAGAGGGAAAAAAAAGAGATTTTAAAATGTGGCAGCACAAAGGTGATATTGCGATATGTAGTTCTAACACCAGATTGTGTGACCAAATAACTTAATATATATGTTTGTTTGTCTTAAAAGTGTTAATGTTTACCCAATTTCAGAAGTGATAACAACAATGATCGTCACAATAATACAAATAACAAAAACAGTAGTCATAAACTGGACTGTCAGCAAAACATTGATAGAAATAGGAAGTGCCTTACATGCAGTGTCAACATAGGGCAGGCACTGGCTATTTAAAAATATAACTAATAATATAAGTGTTTTAATTTAGGGTCACTTACCATATCAAGCATTCCCACAAATTCATCAACTCGTGTCAGCATTTCCTCCAGGCTCTTCTCCAAATTAAGGATCTGCAGACGACAGAAACTCTCACTGAACAAACTGGCTATTTGTAAGAAGGTGAAAGTCCAGAGTGGTATAATAATAATCCTTTACAGAGTGTCTAAACCAAGAAGGATTTTGGAGAAAAGTCCGCTATTCATACATAAACACGGGAATAGCAGGTTACTGAGAAAGCACGGGACTAACATTCTCCTGTGGATACCGAAAAACATCAACAAAAGAATCACTGTCTCTCTTCACGGCTAGCCAACTGTCACGTAGTGCAAGTTAGCGGAGAGGCATAACGTTAGCTGTCATGTGTGCACCGTTGGCTATGCGACATGTCTCTTTTTGTTGTTTTTGAACATATTAAAGCATTCTTTGATCCTTACCTCATCACTTGCATTGGCTCTGATGTACGTAGAGTAATTTTGGGCGGTGTATCTCAGGACCTCGTCGTCCACACACTCTAGGGCGCTCTCCCCGGAGTTGAAGCTTGGGCTCTGAGAGACTGCGACGCCGAAGCTGGGGCTTTCCGAGACGGTTCCGCTACTGAGGGCCTCGCTGATCATAGACAAACTGCTGCCGCTCTGGGACACGACACCGCTGTCTCTGCTGATCTCCGCACTAGACTCCTCCAGGGGAGACAGCACGCCGATCCTGTCGAAACGGTTGGCCTGTGCCATACTCCCGCTATACTACTATACTTTTGTATTCCACATGAAAAATGATTGTGTAGTAAGCCAGTGTTTTGTGTCTGTGCGATGCGATCACATGATAACAGTGGCTCACAGGACTCAAGCGAAACGTTTGCACAAACGCGTTTCGAAATGACGTCGGGTCCAGCACATAACCTTAAGTTCAAACAGCTCTTGTACTGCCTATGCAAGCTACCTACCTACCACATCTGTTAATGCACATGTAGGCCTGGCCCTTTCATAAAGCATGTGTTATGCTTTATGGGTTATATGGCCTTTGGTTAAAGCCCTAACTTCCAAAATGATTTTAAAAACCCTTTGCATTTATTACCTGACTCTTGCTTATAGATAAAAATAGTTAATAATATTTATGGTCATAAACATTTTCGGGTTGTATTCTAATAAAGAAACAATTAAATATTAACATTGCTAAAACAACAAATCTAAGGTTCATTCATTCAAGACCTGCACAGTATCTTTCATGGTTATGGCTGCTATTTTTGCACTACCGTAATCAACTGTGTCTCTGCAATTAACCCATCTGTGATTAGGGAACACACACACACACACACAGTAGGAAGCAATGAGCACAGTAGGAGGAGTAGTGAAAACACACACTTGGAGAAGTGAACACACACTTAAAGCAATGAACACACACTCGGAGAAGTGCACACACACTTGGAGACGTGAACACACACTTGAAGCAGTGAACACACACCTGGAGACATGCACACACACTTGAAGAATTGAACACACACTTTGAGACGTGAACACACACTTCACTGTGTACGCAGCCATTTTAGCGGCAGCACCTGGGGAGCAGATGGACAGTGAGGGAGGCTAGCCCAAGGGCACCTCCTCTGTGGGGAGAGAGGTGTGAGAGGAAGTTGGTGTGTGTGTGAGAGAGAGAGAGACAGACAGAGAGAGAAAGAGAGAGGGAGAGAAAGAAAGAAAGAGAGAGAGCTTGTGTATGTTGTTAATTCTCACTTCTAAGTTCAGATGGAAGGTGAGGGAGGTTTGCCCAAGGGCACCTCCGCTGTGGGGTGAGGGGGCTGGTCAGTCACTCCCCAAACCACTCCGCTATGCTTTTGCAGTACAGGTTATTTTCCTTTTGCTCTCTCATTTTGAGCATTAAAATCAAGCTAATTATTATTATTTAGCTAGGAATTGTTATAACAAGACAGATCGTGTTATATCTTAACTATATTGAGTAAAAAAGACTACTTTGTGAAAAGTAAAATAGATCACAGCTACTTCAATGAAGAGTTCTCATCTAAATGCATCAGCTTTCTTGCACCCAGAATGCTCCAGTGTGTAGAGGCACAGGTGTGAGTGGCAGCCTCCTCACTAGCTCACTTTTGTTTACATTTCATTTAGTTTCATAAACATCCTGCATTCTTCAAACCATCCATCCATCCACCCATTTTCCATCTATCTATCTATCTATCTATCTATCTATCTTCGGGAAAATATGACAGTGATAATGATGAGTTTATGCCTTATACTGTAATAAGCAGAGTTCAAGTTTTTTAAACAATTTATTCACAACTTAAAAAGCATATAAACACAGACTGAACAGAAATAGACATCATCATCCTGACATTCCAGTAAGAGAATTTAAGACATCTTTGCAATAAATAATAACAATGTAATTGAGTACTTGTACTTGATGTAAGCTGGCAATGGTTATCGGAGCTGTGCAAAAAAAAACTTTTGCACTCATCCAGCAGATGGCGCTAAATCACAATCCCAATTGGCCAACAATACATCAGAGGGTGCCAAAACTCCTCCAAGAAAAGCAGTCTGATCACCGGTCTACTGTTCCAGCAACCCTAAGAGGGTAGACTGAGAACCACAACCACTAAAATCTGATATGCATATCAGAAATACGTCCAGGGATCTAACCTGTCGATGACCCCCGTACAGACAGACGCCTGTGACTTAATTTTCTCATTCTGAAATACTGCTCTTGCATACACCACAGGCACAGCTAGTTTAAATTCTCCCTTTGTTAAAAACAAAAAAAAAAGTCACATTTTATAATGATATCGTTTTGAAAAAAAAAAAAAAATTCATGTAAACTAAATGCTGTCGACTGCCACTGGAAATGAACACGAGTGCTTTGCACTGCGGACACCATGTGTAGGAGACCAAAACTTTCACCGAGTCATTCGTGGCAGTGGGCAAGCAGCAATGTGTTTTGTATCCCATATGTCTCCCAGTCTACTCCGAGTGGTAAACAGCGTACAGACAGCACAATAGCATTAGTTCCCACAGATCCGACAGCACCCTGCGCATTGGTGTGTGTGTGTGTGTGTGTGTGTGTGTGTGTATGTGTATGTGTGTATGTGCGCGTGTGTGTGCGCGTGTGTATGTGTGTGGACCCTGCGCGCATTGGGGTTTTTGGTGACTGTAATTGACCACATGGCCTTTGGATGGGGCCCAGTAGCCAGGAAAACCCTCAAGCTTTAACTTTGCTCTTATTTGTTAGAGATTCTGTGCTTTATGTTTTGGAAGGCAGTAAACATGTACTGCACACAAAAATGAGGGTACCTTTTTAAAAAAAAATGTTTGGTTGAAAACACAGGCAGAGCACAGCACTAAAAAACATATGGCACAGTATTATTGTGAGGAGAAGACTCAAAGTTCCCAAAAAGTCATTTCTGAAAGTATCACTGGATCACTTATATACAGAAAAAAAAAGAAGAAAAGATTTTAAAATAGTGGCAAAAATCCATTTGTATTTCAGGTTAAACTGAACAGTGTATAAATTTCTAAAAAAAAACTTAGTAAGCCCTAGCTTAGAATTTGCCTGTTTTAGTGGGCAAACAATATTTCAATACAGATAAAGTCTGGTCACCGTTTTGATTTCTTAGCGAACTGGCCAGCACTCAAATACATGAATCAAAACAAATAAAAAAATAACACTTAGAGAATGCGACAGCTCTACTTTGGTCCCGTTTTAGAGACTTTAGACACTTAGATTTGATTAGGAGGTGAAGAAGAGAGAGAGCAGACGATCCATCAGCGATTTCTGTTTAGTGGTCTGGCATGCGACTCAACTCTTTTGTCTGTGGTGGGCAAAACAGAACAAAAACAACACGAGACAAAAACGAAAACAAAACACTGAGAAGATGTTGCCATGTCATGATTAAGTATTTGTTAAATTACTCCTTTTATATAAAAATATCTTTTTTTCTCCCATTATTGTATTTAGAATGTCTGAAGTTCCCAGCCAGATGATGTTCCAACACAGTCTCTGGGCATTTAGATGTGTGTGTGTTTGTGTGTGTATATGTATGTGTGTTTTTGTGTGTTTATGTTTGTGTCTGTGTTTGTGTGTGTGTATAAAACAGAGAGAGAGAGATAGACAGAGAGAGACAGACAGACAGACAGACAGCGAGACAGAAAGAGAGATAGACAGTGAGAGAGAGAGATAGACAGCAAAAAAGAGAGAGAGAGAGAGACGAAAGAAGATGAAAGAAGATGAAAGAAGATAACACCCTACAGTCCCGGTGGCGTGGAGGTGGAGGTGTGACAGACAGACAGACAGACAGACGGACAGCAGCCCTTATAGTGTGATGACAGTGCCGTCCTCCTCCACACCCCCCTTGGGCAGGGCCAGGCTGTGGCGGGGGTCGGTGCGCAGGGAGCTGAGGATCTTATGAAGACTGCCACTGCTGTGGCGCAGGCCGGGGGGGGAGGGGTGGTGCAGGGGCATGGGCAGGGGGCCGCTGAGGCTGAGGCTGGGGCTGGGGGGGGCATGCTGGTGCTGGTGCTGGTGGTGGGGGTTGTGGTGGTGGTGGTGGGGGCCCTGCAGGCTGAGTTCTCTGTGCAGCTGGTAGGTGAGGCTGGCGTGGGCGGAGCCGTTGAGGCTGGGCTGGGAGTGGAAGGAGGCGGTGGAGATGATGGAGGGGGGGCGGGAGAGGGGCCGCGTGGGGGGGCTGGGGGGGTTGCTGGGAGGCAGGGGGGTGTGTGAGGGCTGGGGGGTTTGCGGTGGGGGTGGGGGGCCGTATTGGAGCTGAGAGGGGGGCGGCTGCTGTGGCTGCTGCTGTAGGCGAGTCGAAGCCGTGGACGCTACAGACGCATTGGAACGCCGTGACGGACGCTTGATGCTGCTCTCGATCACGATGTCCGACTCCTCATCGCTCTCCAGGTCGTCGACACCGTAGCTGCTGCGCGTTCCGCCCCCGCCACCCACGATGGGGGAGGATGTGGCGGCACCGTGGTGATGGTTGCTAGGCAACAGCGCGGCGTTGGCGGGGTAGGCGGGGTAGCCGCAGGATCCGGCGCTGCTGTCTGAGCTCTGTCCCGAGCTGGCCGAGATGCGGCTGGCACGCACCACGTTGTTGCGCTGGTTGACCGGCTTCACCGTGACGATGAGGTTGTGGCTGTTGGCAATCATCATGTCCGTCACCTGGTCCAGGGTCTTGCCCGTCACCTCGATGCCGTTCACCTCCAGCACCTCGTCGTTCACCGCCAGCAGACCCGTGCTCTCCGCCAGACCCCCGGGAACCAGACGGGAGATGAAGATGCCAGGAACCTAGAGATGGATGGATGGATGGATGGATGGATGGATAGATAGATAGAGGAAGAGAGACAAAGATAGATAGATAGATGGGGGGCGGAGACACAGAGAGAGAGAGAGAGACAGAGAGAGACAGAGAAAGAGAAAGAGAGAGACAGAGAGAGAAAGAGAGGTAGATACATAAATAAATATTTTTATTATCCTATAAGACATTCTAGTATCCTCAAGCAACAATACGGCTTATACATGACATACATACATTATAAAAAAAATACTAAACTAAACTAAAAAGTACAAAAGATACTACGGAGCACGGGAAGGGTCATGTTGGTAAATATTTTTAAACCTCACTTAGGCGTTCCCTCGCAATAGCTTTAATAACGTTCGCAATAACTTTAATAATAACCTTCTCCAGGCCGTGAGATATAGATAGAGAGACAGATAGATATATAGACAGTGAGACAGAGATATAGATACAGAAACTGAGAGAGAGTATCCTTAATCAACAATATGGCTTATACATGACATTATAAAAAAATCCAAAATATACAGAAATAAGAAGCCAACCTTCTCCAGGCCGTGTGGCGTGACGCGTACGCTGGTCCCGTCGCGGATGTAGAAGCCCAGCGGCTTGTCCGAGCCGTGACGGTAGAGTCGGACGCGGCGGTGGGATTCCGGCAGGATGTCCACGTCGATGATGGAGGACACGGGCCGGAAGTCCTGCGGCATTCCGATGCGGATGTGTGGCCGCTTGCGGTTCAGGTCGTTACGGAGCGTCACCACGGCCTTCTTCTTGCGCGTCAGCGTGCTGTTCCCGAAGTTGCTGTAGTCCACCTCTTCTGCAAGGACAACACAGACAGGTGTGAAAAAGCCGGCTCCAAACTACAAAAGTAGCACCAGACAGAAAGGTGTTTTTATAAGTCTGCTACAATTTTCAGACAGAAAGGTGTTTAAAAGGCCTGCTACAAACTACAGAAGTAAAACCACACAGAGAGGTATTTAAAAGCCTGCTACAAGTTACAGAAGTAGCACCACACAGAGAGGTGTTTAAAAAGCCTGCTACAAATGACAGAAGTAGCACCAGAGTACACAAGTAGTCTGCTACAGACTACACAAGTAGAACCCAGTGTAGCAAACACACAGCTATCTAAGTCAAGGCCATGATGAGTTGATCTGAATGGGATGGGAGTTACGTATACTTTTGGGATACTTTTTTCCAACTCAGGTTTCAGATCTTTTATGGCTAATGTTAGCTGGACTCACCAAGCTAAGCAAAACTCTATAAAGGTTCCACATTAGAGCTAACCACATAATGTGAATCTACGTCACGTCTAAGTCTCCCTTTCGTTATCCTGTGATTGGCTGACTGGCCCGTCCAATAACACTTGACATGTGCAGGTGGGTGTGTGTATGTTTTCACATTCAGGCCTCATACATGGGAGTAGCTCTTTGCATTCTGTAGTTTTGCTATATTCACATAAAAAGTGGGGGGCAGAAAACAACACCCCAATCCCCAAAGGTTGCAAAACTGAGTGTGAATGACTCATGTCATTGTGTGTGTGTGTGTGTGTGTGTGTGTGTGTGTGTGTGTGTGTGTGCGTATATGTGTGTGTTTACAGCTTGGGAAAAAGGAGGAGGAGAAAGAGGAGAAGGGGAAAGAGGAGGAGGAGAGGGGGTTAGGAGGAGGAGAGGGGGTTAGGAGGTTAATGTGTCTGAGCAATGGCCGCTGCTGCCGGCTCCACTGCCGATTCTCACACATTTGATCATGTCGGCCTCAGCACGCCTCTTAGAGGGCTTCTGAATCTCATCACAGGCGCCTGACCACAGACATTCCCAGCCTGGGCAGAGGCCGCCCGAGCGTGTGTGTGAGCGGTGTGTGTGAGCATGTGTGTGTGTGTGTGTGTGTGTGTGTGTGTGTGTGTGTGAGCCTGAGCGTGTGTGTGTGTGTGTGTGTGAGTGTGAGCCTGAGTATGTGTGTGAGTGTGTGTGTGTGTGTGTGTGTGTGTGTGTGTGTGTGTGTGTGTGTGTGTGAGCGGGAGTGTGTGTGTGTGTGTGAGCGGGAGTGTGAGCCTGAGCATGAGCCTGTGTGTGTGTGTGTGTGTGAGCGGGAGTGTGAGCGTGAGCCTGTGTGGGAGTGTGTGTGTGAGCGGGAGTGTGTGTGTGAGCATGTGTGTGAGCCTGAGCGTGTGTGAGCGTGTGTGTGTGTGTGAGTCTGCCGTGTGATTAGTTTGATTCAAGGCAGCAGCAGCGGTGCTTTTTACAGGCCTCTGGAATTCAGCTGCTGATGGAAAACACACTGACAGAGAGAGAGAGGGAGAGAGAGAGACAGAGAGAGAGAGACAGAGAGAGGGAAGGAGGTAGCGAGAGAGAGAGAGGGACAGAGAGAGAGAGAGGGAGAGACAGAGGGAGAGGGAGAGAGAGGGAGAGGGAGGGAGAGACAGAGAGAGGGAGAGACAGAGAGAGGGAGGGAGAGGGAGAGAGAGAAAGAGCGAGAGGGAGGAAAAGTTATTTCCTCATTACAGTTGGTACCCTGCCCCCAATAACACTCATTAAAAAGTGGTGGGCGCAACTTACACATGCATGTGCACGCACACACACACACACACACACCACTACCACCCTCCTTATACTACAACACTTCTTTTCTCACACACCTTCAAGATTTCAGACACAGTCACAAAAAAAACACAAAACACAAGCCAAGGGTTCGACACAGAGCAGAGCCCAATGTGTGCGTGCAGACAGTGGCAGATGAGCAAGAGTGTGTGTGTGTGTGTGTGTGTGCGTGTGTGTGCGTGCAGGTGTGTGCTCGTGCAGACATGGAAATCCGGATTGGATTTCACAAATTTGAGGCAGGTGTTCTGTCCCAAAATCCAAGTGCACATGGAGGTTGTGTAATCAGATGATGGCCAGAGACCTGGCCCAAAGTTAGGGGGGTTCTAAAGATGGGGTCATGGCATTCGCCCCCTTACACACACCTGCCAGATTGGGATAGGCAGGGCTCTTCATAAGGCTCACTGCACTGTTCTCCACGCTCATACAGACAGTGGAACGTGACGTGTGTGTGTGTGTGTGTGTGTGTGTGTGTGTGTGTGTCTGGGGGGGGGGGGGGGGGGGGGGGGGTGTGCGTGTGCGTGAGTTGCTTGTGCAGACAGTGGTGCAGCCAGAGGGTCAAAGTTAGGGCGATTCTAAAGATGCAGCATTGACAGAGGCCCTTTGAAGAGACTATTAATATCAAAATTAACAACAGGCCCAAAAATAGAAGTCTTTCATAAGGCCAACACATTTTAGGCCTGTGGCCGCCCTGTGTGCAGAGGACGCTGCCAAGTTTGCAGGCAAGGCGACAACCATACGCAGACAGACAACAGACACGGATGGAATGACGAATAGTCCTGCACAGACATACATGCAAACCTGGCTTCAAAGAGGCTAAGTCCTGCCATGTCTATCTACCTGCCAGGGTCTACCTGTGTGCACAAAAGGTACTGTGCCAGGTACTGCAGCTACTGAAATCACCTATATGTGCCCTGGCCGAGGAGCTATGCTAATTAGAATCAGCTGGTTTCCTGAATAGTTGGAAAGAATATGCAGTGGAGCCTTTTTACTTGCTAAAGTCAGATTACCTAGCCCTGGTCCTGCACACACTCACACACATATACACATACACTCACACATACAGACACGCATATGTGGCACATACACACAGTCACACACAAGTACCAAGAGAACATCCTGCATACATACACAGACACACAAACAGAAACTCAAACACACACACACACACACACACACACACACACACTAACACTAACACCAACACAGGTGCCATGAGAACATTCCTGCATACATACACGCACACACATGTGCACACACATACACGTGTGCGCACACACATATGCATACACACACACACAGGTGCCAAGACAGTGGCTGCATGCCATTGTATGGTATGGTGCTGGGCTGTGAGTTCTGCTGACCCTGCATCCTGAACGGGGATACGCTGTGTACTCACTCCAACTCTCACTCTCTCTCTCTCTAACACAGGTGCCAAGAGAGCATCCTGCATACACACACACACACACACACACACAATCAGAAACTCACACACTCTCTCTCACACACACATACACACACACATTCTGTCTCTCTCTAACACAGGTGCCAAGAGAGCATCCTGCATACATACACACACACACAATCAGAAACTCCTGCACAGGGCTATGCTGGGCTGTGCACACACACACACACACACACACACACACATACACTCTAACACAGGTGCCATGAGAACATTCCTGCATACACACACACACACACACTCGCACACACACAGGGCTGTGCTATGCTGGGCTCTGCTACCCTGCCCCTAACTAGCCCTGACAGCAGTAATCCCTGCTGGAGCACTGCATTCTGGGAAAGCGCCCCGGCGTGCGCTGATCAAAGCCTGGCTGGTGAGACCATCCTGCATACACACACACACACAGACACACACACACACACACACACACAGACACACACACAGACACTGGGCTGGAAAGCGCCCTGGCGTGCTCTGATCAAAGCCTGGCTGGTCACTCACGGAGCGGAGAGGAGCGCCCCAGACACGGGCAGAGTCAGACACACACACACACACACACCCCGCGGCCCCGACCAGACCAGACGGCTAACTAGAAAAACAAAGTCGTCTGTTTGGGGGGGAAAAAAGAAGAGAAAGAAAAGAAAAGAAAAGGGGGGTGGGGGGGGGGGGGGGTAAAGCTGTGGTGGAGCTCCTGGATTAGGGCTAGGCTGGAGGAAAGGTAGGGGGATGGGGGGGGGGGGGGGGGGGGGGGGGGTGCCCAGGTCTATGCACAGATTCAGCCAATCACTGTCATGGTGATTAATTAAATAAAGATGAAATATGGAGGAAAGAAAAAGAAAGGGGGGGGGGGGGGGGAGTAAAGTGATGGTGGTACTCGTAGATTGACGCTAGACTGAACAGGAGAGGTACCCACTGCCCTGGTTTACATGCAGTTTCAGGCCATCATGGTCATACTTCTAAATCATACAAATAGGCAAAATATATCCAAAAAGGGAGTAACAAAAAAGAACAAATGCAAAAGCTACGGTAGAGTTAGCTCATAGACTGAGGCTAGACTGAAAAGGAAAAGGTGCCCAAGTCTACAGTTTGCCCAAGTTTCAGGCATTTATTGTCAGGGTCTTAAATCATATAAAGACTAAATGTGGTTCGAATATAGATGCAAAAGCAACATCTGTGCACCAGTAGGCTAGTCTGTGCACCAGTAGGCTAGTCTATGAGCTATCAGACTACAATATGGAGGATGAAGTTGTGAGGTAACCCTTGTGCTTTGCATATGCTAGACTGCCTGAGCTGATCATTTAGTCTGCCACAGCTGATCATTCACGGATGCGCTCCAGACTGTGTTGCATTCTTTGACTGACCGTCACTCTGCATGCATGCATGTGTGTATTTGTGCATGCGATGTGCATTTCTGAGAGAGATAGAAAGACAGAGACAGACAGACATAAATACAGTGTGTGTGTGAGAGAGAGCCATACAGTGCTAAGAGCTACCAGGGGGTAATATTCATCATATGCCTCTTTCATACTAAACTCCCAGGTAAAAAAACAAAACAGGGTTAGCGTTCGGATACAGTGTTACAGAGTTACATGAGTCACCTATTCAGATATAATTTTTTTCAAACCTTTAAAGAGTGTTTTAGAGGCGTGTGTGCGTGTGTGGATGTGTCACCATCATACACATAATACTGCAAGTACACTGCTCTATGTGGTGTATTTTGGTGACATATGGGAGCAGACGTGTGAACAAGAGGGCCTAACTTAACCTCCGTCTCATTAACCACCACTGCATTCTGTGACTGTATCTGAATACCTAGGCGTCACAGTCAGTGTTACAATATGTGTGGATGCGTCACCATCATACACAGAAGTACACAGCTCAATGTGGTGTATTTTACTGAAATATGGGAGCAGACGTGTGAACAAGAGGGCCTAACTTAACCTCCGTCTCATTAACCGCCATGCTGAAAGGGACCCTTTCAAGTGCTGCAGGTGATTTCACACTCCCATAAAAAGCAGGAATCTAAAGGCCATTACTGCTGTGTGCTAGCCATGAACCCTATTCTCTCACCTCACTCCAGCACTCCAGCACCAGCCAACACTGAGCCAACGTTAAGGCAACGTTGAGACAACATTGAGGCAACACTGGGGGCTTACTGCTCTGTGCTCTGCAGAAACACTGATGCAAAAGCCACACTACTATAAATGCACATACTGTAGCTGCCGTGAATGTGTTATAGGAAACAACCTGGCTAGTGGCAAACCAGACAAAAAATACCGAAAGAGTGATCACCTGAAAAAAGGCAATTGGAGGGGAGCTGATGTAAATGTTTGAGAGTTCAATTTTGAACTTTTCTAAGGCTTGTTTTTGTTTGATTTCTTTGACGTTTTTTTGTTATTTATTTTTATTTCTGACATAAATCAACGTATTGTGGTCTTTAACTATTATTTCTGACTATTTTTTTTCAGAGATTGACACCTCTGCTCAATACAAACCAAAGTGACCGATGTGAACAACGGAGAGTGAACTGAGAAGTATGACTAAGGAAGAGTGAGCAATGATTTTAGGCTTGTATGTGAAGAACTCCTGTTTCACGCACTCACAATGGCCCGTGTAAGAACCCTGCTACACTCCCACACTCCTCCACCTAAAGCCCTGCCTGTCTCTCCTCCAGGGCCTGGAAGCGGGAGACTAACCCCGGGGTGATCAGGCTGAGCTGCAGCTCATCTTGGGCAGATGGCCTTGATCAGACCCAGGTGTTCCCCTCACAGACCTCAAGGTGAGGGGGAAAACACCAACGACAGTCATGCTTAGGAAACAGCATTCTCTCCACTACTCTCTATTCATGACAACTACAGTGTCTAAGACAGAGACCTTCAACACTACTACACTGTCTAGGACAGAGACATTTCACCACTATAACGATAATCCTGTACAGTACCAGTCTCATGACACCTCTAAATAATAACTACACACTGATCAGACCCAGGTGCTCCCCACACAGACCTCAAGGTGAGGGAAAAACACCAACGACTGTCATCCTTAGGAAACAGCATTCTCTCGACCACTATCTGTCTTAGACAGTGTAGTTGTCATGAATACAGAGACATCTGAACACTACAACAGTCATCCTGTACAATACCAGTCTCATGACACCTCTAAATAACAACTACAATGATCAGACCCAGGTGTTCCCCTCACAGACCTCAAGTTGAGGGAAAAACACGACTGTCATTCTCTCCACCACTCTCTGTACATGATAACTACACTGTCTAGGACAGAGGTATCTCAACAGTATAACAATCATCCTGTGCAACAGCAGTGTCATGACACCTATAAATAACAACTACACTGTCATCTCCACACTACAATAGAGATAGAGGCATCCCCACACTACAATACATAGAAAGATAGATAGAAACATCTCCACACTAGAACAATCATCCTGTACAATACCAGTCTCATGACACCTCTAAATAACAACTACACTGTGATCAGATCCAGGTGTTCTCCTTACAGACCCTAAGGTGAGGGAAAAACACGAACGACTGTCATCCTTAGGAAACAGCCACTCTCTATCCTAGACACTGTGGTTGTCATGAATAGGGACATTCAACACTACAACAATCCTCCTGTACAATACCAGTCTCATGACACCTCTAAATAACAACTATACTGTGATCAGATGCAGGTGGTCCCCTCACAGACCTAAAGGTGAGGAAAGAACACGACTGTCATTCTTGGAAAACAGTATTTTATCGACCACTCCCTATTCATGACAACTACACTGTCTAAGACAGAGACATCTGAATACTAAAACAATCCTCCACTGGCAAAGTGTTAAAACTGACTCTCTCAGAGTTGATGTAACACTATACAGAATTTGCTGTGTACCACTCCCTATTCATGACACTGTCTAAGACAGAGACATCTGAACACTACAACAATCCTCCTGTCTCATGACACCTCTAAATAATAACTACACTGTTATCAGATCCAGGTGTTCTCCTCACAGACCTCAAGGTGAGGAAAAAACACGAATGTCATCCTTATGAAACAGCATGTTGTAGTGTTGAGATGTTGTAGTGTGGAGATGTCTCTATCCTAGACAATCATCCTGTACCATACCAGTCTCATGACACCTCTAAATAACAACTGCACTGTGATCAGATCCAGGTGTTCTCCTCCCAGACCTCAAGGTGAGGAAAGAACACGAACGACTGTCATTCTTAGAAAACACCATTCTCTCAACCACTCCCTATACATGACAACTATAGTGTCTAAGACAGAGACATCTCAACACTACAACACTGTCTGGGACAGAGACATCAACACTACAACAACCCTCCTGTACAATACCAGTGTCATGACACCTATAAACAACAATTACACTGTCATCTCCACACTACAATAGAGATAGAGACATCTATTTGGCAATGCAATATGTGTTTTTGTCATGCCAATAAAGCTCTATTGAATTGAATTGAATTGAATTGATAGAGACATCTCCA
Organism: Setipinna tenuifilis; assembly: GCA_030347295.1. Classification (NCBI taxonomy): domain Eukaryota; kingdom Metazoa; phylum Chordata; class Actinopteri; order Clupeiformes; family Engraulidae; genus Setipinna; species Setipinna tenuifilis. The sequence goes on along the minus strand of CM059283.1, from coordinate 5,302,743 downwards.
CACTACAACAATCATCCTCTACAATACCAGTCTCATGACACATCTAAATAACAACTACACTGTCTGGGATAGAAACATCTCCCACACTTAAAAACTCATCCTGTACAATAGCAGTCTCTGGACCCCTCTAAACATCTACACTGTCTGGGACAGAGACATCTCCACACTGCCCGCCTGTAATTGAGTCATGCGGAGAAGGGAACGCCCAGTAAAGTGAAGACCGCATTCGATTTGGTAACATGAAATATATAACAGAAAAATTGATGTTTGAAAAAGGATGTTTTAAAAAAAAAAAATCAGTGTGAGTCAGCGTTATTGTATTGGGATTTCATGCAGTTTAACAGCATTTCATCATTTTTCGTGGTTCGTTCGTGTATGCAAGTAGGGAGTGGGAATAAAAAACAAACAAATATCCTGCTTATGTCATGAGGTTAAGTTTAGCGCAGTATAGTATAGCATTGCATGGGTGGCGCCTGGGTGCCTTGGTGCTGTGGGCCACCATCCCTGCAGCACTCGACCACTGAAAGCACCACCCAGATTCCCACACACTTCGGGACCTTATTTCATCTTAAACGTACACAGTACACAGCAAAATTCTCAGAGTTAATTTCCCAGTGTTCAGCAAGAGTGTAAGTGTAAGATTAAAAGTTGAAATGACACTGCAAAAAAGTTAATTTAACTGTAAAGGACTCAAATATGTAAGAGAGGGGTGTTAAATGAACACTACAAAGATTGGGACAAAATAAACACTGGCAAAGTGTTAAAACTGACACTCTCTCAGGGTTGATGTAACACTATAAAACTTGCTGTGTAGCAATGTTCATATTTCTTCCAGCTTGACGAGGTGATTACGTTCTAGAGAGACAATACTGGTGTTTTTTAACAGGCTGTATTTAACACCGATTAACATGAACAGCTAGTCATTTCACCAACGCAGCACCAGCAGCAGCAGCAGCAGCCAGGGAGGCTGGCTTGGCTTTCCTTTCCAAGGCACGCACTGAACTGGCACAGACATTTGTGCTATTTCAGCATTATCACACTCGTGTCTTTTCTTCTCTTCTCACACCCCAATCTGCCCCTACCCCTCCCTGTGTTTTTACTGTGCACTCACTCGTTCTCTCGTTTTCTCATTCTCTCTCTCTCTCTCTCTCGTTCTCTCTCTCTCTCTCTCGCTCTTCTCACCCCACACCCCAATCTGCCCCTCCTACCCCTCCTGCCCCTACCACTCCCCTTGTTTTTACTGTGCACTCGCTCGTTCTCTTGCTCCCTCGTTCTCTCTCTCTTTCTCTCTCTTTTTCTCTCTCTCTCTCCCTCCCTCTCCCTCTCTCTCTCTCTCTCTCTCCCTCATGGTGCACATCTGGCCTGCGTTAGAGCAGTGCTGTGGATGGCTGAGCTATCGGGGCCTGGGTCGGCACATCAGACAGAGGGTTTCCCCTGCTCCCTTCACCTTTGCAGTGCCTGGCCTGCCTGTTTTTCTCTCTCCTTCTCCCCGTTTTCTCTCTTTCTCTCTGTCTGTCTCTTTGCATCTCTCTCTTCCTGCGTCTCTCTCTCTCTGTCTCTCTTTCTGCATCTCTCTCTCTTTCTGTGTGTGTCTTTCTCTGTCTTTATGTCTTGGTCTTTTTTTCCTCTCTCTCTCTCGCTCTTATTATCTCTCTCTCTTTCTCTGTCTCTCCCTGAGTGTGTCTCTCTGTCTGTCTTTATGTCTCTGTCTGTCTTCCTCTCTCTCTCTCTTTGTCTTTGTCTCTCTGCCTCTCTTTCTCTTTGCCTCTCTTTCTCTCTCTCTCCTCTCTTGTAGTCTCTTACATGTGTTTTTAAAGCTTTGTAGAGGTAGGTGTGGGGGTAGGCGGTAGGTGTGGGGGTAGGGGGTAGGGGGTAGGGAGTAGGGAGTAAGGGGTAGGGGGTAGGGGGTAGGGGGTAGGTGTGGGGGCAGGGGGTAGGGGGTAGGGAGCAGGGGGGCGCACCACACTGGAATGTGGGGCCCGTGTTGATTGTCTAGGTTCCTGCGGAGTCACCACATCTAAAAACTGAAATAGCTCCACAAAAAAAATACCCTCAGCACATTTTTTGGTGAAGAAATCAATTCATCCATTCATTATTCATGAAGACGTCCTGGAAAACATGTGGTTCTGCCTTTTCTGGCCTCTTCATATTACATGTATGCTATAGATGGTGTATTCTCAGACAGATCCAGGGCTTATTCCACATGGATTTTTTGGGGCTGTGTGATGTGATGTGATGGTATTGTGTGAGTAAGCAAAACCATCCCATTTGTTTCAAAGGTATATACAGTTATGCTCATAAGTTTACATACCCTGGCAGAAGTGATGATTTCTTAACCTTTTTTTAGAAGGTCATTTGGGTAGTTTCTGTTGTCATTTTGATTGAAATAAAGTAAACACAGGTGTCTGACAATAAATGGCTTCCGCCAATACTAACCATAAGTGAAAGAAAACTTTTTATATTATCATTCATATTATCTGAAAAATAGTTAAGAAATCATCAATTCTGCCAGGGTATGTAAACTTGTGAGCACAACTGTATGTACACCAAGGTCATCCTTTCCAGTCCAGTCCTACTCCCGAACCCACGACCTTACAGCCACTTCAGATTTGGAGGAAGACACACTACCAAATGAGTTAAAACTGGGCTATTATCGAAGTCAGTAGCACATGTGTTGTTTCTCAATAGGGCATGTTCCTTCCCCGAGTCCGACCACACAGACTTTAAGGAGGCCAGGGACAATGCCCATGAGGACAATACCACCCTAACATGGCTTCCCAAATAAAGTGTTTACTGGGCTGTAAAAATGAAGTATTACGAGTTGTTGAAAGACAAAAAAATAATAACTGGAACAGAACTATGGAACAGAGCTACTATTTAGCAGGCCTTGGTTTGGTTTTAGTACCCAACTGTGAAGTACAGATAAGATTTGACTACAATCTGACAGGGTGCTGGAGCAAGCTCGTTTGATCTGACATGGAACGACCTTTGTGTGTGTGTGTGTGTGTGTGTGTGTGTGTGTGTGTGCTCGTTTGATCGGACATGGAATGACCTTCGTGTCCACAGGCAAAGAGGA